>QAXI01000419.1:2645732-2736964 GCA_004335615.1 Chloroidium sp. JM
GGGAGCAAGGCTCACGTGAGCACGTTCATCTTGAGGACCAGGGCGGCCTTCCTGCTGCTGACGCGCGTCTGGCTGCGGCGCTCGTGCGTGCTGCTGGTCACGCTCGCCTCTATCAGGCCCTTGCTGTTGACGTCGATGATGATGCGGTTCTTGGAGAGCTGCTCCTGGATCAGGATCACCTTCTCCGTGCCCTGCACGTCAGATGGCTTTATTTGATCATGGCGGTCGGCTAGATGTGCATGCGACCTGGGCCCTCCTGATTGAGCATTCTCTTGAGCTTGACAATGATACTGGCAAGCTGCAACCATTTTGTGTCACCTCTGCACAGCTTTGTCAGGCTCCCTTCACCTCTATCCTGCTGTCAGGCAACCGCCTCTCTTGGTAAGGAGCCCTCATACTCAGAAATTGTATCAGAGATGTACAAATTTCCAGCTCAAAAGAAATCGGTGGACCTTAATGCAGCATTGATACCACAAAGGACCACAGGCTGGGACAGGAATAATGGGAATCGCTGACCTTGACCACAAAATATCCCCCAGGATCCAGAGGGCACTCCCCTGCACCAGCCATGAAAGCCAATCAACAAAAAAAGGAAATATGTATGCTGCCGCTCCACGAAAGGCATTTATTCATCAGGTCTACGAGCTAGCTTCCCAATTGCCCATCACCCTCCCTCCCCCTCCCCAAGGTCGTAAACGCCTGTGGCCTAAGATCTCAGATGTTTGTGTCCAGACACAGCTGACCGGCAATTCAGGAGCTTAGAATGCGACAGGACATGCATGGGTTGCTCTGCATGCCTAAGATTTTGGAGGAGACCTCACCCAGCTGCGAAAGCTCCTGCTCATTCTTCCCTGTCAAAATGCACCTGCAGGACAGTGGAGCATAGAGCTGAGCAGGCTGACTCGAGCATGACCTATCCCTTAGCCCTTTTCCTCCTCAACTCCAAGATGCTGGTCAAGGCAATTGCTGATTGTGTAGATTGAGACAGAGTAAGCTTTTGTCAGGTTGTTTTTCGGCATATTTCACGGGAGCAGACTAAATTCATGACAATCTGTTTCTTCATAGAAGTTTCGCAGTCAGAAGTGCCCACAGAAGGAGGGGCACCTCAACCGAAAATCCTCACAGTATAAAACTCAAAACAGCTACACGTTATGTGGCAAGCAAACGGACAAAACCATAAATTGAAAGGAACATGAAAACAGACCTGTCGCTGCGCAGCATGATGGGCATGCGCCCTATGAGGGTGTGCCCCCGGCCGTCCTTGCCCCTGGCCACAACCACCTGCACGCATAGAATGGGATGATTCAAAGTAATCACTGAATGACTCGCAGCTGTGAAACTGTATGGTACCTTTCCAGCCAAATTTGAGGGAGAATCAGGAGATTGTAAACAGTGAGTGAAGAGTCCTTCCTACCTCCTTGCCGCGCGTGAACTCTATGTCCACGCGCACCTCCGCAGAGTATGTCAGATCCCGCAGCCGGCACTGCTGGGGGGTGACGTCGATCTCCACATAGTCCTGCGTCATGCGCGGCTGCCCCACCGTCACGTCCGTGAATCTGCAGAACGAATGAGTAAACAGCATCAGGGGTGCTGTTTGATGTACGACAGGTGGTGAATTCGGCTGAGGACTTGGTGAGGAGGGGTGGGTGGATATGTACACTGGTGTTTTCGCCGCTGTCTGACTCCCAATGTGTGCTGGCTCAAGCCTCATCTTCCCCCCCCTTGGCAAGTTATGTTTCCGCCAGTCCTGCCTTTAAATCCTGAACAGCTATTCACAATGCGGCGGAGAAGCTGGAATGCGGCGAAGAAGCTGGAATGCAGCGTCCTTAGACAAATGGATGGGACCATAATCAGCATCTGAAGGAAAAGGGGGGGGGGGTCAAATTCAAAAAAATGATATGATTCAAATCATGAATCAGGCAGATCTGTGACTGGCTGGATAGGAATTGCTCGATCCTGCAGCACGATTTCTGCCTGCCAGTCTTCAACATCACAGGACAGTATGAGTGCAGGCCATTCTGACATGAAGAGAGTACTTGGACTAGCAAATTTGCAAATGAGTGTACATGTGGAGCAGGAGATTGTAGGCAGGATATGATGGGAGCGGTCTCTTACTCTTCTCAAGACCTACTGGCATTAGCTAAATGAACATATGTATCATGATATCAAAGAAGATAATCCAAGCAGCAAACCTCAATTACTCTACACTCCAGTGCGGCTGCCATCGCAGGCAATACCGTTAAAACAAAAAGCACCGCAAATCGTGCAAATAAATGTCAGCTGATAATACAAACCTAAATGTTCTCCTCCATGCCTTACACACAAGCTGCCTGCAACTCTAGATTGTTTGAAACCCCATGTAGCAGCTGCTGCCACATACTGGCATGCTCGGTGCATTCTACAGTCGGCATGTAGAGCATGTATTTCCAGCAGCCATCCTAGCTGACTGCAATACACTCTCGAGAAAGCGATTTCAATTCCAATTTCAACCAGACGTGTCCTGGGTAGTGACTACTGGATATTCTCGGGTTGAGTTCCTTGTTTCAGAAGGACCAGTAACGCCAGCAATCAACAGGGGAAAAGCCTTCCTCTCAACGTCCTAGGTCGAGTCAGAACGGGGCCACTTTGACCCGCTGTGATGTGCCCAAGTATTTGTTGAGTCACCAAGGAGGCCGATTTTCTGGCCAGGAAAGGCAGCCACCTCGTCTCGGAGGCAACGTCAAGACAGTGCTCCCACCTCCCCCTTCTCCAACCAGGGAGTGCAGGAGCTGGTACCATAAAAGCCAATTTTGAAGTGTAGCGCCAGTCGCATCACCATAGATAAATAGTTCTGGCGTGGTAAGGCTGCGATAAGCAGCACCTACTTCAGTGCACCGAAATGCCAGGGTGCAAGGAATTTGCCTCCTTGTTAACCCCTCAGTTCCAAGGTCTCTCTCTCTAATCACCCAGCAAAGTAGACGCTCATGGGGTTACTGCTGTGGTACAAGATTGGGTTTCACTAGTGCCTGATTCCCTAATTCAGGATGTGGGTTGGCAAGGGTCCCTGGTGGGTTTCTTGTCTTTGGGTTCAAAGAACTGCTTCCCATAAGTTCTGCCCCTTGGGGTTTTCTTGGCTTTGGGCACCGCGCTCAAAACCCCAGAATCCCCGGCTGCGGAGCTCTGAAGGTGAAATAATAGCATAGCAAATGTCAACGTCTACAAGGCACCCTGGGGTTTCGATTCCAGAAAACGCAGGAGGGTCTTGTATGCGCGAAACAGAAGAGCACGGGTTGGAAAAGCTCCCCAGGGGATAAAAGGTTACTCGATATGGTGGGGCCTGCAAAATCTGTGGCTGGGCCACACATGCCGTCGGCTGAGCCCCTCACCTCCCAGGAGACCGTAAAGGCTGGGACGCAACAAAAATAGGATCAAATCACTCGCTAGCTTCCGTGGAGACCGAAGCTCGTGATGCCAAGGGGGGTTTTGTCAGGTCCTCAGTCCTCGTGCAGGAAGAAGGGTCCCAGGCGCCAGTCCAGTGCCATCAGGCACTCCAGCTCCAGGGCCTCGGCCTGGCTCTTGGTGACCTTGAGGTTGTGCAGGCGCTCAAGCATGGTGCGCAGCAGGTGGTAGTAGGGCACGACCTGTCGGCAGCAAGTCAAAGGGGTCAGCTACAACTCCCCCTCTCACTTTGCCCCTCCTTCCAAGCCTGACATGAACAGAGAATGATGAATGGATGGAAGCGATTGAAAAATCTGCAAGCTGCTCAGGAGCACAGTCAAGGCAATGGAAATTCCAGGAACGAACTAAGATGACTCCTCAAATGTCAAAGATTTATATATGTCTCATTGTTCAATGCAGGGAAGAAAGCTTGTCTGGACGTGAGGGGCTGCTGCACTGTCTAGTTGAGTGCTGGGCCAGGATGCAAGTGGTGGGCAAGAGGAAGGCACCTCTACGTTCTTGGCTGCCAGGTAGATGCAGGTGAGGTGCACGGCCATGAGCCAGTGGCGGGTGGTCTGGCAGCAGTGCAGGGGCGCGCCAACCGACTTCTTCACGCGGGGGCTGTAGGGGATGCCCTCGACGAAGGGGGCAAAGTCTGGGCAAGCCTTTGCGGCCTGCGTCGATTGAGACCTTCAGCTACTGAGTGAATTTTTTCGCTGTTAAGCTTCTTCAATGGCTGCTTGGTGCAGGGAAAGCGCTTTGCACAAGATACTGTGATTGATGTAGGGGAACGAGGAGTACACAAGCTATGGGTTTGACAAGGCTGAGCAGCACCATGCATTCTAAATCAACTAGGTACAAACTCTGACCTATGGCAATTGGGCAACTCACCTACAAGCAAGCATGCATGCTGCTCATCCATCTTGGGAGACAAGTCACGTGGACGTGCAAATGGGAGGGGGGGAAAGCTCCTAGGTGGGCATGTCAGGGAGGTATAGGAGGCAGAGAAGGGGCACACCCTCCTGAGAGCGGGGTCTGCGGAGCAGATGCGCTGGAAGTAGGTGGTGCCAACTGACACGACGAAGGGGGAGAAGCCGTACTGGGCAGCAGTCCTGGCCACCAGGCAATCGCTGGGCACGTGTGCGGGCCGGAAGTCACCTGCATCAGCATGCATGTCTTTGGGATGACGCAAGGATGGAGCCCGACTCGAAACACCACACCACCATGCCGCCCCTTTTGCGGTACACTAAGGCTCTCCAGGATCACATCCAGTCCGGGCATGGGACATCACTGTGTGGAGCTTGATCAGCGGCCCTTTCACAAGGTGGACTGACGACAAGATCATGCTGAGTGGTAGCCTCTGTCCATCATAGGAAGACCCAAAGCAGAGCGACGTGAGTGCGAAACGGAGCATACCTTTCTTGGTGGGGCTGTTTGTCATCTTGGTGGGACCATCATGCTTGGCAGCCACCTCCTCCATGGAGTGGCGCTGTTGGAGGGACAGCAGCTCGCTGTCGACCTGATAGTGTCCACCTGCGCACAACCCATTCCTCAATTCAAAGCCAAGGACGCACTTTGCATGGCTTGAGAAAAGCACTCACTTTGATCTGCCAACCTATTCATTGAGCCCTGACTCTCCAGCTCTCTTTGCGTCTGGCGAGCACCAACAGTCACCATTGCCGTTGCAAATCTCCCACTTTGAGCTGAATCAAATGCGGCAACCCCCCAACCAGGTAGCCCTTTTTGACAGGAAAGAGAGGGTTTGAGGGCGCCCTCAGGAACATGCAGCACATTGCAGCGATGTACGTCAGCGCAAGTGAGAGGGGATGGGAGGGGGGACCTATGGACTGGGAGCTCCCCCCAGACTGGTGGGTGCGATCCTCGGGGGACGCCTCGGTGCACTCCAGGTCCTCGAACTCGTCCAGGATGTCGCTGGACTTGAGGTCGATGCTTGTGTCCTTGCCGAGCTGCGCCTCGGAGTCGTCGCCCGGGGACCCCCAGGTGGACCCGAAGGCGATGGGGGAGGCGCCCTCGCTGCCGCAGGAGGAGTAGTCAGAAGGGGAGTCCCTCATGCGCTTATTGGCTGGGACCACGGCTGGCTCCATCCGGGAGGCCTGCATGAGGAAAGCACTCAGGGTAAGCAAGAATATGTGGAAAGCTCTGGTCAAACAAAGTGAAGTCCCGTCCGGCAGGGCTGCATTCACCCTAGAGGATTTGCTAGCAACCAGAGCCTCCAGACTGGTGGAGTTTGAGAGGGAAATTTCTGACCATCTTGAAAGGTACCTTATCAAGCCAATGCACTCTTCCAAAGAAAGCAGCAGCAGAGGACATCGAGAAGCCTTGCAGCAGCAATGCTGGCAGGATGGGACTCACATGGGGCCTCTTGCCAGAGGGAGGTCTCTTGTAGGTTGGGCGCTCGAAAAACTGCATGGAGTCGCTGGACTCGAAGCTCGACGCCGACCTCATGACAATCCTGGCAAAGCTCTGCTTGGAGTCCATGGCTGCAGATGCCTGCAGGTCGCGGGCGATTATTTTGAAATCGAGGCGGTTACGGAAGCTTTCACGAGGTATAACTCTCACATTTCGTTCGTGGAATTAACAATTCCACGCCAAGCTTGCCTTCTGGTGTGCCGCCGGAGATATATATGGTGTACTTTACCGCCAATGCTGGTCTTGAACGTGTCCTGTGGGTGTATTTACACACAACTATCTGCGATGGGAGAGACACACCTTTCTATCTTAAAGATTGTTTTTGATGCAATCTGCCGAGTGCAGCATCTCTCTGAGCTTGCATCGAGCGTTTGAAAATGACTGTGGCGAAATAATCATGGACTCCAAGTCTTGTTTGAACTCTGTGGTCCCTGACTCGACCATGGCTCACCACTCCACCGTCAAGATGCCTATCGATGCTGAAATGTCTGAAAAAACCATTACCCGGTGCATGCATTGCAGAGCCCGCGAATCTTGTCAAAGCCAGAACATGGCGCACCTCGATTCAAAGCTGATTGCCGACCACACAGCCCAGGCGCCTCCTTCCAGCCGGCCGGATGACTACGATTGGGCAGGGGATGCTTGGCTGCTCCCAGGTGAGGGCCTCGTGCTTCAGGTTCTCAGGGGCCGCGTCCTAGGCGCGCTCCAGAGCCCTCTCCCTCTCAGCAATAGCGATGGCAGCAACTCACGAATGAGCTGCTGTGGGTGTGAAAAGTGAAGATCCTGTGCCACAAATGGTGGAGTGAAGCCACAAAAGGCCAAAATCAGATTTCGGCACTCCCTCCAAAATTCGCGAGCGTATAAACAGGCCGGAGAGGTGTATTGACAGCTCAAATTGCCAAAGCCATTGCCGCCCTTGGCAAGATTTTAATGTCAAGAATCAAATTGGCTCAATCCTATTAGATACGGAGTATGCTGAAATACACGACGCAGCCCTCTCACTTCCTGGAAAAGACACGTACTTGCTTTCTCATTCATCATCGGCGCATCGCCCTCTGATTGGCCACTAGTGGTCACGAAATCGGTATCCGTCTCGTAACTGGCTCTCAAACAGAGAAGAATTTTTGACCTCCCCCAAACTGCTCACAAACCCAACATGGGCTCGCCTATCCTTGGATGCATGTCAACGATGGAGACGATAATATTATCCACACATATATCACTAGCAGCAGCCTGGTCAGATCGCCACTTGGTGGTACATAACAGCCACACTGGCATAACCCATCTAGTAGGTACCCTTCCACAAGCTGTTCTACTTTGAGCTGGATTTCTTGCACTGGGAGATAAGGTTGGTGTCACAATGGCGACCCAAGTGGTAATTGTTATTTGTGGTGCAGTGCTTCTCTCTTTGGCTTTGCACGGGACGCCTATGTGCGCTGTCTGTAGCATCGTAACAACAATACACCATTCAAATGGCTGATTGTATGCAAAAGCAGGCAGACATATTGCTCAGCAGACTCAGACGGCACCACAACAAAAATGACAGTTCACTATGGGTCTAAGAATACACCATCCACGGGGGGTGTTTGGGTGTTCGTGTGCTTGAGTTTCCTGTGAACATGATATGCACTGCCGAATGCCACTGGGCTTCTTCCATACACTACGCCAGAATCAAGCAAACAGACATCTTCCAAAGCAGCAGAATATGCATGCTTGCCTGGAAGCCAAACTCAACTTTCCCACACGCATATGGGGTATCTGCATATGTCCTAAGCTCTTTTTGCCAAGTGAGGCACCAAACATTTCTAGTTCACCTCAGGGACATACAGGTAGGTTCCATGCTGTAACAAGTCGTGACAGAAGTCAAGTGCTTGATGCTCTACACGCTGAATCGTACTCAACGCAAAAAATTCAGGGCTCCCAGAACCAGTGTTGCTCTCCTCAAGGTAAGTCGTAGCCTTTTAGACATATCAGTATGGATTGCCCAAATACCCTCCCACCAATTTGTGCCAGGCAAAGTCAACATGACTTGCGCCCAAGACAACCTGCTAAGAATTGCTGGCACGAATCTCGACAAGGCTTCTCTGCCGCAAAGGAATCTGCACCCTTGGGCTTGGACTGGACCAAAGGGATTCCTGGCGGACTGCTCACTTATGACATACCCACCCAATTGCCAAATTTGTCCGCGATCCACCATGGCCAGATTTCAGACCTGACAGGGCACAAACAAACTTCCCGATTCCTGGACCAGGACTTAGATCGCCTAATCCTCACACCGGAATTGGGGCACCCATCACCGCGGATGCCTCGAACACGCGCCCGTCGCTGGCCCTTGCCGGGAGCTTCTGGGAGCGCTCCTGCTGCCAGATGCTGGCCATTTCCCACGCCTCCACCTGCTTCACTCTTGCCTTGCCGCCAAAAGCCACGAAGTCCACCCCAGAGTCGGCCCCCTTGGGTGCGTCTCCCCGGTAGATGCGCGTGCTGAGCACCTCGCCGCTGCCTAGGTAGACCTCCACGCATGAGCCGTCCAGCAGGAGCCGCATCTGCGTGCAGGAGCATCACATTTAAGCAAAGAAGAGCACGGTGTTTCCCTCGATGACAGACATCCATCCTCCCTTTCGAGCTGCATCGAGGTAGAATCCTTGACAGCTGTGTCTGTAAAGCAGCTGTACAAGAGACAGGAGGAGGGGCGCATGGCGGACTGCAAGGCATGGAAGCATTCTTAATGCAAAGCGCCACACGTTTGCGCATACCCTCAAGACTGGGGAATCGGGAAAGGGGTGTAGGTCCGCACCGTGAGCTGCTCCCCCTCCCGCATGTCCACCCGCCCCCCGATGCGCTTCTGGCTCTCTTGGATCTCCTCTAGCCTGGTCTGCCCAGCCAGGTCAGTCTCCCCCTCAAATATCGTCTCCAAGTAACCCCTGCAGGTGGGCTTGAACAACTCAGGCAACGATCCTTCCAGCGGCGCCCTCTGCCAAAAGTACGGCGACTACCACTGTCAAGGGTCTCCTTTGAAGCTCCTGCCCCCCCACGCGAGCATTGGGCATCATACACTTCTTCTTGCGCAGCATTTATCCACGAATCTGACACAAAGGGCATAGCTGTTAGCTGATGGCAAGTCAGAAGAGCTTGCCTGTCGAAGTCGTACACGATGGCAGCGCCCCCTTCCCCGCTAGCATTCCAAGACCGCACCAGGATCCCAACGGCATCCGAGGAACCCCTGCATTGTGAGGGGTAGAGAGTCAAGGGCTTGCCTGCTGTGTGCTCTTGACGAGTTAATGAGCGTATCTATTTCTCTGAGCTCTGCTCTAGTCGACAGCCAAAACTGCAAGTGATCACTGCTATCACAGGTACGTTGGAAGGCGTGCATGCCACGCCAATGTCAGAATCTCATGGCGACTGACAGGCTCAATTGAGAACAGAGAAGTCCCAGGCAGTCGTGAAGTCCCGACAGTCTATCTCCAGCTCACTAGAAGGCAAGAAATCAGATTGCCACTCTCAGAGAGCAGAGGGAGGGTAGAAAAAGCACCTCTCAAAAGTTGCCTGGATCTCCATGGCAGGGCCAGACACGCCCTCCAGCGGCAGCGACTCCTCAGGAAAGACGAGGAGGTTGGAAGCCTCCCATGCCTTCCCGCGGCGCAGCCCAGCCACCTGCCACAGCTCACACTTAAGTCCATTGCTTGAATCGGTTCATTATAACGACAGCCCTGGTGTTGCAATTTTGGGTGGAGCTTGAAATTCCATCAAGCTCAAATCGCTCATTGAATCTGTGTCTTTGCATATACTCCATGAAGACATGATCGGCCATTACCAATGCTGTTCGTCTTCCCACGTCGACAATCATGTGGATCGAGGTGCAAGGATATCATTCCATTGACACTAGAGTTGACTGATCCTGCTCATTGTCTCCTTCTGGTAGCATCTTTGGGGATCTCAGGATATACTTTGCTAGGAATTCACCAACCCTTCTAGACAGTCCACTCACACAGTCAGAGGGGGTTATACTGTTTTTCCTTAACTTAGGGAGGAGTAAGCTTTGTCCCCATTGTCAGCAGATTGGCATGAAAACGAGGAAGAACAGGCACGCACCTCCGGGGCAGGCTCCTGGATGAGGCGGTCCCCCTTAAGGTAGAGGATGCGTGGCACGCTCATGCAGCCGGCGTAGTCGTAGGAGCCCACCTTCCGCCGCTCCTGCAGCCAACCCCACAATATGTGCCGCCCCTGCACACACAAGCAAGCACCGACTCAGGAGAAAGAAATTGTCAGTCTTGGTGTCCAGTCGATCTTCCTTTGCTGTCACATTCTCAATGAATTGTACAGCCAACACTGAGGCAATTTAAATCTCTTGAGCAAATTCCCAGCGAAAGGGACCAAAGAGGCAAGGGCGGAGGGGGTGGGGGGGCACCTGATCGTCTACCATGAGGTTGGGCGCGTACAGGATGTCCCCCAGGTCCAGGCGCAAGGGTCCCTTGGCGCCCTCCAGCAGGAACCTGGTGCTCTCGGAGTCGAAGTTGCCCAGCCAGTACAGCACCGGGTTGGTGGGGGCGTCGGGCGAGACGCACAGGAAGTGCGTGTGGGGCACGTCCTGGCCCGAAGTGCTCGGTTCGCCGGACGAGGGCTCCACGATCGGCCTGCCGGACTCTCCGAGCACCGATCCCCGCTGCGTGGCCTCCCTGCCGTTTTCTTCGCCAATCCCCCCTTCCTGTAAGGCAGTTCAGTCTTCTTTGCACAAGTCTGCTCTGCAGAGAAGGCTACTTTGCCACTCTTTAAAGGACTCCTGTACTGCAATTCCCAAGCTCCAAGAGCCAAAGCTCAATAAATTAATCTACAACATTTTTAATGTTAAAGGCTCAGGTACTAAATGTGCCATAGTCAAGCCAGCCTCTGGAGCTCAGGTGCAATGGACCTGAGAAATGCTCAGAAGGATCGAAGCAGATTTTTCATCATCCCTTCACTGCTTCCCTCGTGTGGAAGCAGGGCCCAAAACAGCGGGGAACTTTTTCTTCAGCAATGGGCCGGCGAAGGAAGACTGCAAGCGCGATACGTGGTTCAAAAACTGCAAGAGCAGCAGCACACCTTGACGTCATCGTCCGCCGGGTGGTTCGCCGCCGCCGCCGAGGGCGACTTGGCGGAGTCCACCTCCGTGCGCTCGCTGAACGCCGCCAGGTTGTTGAACGCCCGCCCCAGCGCCTGCATGGAGGCCTTGGAGGTTGGCGCCGCATCTTCCGGGACCTGCAACACACACTGATGTCTGTGGATTGACCGTAAGTATCTCCCGCTGTGATCTCCACCTGTGATCTCCACATCACCCTAATTGTGTATGTGCTTTGCTGCACTGCGGTCCTTCCAAACCTCTAGGCAGGAGCCTCAAACCTGTTGTCCATCTCACTGGTTGAGAGTGTTTTTCCCAACACCTCTGGGTAAAGATGTCATCCTGGATACAATAGCAGATTCATCTGAGGCTGCAACTGGTGGGAGACAGACGACAGTCATTACATTTCATGGTCCCCTCCATCATCTTCCCCAACCATGACCATCAAATGAGCCTGATGAGGCTGTGAACACTCCCATCGTTGAAAACTTGATGTTATATTAAGCAAGGCCGCGCCCCAGCAGCCTCAATACAGATCTGGACAGTGGCCTGCACCTGATTCAGCTGGATGAGCAGGGGGCACTCCCACATGGCCCCGCTGTCCAGATCCGAAGCCTCGCACAGCATCCCATCGTACCGCCATCCTGTTGGAGGCACCAGTCTCTTCTCAGGAATTGGCACCGTTGCCAAGGATGCGACAGGCTTGGAGACAACCTCCTCTACATGCAAGCGACTTTCCATCATGGCAGGGCACTCCTGCCTGCCAATTCCCTTATGTGGTCCACCCAGACCAGAAAGTGATTCTAAAAGCATGGAACGCAAAAGGTTGTGCTGCCATTTGAGCAGCATCTGATCAGCAAATGCGCATCAAAGACCCCCCTTCTTCCCCTCCGGCCTTTCCCAAAGGAATATGAAAGGTGCACCTGAACGCAGGTTCTTGGAGCGGTAGATCATGACCGAGCCGCCCTGGCCCTTGATCCCGCTGCCCAACAGCATGCCCCACTCGCGTTTTTTGTCGGAGGTCTTGGTCTCGAAGATGTAGGGGTCCCTCCACCCCACCAGGGGCATGCTGGGGGGAGGGGTGGCGATCATGGGCTCCTCCAGCTTCGTCCACGTCTCCAGTGAGTCATCTCCTGCACCAACGCAACAACTTCCAGCGATCGGGAACCACCACGGCTCACCCAGGCCCACCTTGCATGTCGTAGACCGACGTCGAACATTGCTCTAATTTTGTCTTCATGAACCTCCATGGGATTCAAGCTTTCACTGTCGCTTAAGACCAGGCCCATACGATCCACAAATCCAAGCTGTAGGAGCGGGGTAGAGAGAGCCGGGAAAAGAGTATGGGTACTCACCGGTATCGGCGATGGCCACCAGCTGGCTCTCTATGAAGGGCAGGTTCAGGTCGCACTCGCTGGGGGGCAGGGGTCCGCACTCGGGGTTGCTGCGCAGGCGCACGCCCGTGTACAGGATGGTGGGAGTGCCGTCCGTGTCGACCACCGAGCACCCCGAGAAGCAGCCGTCGGCGTCGGGCCCCCCTGGGTCGGGCAGCAACGCGTGTGCCAGGTGCTCCCAGTGGACCAGGTCTCGGCTCACAGCGTGGCCCCACACGATGCCGAAATCCCATTCGCAGCCGTTCACAATGTGCTGGTAGAACCTGCGGTGTGGGCGAGGGGCGAGGACGTCGGTGGTTGCTCTTGACTCAGCCTCCCAGAGGGGTGACATGGGTCAAATGATGTGGAAGCTGTTGCCTCAGCAGGTGGTGATGGGACATGGGCAGTGCGAAGGGTATGGCAAGGCAGGGAAAAAGGGTTGTAGAATGGCGTTTCTACTTATAATCTTTGATTCCATGCTGGACATTGACTGGCATAAAGGCTTAAGGAATAACCAGAAACACTCACTAATCATTTCATGGTCTTCCCAGTTATCGGCTGTGTGCAGGGGTCATGAGTGGGAAGGGTGACTCACAAGTGGTATTCCCCTTGGTGATAGAATGGACCATTGGGGTCATTCACCCAACCTGACCGCGGTGCTACATGGAACGTGGGCCTGCATACAGCAACAGAGACATCATTGACTTGCTGGTGTTGCGAGATGGCGCTTGCAATATGTTTCATGCTGCCACCACCACAGAGACTCTGCAGCCCATGTTCCAGGACTCAAGGGCTGATATATTTGCCACTGTGGATCAGGTGAAGCTTATGCATATTCCTGAAGAGCCGATGAGTAAGTCTGCAGCAAGCATGTGGAACATTTATCACAAGCCTTTGAACCCTGATACTCCTAATGACATTTACTTCAAAATTGGCTGTGTCAGGGTCAAAGTTCCGCATCTCTTTAGACTCTTAATCCGCAGATACAAGAGCATATGCTCTTCATGAGAAGGGACGAAGCCCTGAGATGTCTTCATTGAGACAAAGCCCCACAGTGCTCAATGACAAGGAACAAGGTCTGAGCCAGCTTCTGGTTGAGAGGCAACATTTGTCCGCAGGCACTGCTCACATAAGCAGAAGGATAATCATGTAGAGACTGCATCAATGCAAATCGTCCCAGCCCTGACTCGTGTCTTACTACCAACATAATCGTCATCCAGCAGATCACCAAGAATGAAGTGCGCAGAGGCGTCTGTCGATTGCTCGCTTTCTTATTACACGAGCACACTTCCCCACTATGATATGGATGCCCCAGAAAGTGCTGCTCAGGGCGATGTTCATCACCCTAGAGGATCCCCTATACCACTTCAAAGCGCGTAAATGATGGCGATGTTCTGATACAAAGCCCCTCTTACAGAATGGACAAGTTTGCAAAGCACCATCACCTGTGATAGTCAAGACGCAAGTCCTCAGCCAAGCTGTCTAACATAGTCTCCTCTGCGAGGCCCGGGCTGGCAGGGAAGCCCAGACAGGCGACAGCCCGTCCTCGCCTCCTGTGCTTTCCACCAAGGAAGGCTCTCCGTGCGTGTTTCCCCAGCTGAAGTGGGTCGAATGTGAGGGGGCTGGTCCTGCTGCGGTTCGCCAAATTCGTCCCAACAACGCCCCTATTCTCCACCAGCAACGATGGCGCAGAGATGTTCATGCAATCCTGAGGTGCTAATATAATCTGAACTTCCGCAATCTCGTGAGGGTGAGAGGGACCTTGGCCCGCTGAGTCAGCGCTCAATGGGGCTCAATGGGAGGGGGATAGTGTGTGGAGCTTGACTTTGGTCACCGACCTTAATCAATCAGAGAGCAATGAGCTGAATACAGTGTATTAAAGCTAAGCCTCTTTATTTGATCATAAGCCATTCAAGGCCTGACGGGGGCTACAAAGCGGAGAGCTGCCGGGGGTTCACACTCAAATTTTGAGTTCTGCAGCTTTTGAGCACATGGTCAGAACCAGAAGCAACCCTAAGTAGTTTTCTATTGCAGTGCCTCAGTGCTACTATGGGCTGTCGTGCCTGGCACGCTTCTCTTTGTGCTTCTTCTTTGACTTGTGCTTGCTCTTGTGCTCTTTCTTCTTCTTCTCCTTTCCCCGGCTGCCCGACACCCCCTCTGTCCCAGCATCTCTGGCTGGTGAGTCCTCCCCCTCCCCCTCAGGATCCCGTATGAGAGCCACCAGCTTTTCCCGTGTTGACCGCTCCCGTTGGCGGGAGCTACGCTTGGGCTCCTCTCGGCCTGCGGCCTCTGTCATGGCCTTCAGAAACAGGGGAGCCTGCTGCCTGCGTCCACTAGCCAGTCCTGCAAAACACCACACAAATGTCCAAAGTGCAGCATATGGGCCATTCTCAAACAAGAAGCAGTGACTGTGGGCGTGCAAAAATCAGGTGGACAATGCCCTCATTTTTTGCCCAAGAAACCCTCTCTCTAAGCTGCATGTTGCTTGCTTCTCATATCAGTCGCAAGTGGCCAAAAGCGCATCAGCAGCAATGATCACTTCTGCAAAGATCCGCAACCCAGCAGGGTGCATTCCACAGAAAGGGTGGATGCGGGGCAAGATTTGCCGCAAGATCGCTACTCGTAAGTGCCAACGGCCTGACCTGCGGTGTCTGGATCTTGGCTGGGATGCGCAGCAGTGTCGGTCTCTGCTGGTCTACTGCTCAGGGCTTCTGCAGGCTCTGTTGAAGCACCCTTCTCGGCCTTTTGGCGGTGCGGTTGGGGCCGAACGACGCCGCGGCTGGCCTCACTGTCAGGACCGCCACTACTGTAAGCAGCAACGAGGGCCAGCCCATTGCCGGCCGTTTCTGCATCTGCAAAGCTTGCTAACGTAAATCAGCTTATCCCTGAAAAATTTGAAATCAATGGCTATGTATACTATTCTTGGAGAGATGGGGAACACATGCTGGCTGAATCTGCATAATGAATGACTGGTATGACCTTAAATCTACCACAATTTAGCCAGTGCATATCGTCAAGCGTAAATGTTGAGTCAGAGGAGACCCTGTGTTTTCTAGCAATTCAGCAAAAAAACCTCCCTGGAAGAGTGAGCATTGCAAGGTGAAAACCTCACCTAAATCTTTTGAAGGAATTTCTGGCGCTGGTGCTGATTTTGTAGGCAGCGTTGAAGAAGGCTGCTTTTCCTTCTCTTTCTCCTTGGACTTCTTGGTCTTCTTATGCTTCTTGTCCCCATAGCTCTCATCCACGGGTATCTTGAATGTCTTTGGCAGGATGCTGGCTCTCTTGGATCTCTCCTGCCACCCATAAGCAAATTGTGAGGAAACAGCCCTGTGTGTAGCCTGGAGCCATCTTTATTATCAGGCTTTTGGGTGCACAGAAGATGTGGCCTGAAAAAGACTCCAAGGACCTCCAAACACCTCTTCAAAATTGTGCAGCTGAGCCTTGTGCAACAGCAGCAGCAATGATCCTATCGAATCAATTGAAGTGATCCTAGATGATCCCTTAATGCGAAAATGCATGCAAGGGAAAATATTGTCAGATTTTTTAAACATTGAGTAATTGGAGTCATCAAACATCTACTTGAAGCAGAACCATGGACATGTGGCTCCTCAAATTTGGCGATCACCATTGCCTGTGTTTGGAGGCCTGTTGCTGATATACAGTACAAGATGATCACCTGTTCTGAGTCAATATCTGGCTGGGTTTCCTCCTTCCTGCTTGGCAACGCCGAGGCTCTGCATGAGAGACAGTCAGCCTACTAGTGGGGATTTAAGTGAGTCCAATGCTGGAAATCTCACTCAGACCATTCCTTGACGGCTGTCGCTGATCTCTCGAAAGGAGAGGGGTTTTGGGGGCAACATAACATTCACAATCCATAAAATATCATTCCCATCAGGGCCTACACTCAATGCCTCTGCCAGATTAGAAGGCTCGTCTGAGGGCTTGCACAGAGTTGCTGCTGCACCAAAAAACTTATAGGGGATGGAGAAGAGAGGGGAAAAGGAGATATTCTAAGAGAGTGTGCCGGGGCAAATCCGACTGGCTGTCAGCACTCCACTGTCATTCGGATACATGGAACAAAACATGGAACAACGTTCACAGCCTCACATAAGCATTCCTAGCAGATACAGCACTGCATCGTATACTGCAACATTCCTTCACAGGAAAAGGGAAAGCACAACACGCCTAGACTGGGCAAGGCAGAAGGATTTTCTCTACAAGTGTAGATGCACCATGCCACTGGCATGCTCTTCTGATCTCATCTCCGCATCGTGCTTCCCTTAGCCCAAGGCTAATGGATGCCAAGTTGCTGACAGGCTCAGCCTCAACGGTGAGATTGCATGACGGTCAAGCCGATAAAAACACATTGCAAATGACCAAAATCATGACTAAAGAAAACCCTCCCAAATCTTCACTTCTTAGCAAAAGCACTACAGTTTCATTATCAATTTTGGTCACCACAGCACAAGAATATAACTTACAGCACAAATGCAGCCAGATGGCTCATGATAACATCGGTGGCTCAAGATCAACGTTGCTGATGGGAGCTTGGCCAGGCCAAGTGCAGTAAAGCTGGCTTCTACAGGTGACTGCCGTCCCTGCCGCAGAGGCTCGAGGTCCGGGTAACAATCATCCGATCCCAATTTTACACTAGCCGTACAAGTGGCTATCATACACACACTCCAGGCGCACTGAAGCAGCAGGCAAATCTACAGGCCAGTACAGGAGGACACAAAATGTTCACATCCAACACAATAAACCGTCCAGGTGACACAAGCAGTCCCTTACACCCGAGTGGGCAATCTCTGTCAGGACATTGTGCTGCATACTGCAAGAGCTGGGAGAAAATTTGGCAGCGTTGAGGGGAGAAAAAGATGGAGAGAAACCAGGTGCTCTTCCGCAAGCCAGGTCATCTTCCCTCGCAGCTGCTCCATGCTTCGCTCCAATGGCAAGAAGCCCTTCCCAGCAGATTGTCTGCCGACAGGCTGACAAGGATAGTAGATTGCAAGGCTTGGTGTGAGTAAGGATACGGAAAGCGTACCTGGGAGGTGCTGAATCTTCTGCACCAGTTTCAGCCTCAGAGGGCCGCTCCACTGCAGGAGGGATTGGTCTCGAGTCTTCAGCCTTCCGCTTGCCAGCGGTCTTCTGCAGGCGGCTCCTCGAGGTGCCCAGGCCTGTGCTGGTGACCTGCACTGCTCTCACTGTCAGCAAGATAGGATGCAACATGCACCATATAATCCAAAACAGCATGATATAGCAGTAACATTTTGACTCGCAGGAGGGTGAAAAAACAAACGCACAGCTACATACTTGCAGTGAGAGGTTTTGATCCCTGCTTCTTCCTCATGGCCGATTGAATCCTGTGGGGAAATGCTTGTACTTTAGCCCCAACCAGTGGGAGACAGAGTTCAGGCTGCCATTTCGGCTGATCATGTTTGTCTCCTCTGATTGTGCTTCTGAGGCTGTGGGCAACACACTTTTTGCACAGCTCAAAGATTTGTGGCGCATCGCATCCATTATTCCCCATGCATGGTACTTGAAGGCAGAACATCCAGGTAAAACAGCCTAGTCGTGACCATCTTCAGCGTCTGGACGAACACGGGCGTACCTTTCTCGGCAATGCCGAGCTCCTTGGCTCCCCAGGCTCCTCCGGTCCCAGTGAGAAGGAGGCCGTGGGGTCCCCCATCAGCTCAGGCACGCTGAAGTCGGAGCGCATCTTGCCCTTGGCGAGGGGGAAGGGATCGGTGCGCTCCTTTGGGTCCCACTTGGCGTCCAAGGGGTCCTCCGATCGCCCCGCAAGGGGCTCGTCTGCAGGGGCGACAGAGGGGACCTCTGCAGCGGTGGGCTGGTCCAGCGTTGTGCCGTCAGGCTGCCACCTGCGCAGCCAACAGCTCCAAGTTGTAGACGATGCATTTGTTTATGGGGCTATGCTTTCAGAGCTGGACTAGCGATTCCTGGGTGAGTTCCCTGCTTCATTCCCAGTCAGCAAATCTTGGCAGACTTGGCAAGGCTGGGCTACACTTTTTTCGAATATATCTATGTGTGTGAGAATTGATGTAGAGCTGACACCAAGCGCCACTGAAGATTCCCGCCTGCAGCTGCAAAACATCGGTACAGCCCAAGATTACTGCATGCCACAAGGATTTACAAAGCACCATCTCACTCTTTCAAGCGCCAAGTCTCAGGGCAACTCTGATGCTCACCCCCAGAGGCAAATGTCCAGGATTCAAAGCAGGAGATGCGATATTTTCTCACCTGGTGGGAGCTGGCTGGGGTGAAACACGCCGCGAGCGCTGCCTGGGAGGGCTGACAGACTCCCGCCTCCGCGCTTCCTGGCCGTGTCCATCCCGCCAGCGTCGGGGGGGCGGGCTGTTGGACCCCCGCTTTCGCAGCTGGATGAACCCCGGGCTGGGGCTGCGACCCCGGCGAGGAGGAATGTACGGTCGCCTGTAACCCCTTTCCCTACTCGTGCTGCGATCCCGGGACCTGTGCCTGTAAGACCAACAATACGATTACCAGGGCACTGCTGTGTGAACCTTTAATCTGCATGCCAGTGCAGGATTGCTGGATGCAGGGTCCATGGGCAGGACCCTATCAAGCGGTCATTAACTGCTTCCCTCATGCTTTCATGCTCACAAAGCCAGCCCAGCATGTTGACCCCCAGCTCAGGGTCAACATGCTGGGCTGGCTAGTGCTCTTCAGGGCATAGCAATTGCAGTGCTGAGGGTGACGACAAAAAGATTAGCGAAGGATCAGGTTGTACTGCTGATAAAGCAAGCAAGTGGGTCAAAGGGGGTATGCACCTCCGACTCTTGTAGCTTCTCCTGGGAGAGTCCCTGCGTCGGGGCGAGCGCGAGTCCCTGCTCCGCCTCCTGTGCCGCGATGGCGATCTCGAGCGGGACTTGGACCGCCGCCCTCGCTCCTGCTTCCTCCTGAACTCCGCCTGCAATCAATTATCAAGTCTCTGAGCCAGAGAAAAGTGTGTGCACTGCTCATGGACATAGCACATCAGGGTTGCTGTGACGTCGATGCAAGGATGCAGAGAACACCAACGCAAGAAATTCAATCGAAAGCACAGCTGCAAGCCAAAGACAAGTTTGACCATTCCGTATCTACGATCCCAGCACCATGTGAAACCACCTCATGCATAAACAAACGATGGGGAAGACGGACCTGCATGCGCTCGAACTCTTCCCGGGTCATCGGCGCTCCCGGAGTCGTTACGCCAGGCATTGCCATTCCCGGTAGGAAAGGTAGGCCTCCAGCCGCGAGATCCCACCCAGGCATGCCCGCTGGGACCGGCGGCAGCAGCATACCCCCAGGGGGTCCCAGCAGAGGCGCCCCCAGCTCCCCGGATCCTGCCAGCGTAGGTTCAGCACCGGAGGTCTCGACGCCATTGTAAACCACCAACGCTCCGGCTTCAGCTCCAGCAGAAGGGTTCTCGGCGGCTTTGAGGGGTTCAGAAGCCGCTGCGCTTGCCCCTGGCATGCCTTTGATCTCGTTCATGAAGGCCTTCTCATTGGGCTGCAGGATAGACAAATCTTCAATCCACCATGAGCACTACTTTTCCAGCAGAGATTCAGCAGATGAAATTCATCCATTACAATTGTTGCAACAAATTGTCCACCCAACTCGCGGGGCTACTTGCCCAACTCTGACTGAGATCGACTTCAAGAAGCCGCTTGCAGAAGGGTGTCACATTTGACTACCGTAGCGGTTGAAATGATATGACCATATTTTAAATTTGACTGAGCTGTCGAGGGTTTTCGGAGATTTGGACCATACAATTTAATGGAAATTTGCGGTGTACTTTTTGACCAGCTCCAGGTCCAATTTCTGAGGTGACATTAAATTTAGACCAAAGTTCGTCTCGAGGTTGCGAACATGGCGAAACTTCGAGAGAAATTAGCCAGTCGGCAGGGGAATGATTTTTGGCGATGATTGAGATTGAGAAATAGTGTCGGGTCATGCGCTTTCGCAAGTATCCCGAGAAATTCCTGAGATTTAATGTAGGCTAAAGCTGACCAGCGAATTCAAAGGATTTTTTAAATGTGCGCTAAATTTGACCAACCGATTTCGAGTTAATAATTATGGATTAATCTTTTCAATCGCTACGGTATTACAAGATGAACATTCCAGAGGTTGAGGCATACCTGCAGGGTGCCCAGGGAACCGTCGGGCAGTAGAAGTCCCCCCTCCGTGTCTTTGGCCAACAGCACTGAGGGCACTCCCACAGCAGGGCGGATGCGCTTGAAGTCAGGGTCCAGGTTGGTGGGGCAGTCCGAGATGTGGTGGCCCTGCGACCCAGACAAGTGTATTGGATGCAATGCATTGCAGGATCAATATATTTTATCAACTTGGAAAGTCTTCAAGCATCAAGCAAAGACTTGACTGATGCAGTTCATTCCCTTTTGAGGCATTTGGAATCAAGTGTAGTCACTGAGGATTGTCATTCAAGCATAAAGAACCTATGATGCGTCCTTTGTGCTTGGGCATGTGCGATATGACCAGGCAGATGACTTCAGGCATGACAGGTCCACAGTACCCCCAGAATTACACAGTGCATTGCAGCAATGCACCAGTCAGCAGCAAGACATGCTCACCTGCTGACCACACCTATAGCAGATGTAGCCCTTGGGCAGGACAATAGGTTCTGCCTCCCTTCCCCTGCCGCGGCCAAAACCCCTGCCGGAATCTCTCCCACGGCCAAAACCCCAGCCCCGGCCCCTCCCCCGACCACGTACGCTGCTCTCATTGATCTCGTCCTGCCAGTCACATGAATTTCAACAATGGGATCAAGCATGGGACAGTCACACAGACCATGCCGAACTTCCACATGGCACAAAGCATTTTGGCAAGCGCAGGCTGTCTGCAAAGACATAATCACCGCAGCATGCAAGGTCATCTCTCCCAGGCACAATCATGGTGCCATATGATCAAGGGCTGGAGCATGCAAATCAAATTTACTTACCTGCCAGGTTTTGCCTTGCTGTTTCAGCAGCTGTGTGAGTGCACTGTCCTCGTCCCGCTGTTCAGAGTACAGCTCGCCTCCAAATTCGTCCTCCCCTCCGCCATTGCCCGAGGGTCCTGGTGGGTTGGCTGGGGCGCCGTTGCTGGCGGGCTCGGCCACTCCGGCGGGGCCAGGGGCAGAGGTGGAGGCCTGTTGGAAGGTCAGCTGGGCAGGCGGGAGATTCGGGACCCTCCTGACCAAAACGGACGAGCTCTTTGGGATGACTGCGGTGTCGTCATTGTAGTCTACCTGCAAGAATCTACCTTGAGTAGCAGAAGAGTGACAGAGGGGAGGTCCATCGTACTTTGATCACTTAAAGAGTGACAGAGGGGAGGTCCAGGCACTATGAAAAATCCCACAGTCCCACCGCAAGGTCCTTCATGGTCGAGGCAGTACAAAGGGTGCCTTACTTGCAGCTGCATCATAGCAGAGAACCAATGGCAACTGCAAGCTACCCAGCATTTGATGAATGAACACTGATGAACGTCACTCGAAGAATGCATTGATAAGATCGATGAACGTATTCTACAAGGTGTTCATACTCCTATTGTCAGCAGGTCACCACAGATCGACGGCTGCAGACGAGCTGCCCAAACAAAGAGAAGACCTGCCTGTGTCCTGGGATCAGACAGCAGCAGCTCCGAGGTGGCGTCCTTGCTCAGCCCCTTTTTCTCGGCTATCAGTACCTTGAGCTCGCTGACACTGATGAAGGCACCCTGGAAACCGACGGAATCGTAGCTGGTGTTGCTCTTGAATTTGAAGTGAATGATGCCGCTCATCGAAGGCCTCGTAAACTGCATTGACAAGCAGCTCCGATGGAGACTACCCATTACCAACCTGTGTACCTGCTATTTCCCCTGGCGCTCTCCTTACAGAATCAAAATATGGTAACCTCAGCGGGTCAAACCAGCCCAATTCCGAGAGGAAGCGTGCACAGGGAGGCAGGAAAGGGTGGAAATGCCGAAGTGCCCGTCACCAGGTCTGTCCGGTGACTCCACAGGCTCGAGGAAGGAACACAGCCCAGCGTCCCCAGCCGAGAAGGAGTACAGAAGCCAGCACAGGGACCCGGATGAGCGCAAACCGCAGCTGAAGAGGTGCAGATTCTTTCTCTGTGGTATTTCTGGCGTCTGCGGGAAGCTTGCTTGCACTTTCCTTGGTAGCGACCTAAAGTATCTTGTACAGGTCTCCCACTGCCGAGCCTGTCAGCCTGTACATCAGCGGGCTGGCCGCGCGTGTTGTGGATGAAGACCTGTACGATCATTTCCGGGGAGAAGGCAAGGTGATGCATTCCAGCTTCTGCGGCATCGCCAACCAAAGTCGCAGATACTCTGTACCGCAAGGGCTTTTGGGCATATCTGCTCCTCGAAAACTCCGTACAAGGTTGAGAAGCTGTCCGAAAGTGCAACAGGCGCATGGAAAGGATATTCTTGGAGACTCAACACCTTTGTTGTTCGGCCATGATGACTGACGACCTTTGGCTTGCTTGCAGATCAAGGAGGCCAGGGTGGTGATGGATCCCAGGACCAAGGAATCCAGAGGCTTTGGCTTTGTGGACTTTGAGGCTGCCAAGGTGACCTTGCTCTTCCTTCTGATGAGTGGCGTTCCTCATCAATATGTTGGTTGTCATGGACTTGAGATGATTGGCCCTTCTCAGTTTGAAAGCAAAGTGTGCTCTTCCTGGCACCTCAGTGAACTCCCAAACTCCTGCCACAATCTTGCTGTGGGAGTGCAGGATGCGGAGAGTGCGGTGGTCAACTTGGATCGCTCCGTCCTGCGCGGCCGTGTGATCATGGTGGAGAAGGTGAGATGCTGCCGAGGCCCCTCCCACAGCCCCAGGACCCCTGCCCCCTGTCCTTCGTGCCAGAACAGTCTTTCAGCATGGGCAGCATTTGATGTAGCGATTGCTGCCTGCTCAGCCAGAGCAGCACAGATCCACCTCGAAACACTCTTGATCTCCACCTGGCCTTGCCTCTACACCCAGCCCAGTCTCCAGCCTTTACCCTCATGGGTCCCGCAAGGCTGCATCTCATCGATATTGACAGCGGCATCAGAGGAGATACTGCAGGGTGAGCAAGCAACACAATGTCACACATTTGACGACTGGAAGCGTGATTTCTTACCAAGAAACTATTATTTTGTTTTCAAAAATAAGAAGAGTAAGCCGCAACTGCCTAGAGATTCTACAGTGAATTGGAACTTAATCTCTGATGGCACATCTCTGGGCGCTCAGGTAAGGTGGTGAGATCACCCATCAAGATTTGTGGCTTAAGGCGAGTGTAAGACAAGTGATGTGCACTTGAAGTGTTGGCCATGGAGAGAATTGGATTAGATTGGCTGATGGTGGTCACTTGCAGGCCAAGCGGACGAGGCCCAGGACACCAACACCCGGCGTGTACCTTTCAAGGGGAGGAAGGGAGGCCATCCCAACCAGTACAAGGTCAGCCCAGTGCACAGTGGACATTCACGCTAGGTTCCGCAGGTGGAGGGAGATCCATTTCAGGCTTGTTTGCCAAACCCTTCTTTGCTTCAAAGAGGGAGTTGACTGGTGTGCGGAGCTTCAGTGGCATTGAACGTCAGATGTCCTTCACAAAGCAAGAATTTGCTGTTTCTGCTTTTTGCCGGCACTTTCAAGCCCTTGGCATTCTTGAACTGCACATCTACCACACAAGAGACATTGCAATGGACTCCTGCAGGGGTCCAGCACCAGGACGAGCCTACGGACCAGAGCCTGTGTATAGGGATCCCTATGACCGCTACTACGAACGGTACGACCGCTACGATCGCGACCGGGGATACCGGAGGAGCCCCAGTCCCTCTTACCGCATGCGCCGACCCCGCAGCCCGCCTCCCTACCGGCGCCGCAGCCCGAGTCCCTACCCCTACCGACGGCGGACCCCAAGCCCCCGCTACTACCGCCGCAGGAGCATCAGCCCTTACTAGAGCTGACGCAGGAACACTGTGGGCAGACTGAAAATGTCTTGCCCACAGGACACGTTGATTAAGATCGGACAGCAGTCCATGACAAGGGACGCCCTACCTGCAAAGGATGTGTCTTTATCCTTTGTACAACTGAGTGGCTTGTAGCTTGAAACCCTCATTTGAATGTTGAACTCATCTGCTGCCCAAAATGGGGTAGTGGACTTTTGATTTGCCTCGTACTGGCCGTGTAAATTTAGGGAACTAGGTGTTCTCCTTCCGAGAATTATGATGGATCCACATTTGGCAAGTGTGGCATCCTTGTTGGGTTTCAGGACCTACTCCTTACGAGTATAGGTGGCTGTAGTGCTGGTACAGAGAGTCCCCTGTTGTTTGAGATGTTTATGACGAATCTTTGACTTGAGCCAAAGGGCACCCACAGCTTGTTTGATGAGGTTTGCTACAGCTTGTTGGCTTCTTCTTGGCCTGTCAATGAGGCTTGAACCCGCAACACTAGGATGTGTGGGGCAGAATAAAGAGATCCTAGCAAACTCCACCTGCAACTCCTCCCTTCCCCTCTTCCCTTTCTTCTACCCTAAAACCTAGTAATGTCAGTTGCAGTTGCAGTCATTCACTAAGATGCGCAGAGGATAGGTGCAGTATCTCGTGTCGTGTCTCCACGAAATGATTGTGCAGACATTGCTGGAAATGCACTGAAATGCTTTTCCTTGATCACCTGGCGAGTGCAGTATGAGTATGCGACGGGTACTAAGGTTGCCTGAATGCGACGTCACTTCCTTTGATCGTCGAAGACAACCTAATGAGCCTAGGAATCGTTTCTGCCGCTGTTTGTGGGCTAAGGTTGAGCACCTGTCAAGCTTACAGCATTTCAAGCTTTCATATCGCACCATTGTTCCTGTCTGAAGCTGGCATTCAACACAGGCTGCGGAAGGACAGCTGGTTGCAGGCATAGATTTAGGCACCACCAATTCTTGCATAGCAGTAAGCACTGCCTCCTCATTTCCCACGATTACGACTGCAACATTTGCTTCTCACTAGAGCATCAAGCTGCAGCTGATGATTCCTCCAGCAATTCTTCTCACATCAATCCTCACCAATGACTTCATGCGCGTGTGCAGGTGACTCGGGGGGAGGTGGTAGATGTTGTTCCCCTGGAAGACGGCACCTATACTCTCCCATCAGTGGTCACATTCCTGGAGGGTGGCGACTGCCTGGTCGGCCATGCAGCCAAGAAGTAAATCTTACCTTCCCAATTTCCCAGTTGCAGCTTTTATCTATTTCCTGGAGAGTGCCAGGGAGTACTTGGCTCTTGCAAGTCACGTTTCCTGTGCATCTGAGGCAGAAGTGGTTGCAGGAAAGGGAGGAAAGACCCAGAGAACACATTTCACTCTGTCAAGCGGTATATAGGGAGGGTCATAGATGACGTGGAGCACGACAAGAAGCGGGTATGTTCAATTCCCATTCGCCGCAATGCTGCCCTCCCCCCCTCCTTTTTTGTGGTATTCACCCACATTGTGCACAACCTGGCAGGTTTCAATTTTTTATCGGTCTCCTTGCAGGTCTCATTTGGAGTGACCTCAGATGATGAAAGGAACGTCCTGCTCTCCTGCCGGCATGTACCCAGTGGTGAGGACTTCTCCTTGGCAGAGAACAGCTGGGTGCAAGAAGAGGCTGTGCCAGAATACTCAAAGTTGAGCCAGATATCCGGCAGGATGAAACAAATACTCTGGAGCTGTAATCAAAATTTGAGCCATATTGCTTGAGACCATTTTGGATCAGGATCAGATTAGTGTGGGCACAAGACTTTGCTTCGGAAGCAGACAGCTGCTCCTGGTGTCCTGGCAGGGGTCTTACAGCCGGAAGAGGTGTCTGCTAAAATCCTGCAGACATTGCTGGCGAGTGCAGAAGACTTCTGCGGTACCCGCATCAGTCATGCCGTCATCTCGGTGCGCTGCATTCCTCAGATTGAACCTTGGCAGCTGATTTGCTTGTTGTATGCATGTCCAGAAGTCTGTTGCTCTGCAGCATGCCCTTCAGCTACCATTGATATTTCAACATAATGAAAGGGGCCTGAGCAGTGCACATCCTGAACGGAGTGTGCAAGAAAACAATGCGATGGACAGCATGATCACAACAAGGTGCAAGCCCTGATCGAAGCTGAACTTTTGGCCTGGTTCTGGCAGGTTCCTGCGTATTTCAACGACTACCAGCGGGATGCCACGGTGGCAGCTGGCAGGATAGCAGGCTTGGCCAACGTCAAGCTCATCAAGTGAATCCTCGCATCTCTCCCTCATCCCAAGCATGCAGTTCTTGCCAAGATCCTTGGTTGAAGGTCTTGAGAGCTTCGAAGTCGATTGGATGGCGCAGATATAAAAATCCTACTGGGCAGCTGGCTGGTCCACTCTTCCGCCACACCCACGGCTGAAGGGGGTAGGGGGGCCAAAAAAAAGAGGAAGAAAAATGACTTCATGCCATCCATGCTCTTCATACTCAATCAGCACAGCCAGCATCCCACCCCGGTATCAGCTGCCAGAAGCCAAGTGCTTGATCACGAAGTTGAATCAGGAGCCACAAAAAAGTAGCAAATCTGCTGCAGGGAGCCCGTAGCTGCGGCACTGGCGTACGCCGTGGACGTGCAGGAGGATCAGACCATCATGGTGCTGGACCTGGGCGGGGGCACCTTCGACGTCAGCATCCTGGAGGTAGGCGGCAGCTGCGTGGAGGTGCTCTCCACAGGAGGAGACCCGCGCCTTGGTGGGCCCACCGTTTCTCTTCAGTGCTGATGCTTCCCAATGGTCCTTCAATTTTGAGGAATCTCCATCAGGGCTGCTTTGCAAGTCATCAGGAAAACTTCCTCTCGTCGCAGGGAATGCGGGTGCAATGGCCTCACATGACAACTGTCAAGTGCTGTGAGCTAGCACTGAGGCATGCTGTGTATTTTCAGGTGGGGAGGATTGGGACAATGCAATTGTGGAATGGATTGCAGCCAAGTACATGGCCACTTCGGTGGGTAACGCCTTTTCCCCCCTCCCGCGCCCTGGACCATCCATGCTAATCATGCCCTGCCCTTCAAGCCCTGCCCCAAGACAGAATTGCTTGCTTCTCAGTGAAACGTCCTGTGTAGAAAAGACATCATGTATCTGTGTGAAGCGGTGTTCAGGGAAGCGTGCATGGAGATACAGAGCATCATCAATTCCATTGGACAGACATGCTGCTGCATTGCTTTGGGTATGGGCCCCCCGAACTCAAAAGAATTCTTAACCTCCTCCACCTTTCCTCCCCCAACGTGCCCTTTGGCATTTGACAAATGGGTCATGCAGGGCATCAGCTGGAGGCAGCCTGCCGTTCTTGCAAACTTGAAAGCAGTGGCCGAGGCTGCCAAGGTGATCTTCCCATACAGACAGTTGAATTGGGCTGTGTTTACTTGTTACTTTTTATAGACTCTCTCAACAAAGCGATAAGAAGCAAAACTTGCCCCATCCATCAGCGCCGTCTTCAAACCACCTCCGCGTATCTATGGCGGGAGTCCCCAAGGCCAATTATTTGCTGCAGGAGGTCTTATTTGACAGTCTGGCCATCTACTCTCAATTGGCCTGGCTGGGTGCAGGTGAAACTTTCCAGCGTGAGACAAGTGGCTTTGAGCCTACCCATAGGTCCCAAGGGGCAAATCGTGACTGCTGAACTGAGCAGAGACGAGCTCAACAAACTGTCCGAGCCTCTCTTCAGAAGGTTGCAATTGCCGGTGGACTCTTGCTGCTGGCAGGTAGGTCAAAGTTCAGACTTGCTGCCACACAGAGCCACCCATCCCGAACGTCAAAAAGCCTGGACATTCAATTTCTCA
This sequence comes from Chloroidium sp. JM, assembly GCA_004335615.1. NCBI lineage: Eukaryota > Viridiplantae > Chlorophyta > Trebouxiophyceae > Watanabeales > Watanabeaceae > Chloroidium > Chloroidium sp. JM. The sequence goes on from QAXI01000419.1 coordinate 2,673,833, forward strand.
CATCTGGCGCTGCGTCCAGCAGCATCTGTTGGTACACGCAATGGTTCACGCCATCCCTTTCAGAAAGCAGGACTCACATGGGGGAAAATCCCTGTAGGACACTGGAAATGCATTTATTGTCACCTGTGCTCGAAACCCGAACATCAGCACCTGCCCCCCTTCCTGGAGGCTCTGACACGTTGTTGCAGTGCAGGCTGGGCTGAATCTGGGGGATGCCTCAAAAGAAAGGGAGTCCAACAGGGGCAAGCCGGCCGCGAAACGGAAAGCGGGAGCGGGCAAGCTGCAGCCCAAGAACCGGCAGCCGATCAGCAAAATCCTGATGATCGGAGGCGCCACCCGCATGCCCTCCTTCCAGCGCTTTGTGCAGAACATGACCGGCGTCACCCCCAACCCCCTGCTGGCGGACCCAGACCTGGTGACTCATCCCCTCGACACGCCTCGCTTGTAACCTCTCGTTATGCGCGCGGCATTCAAGTTGCATGGCTATTGCCTCTCCTGCAATCCTTTGTGATCGTATTGGTATTGATTTGCCGGGCCGTGCTAGCAGAAATGGCGTAATGCTGGCTGTTGAGCTACCATCTCTTTGCCCAGCGCTGCACTTCAAGACGCTTGACAGGATATCTCCAGACGCCAACGCCCCTACCTACCTCCCTACACCCCATTTGCCTCATGCCTGATCATGTGGACCAATTGCAGGCTGTGGCAGTGGGAGCAGCCACCCATGCGGCCAGTCTGAGCGAGGGCAGCCAGAAGCTGAACAGCCTGGAGACCCTGGAGCCGTTCAAGAAGGCCATGATGCAGGCCCTGGCCCGCAGGAGGCTGCTGGACGACCAGGCACGCAGCTCTTTTGTGGCTGCCCCCTTTTTTCCCCAGTAAATTGGCGACCTTGCTTGAATTTGATCTTGAGATGGCCCCAGGCAGGCAACGCTTGCGCCCAGACAAAATCTTGTGCTCCAATGACTGGAATCGGTCTGTATGATTGTCTGACAGGAGTGTTGTCTATCAATTGACATGCCGAAGACTCAGTTGGGTGACTCAAGCAACTCCCTGAATTCAGCTTGGATGCAGCTCAGGGATTGTGTGAGCCACGTAATTGCTCCAGGACGGTCAAGAGTCTTTGCTTCAGGCTTGTCTGTTGCAGAAGCTAGGCAGGGAGATGCTGGGCGATGAGTATGAGGCGTTCATGCAACAAGCGGAGAAGGAGGTGCCCTCATATCCCACCTTCTGCAAACCCTTCACACCTTATTCAAGTGATGCTCAGATCAGAAGAAGCTCTTTCACATGGTTCCAAGGGAAGTATTCAAAGAGAATTTGCCCTGGGAATTTGTCTGCGGATGAGGAAGCAGGTGAGGAGGGGAGAAGGTATCAATCGGCAATTGGCGGTAGGGGAGTCGTGCACAGTCACAGGGGCAGTACTGGGTTCCTGATCTGTTGGTTCTTCAACTTGTTGCCTGAACTCCTTGGCGGCTTACTAAAGGTTGCATTGCTGACCAGGTCTTGATGCAGGAAGGAGAGTGGGATGACCTGGCTTCAACTGCTGAAGAAGGCCAAGAGGGTCTCAGGACAGACAAGCCCAAGTAAAATTAGGCAAGGAGAAAGCTGCTGGCGGCAAAGCTTATGCTTCGTGCTTGCCATGCTGCAGAAGCCCATATTGGGGGCTATGCATAAGCATACCTTGTGTGCAATGGTGGAGAGCAAGGGAAGTCTGACATGTGTGGCAGAGGCCTGTCCTTCCCCAGTCTGGCTGGTGTGCCAGGCACTTGTCACTGTGTTGCCTCCTGTGCATGCAGAAACCATATTGAGGGTGTCCAAAGCTCGCTTACAGAATTTGCAGGCTGTAGAGTGTCCCAGATGCGTGATACCTGATAGAAGCGTTCCGTAAATTCCTACGGAAAGCTGGGCTTTTGATCTCACCACCGGATGTGATCAACAGTCATGTGTGACTGTGCTCAGCCTTAAACGATCCCCTTTCGAAGACTGCAGATGTAACAGATCGCATCGGAGTAAGAAAAGAAGATCAGTGCTGTCGTCGTTTTGTCTCTCCGCCGATATGGAGGACCCCGACTTGGGCTCTCCATCATACGACCTTGAACAGCAGATAGACGCTGAGTTCAGCAATCTCCACAGATCCATTGCAAGGATTACCGCGGAGGTGTATAAATGCACCCCAGATGCTGATACCAGGACGCTTCAAGCTACTGTGAAGGAAAGTCTAGCAAACATCCGGGCCAATATACGAGTGCTGGAGGAGCTAGCGGAAGAGCAGGACAGGTACTTCCCGATCTCCATGACATAGATTGTCAGAACAAATTATTCCAGTTCGGTTGGAGTGAGATGCATGATCTTCAATACTTGGAGGAGGACGGTTGCTGGTCCCTCTGACCTGGAGAGCTTACACGCAAGATGAGATGTAGAATACAATACATAATCGATCAATTTTCTGTGGTATGGCAAAAATCAGTTGGGCTATTGTTACTTACCTGGTACCAGGCTCCGCAAGCTAGACTCGCGCCCATAAGGTCATACAGCCAACAGCAAAGGCACCTTCATTTCTCTGCAGCGATGAAGAGGCGGAGCGCCTGTTGCTGAAAGTGAGTGAGCGGAAGAGGTCCTATGAAGCTCTCCAGCTCGATCTCCGGAAAGCGGTTCGACAGGTAAGCCTTTGATGGCTCAGCAGCATGGAGGGTCACTTTGGGTGCCCTTGCTGCACCCATACATTGCTGCCCTCGAAGCATTTACGCCATTGTTGACAGCAACCCCTCATCCCCCATGTGTGACAGGTGCAACAGACTTCGGCAGTATGTGACTAGCACTGAGCAGCCAGCTTTGTTGTGGGCAACGGCATAGAGGATTTACCATATGCAGATGCGGAAGAACGCAGAGGAGGTGGCGGTGGAGGAAAGGAGGGCTCTTATAGGCAGCCCAGATGCCATCCACAAGCAGCAGAAGATCGAGCGTGAGGGGGACCTGGCGGGAGCTTCAGAAAGCGTCACCGCGTCCCTGCAGCGCACCAGGCAGCAGATGACGCAGGTGCCACCCAAATTCCTCCAGCTCACCTTGCGGCCCATGACCAAGTACATAATCAGTCGATTTTTTGGACGTTTTTCGTTTTGCAATCAAAGTGATATATACTTGCGAGCTTGGGACAGGAAGTATGTCATCTGATGCACGTCTTTAGAGGGGCATGCACATGAGGACCAATTTATTGGAAACACTGATTTCCCCTTTCTAATCAAACCCAAAGTGCTACACCCTTGATGGCTATAACAGAGGGAGAGGGCGTGCACACAGCCACAGCCCCAGGATTTCTGAGCCTGCAGAGGCCTTTCCTGTGCTTCCGGCAATTCTGTATCCCTGAAATTATTCCCCAAATTTTGCAGGAGCTGGAGAACACGGCTGCCACCCTGGCGGCCATGGAGGTATCGGAGGCCACCCTTAAAGACGCCAAGAACGAGTTCCAGGGCCACAAAGCCAGCCACAAGAGGTGGGGAGCCTACTTGCAGGAGGTCCGATTGCCGTGCCCTTCTGTAGAGGATGCAAGCTCCGTAGCCACACCATTGTTTGAGGACTCGATCTCAGAAGACCCCTGAACGTGCATGGCGTTGTCAGAATCTGCCCTGAACCCTCTTTCCGTGATCTCTCTTTTTCTGTGCCACCATCGTTTGAGAGCGCAATCTCAGAAGACCCCTGAACGTGCAAAGCGTTGTCAAAATCTGCTGTCACACCTCTTTCCTACTGTCTGCAGATCTCACAAACTGATGGGAACCATGCGGCGGCACAGCCTGCTGGACATCCTCACCCTCTGGGGAGGCATCTCCATGTTCATGCTTGTGGTGCTGTACATTGTTGGCAAGCGCTCCCTGTACTTTGTACCGGGATTCGCCAAGAACTTTGTCACTGCCCCCTTCCGGTCCAGGTGGGAACCACTCCTCCATGCCTACTGCTTTGGGATCAAGTTCCAGCAAATCTTGCGACCGTGCACAAACCCACAATACGACCGATATTCTTTCCCTTCGCAAATCTACCTGGCCTGTCCTTCAAATCAAGCAATCTCGCCCTGGAAAGCCGATCCTCCCCTTCACAACTCCCTTGGCATTTTTAAGAATGCACACCTGTATAGGGCACAGCGTTTTGAGCCCGTGGGTATTGCAGGAATACTACTGCAGTGGTGACCAGCAAGAAGGCAGAGGTGGCAAAGCAGCAAGGAGGGTTGGAGGGAAGGGAGGAGGCAGCCCTGCCGGATTACCCGCCTTCTGGTTCCGTGCCCAATTATGAGCAGCACTTTGGGCCTGACGATGTGCCTGCAGAGGTAACCAGGCTCCACATTTTGTCCTGAATCCCAATGCATGCACATTGTCGATGCATGAAATCCTTCTTGAGCCATCTCCCATGCCGGCTATCAGAGTGCCCTAATACCACCAAGGAAGCGCGCATTTTCGGGTGTTATGAGGCTCTAGGATGGCTACTGGGAGGGGTTGCACTTCAGTACAGATGAGAAGACATTTGACCCCTGGTTTATTTCTTCCACACAAGCCGGTCCCTGCCATATTAGCGCCGTCCAATGCAGTACTACCATGGCGCCTCTGCTAGCTGCAATCCCTCCCACACAGCATGCTGCAATCCAGGGTAGCTTCTCAAGTGCAGATACTGCAAAATAAGAGCCAAACCTCGGGAAGCATGCAGGAGGTGGTGGAAGAGGTAGACCTGGCGCGTTCGGGGGATGCAGAGGCGGGACTGAAGGATGTGAGGGAGGCGGCGGTGGCGGAGGAGGCATTGGCGAGGGAGGCTGCCAGGATGGAGGAAGTCTTCAAGGAGAGTGCGGCAGCCAACGAGAAACTGGCTGCATCTGCGTACCCCGACCCCTTGGCAGAGGCATCCCAGGTGGGAGATATCTGTAAATTTTTTGCTGATACAATAACTTGCTGGAGAGCTAGGGATGGTGTGGTTGATACTTGAAGCTGAAATTGTTTGGGCTGCAGATTTGTTTTGGCGGGTGATAATCGTGGTATTCCCAACGAGTAATCTCGCTGTTGGGCCTTGATGCTTGGTTCACGTCAGAAGGCCCAGCGTTCCTGAGAGGTCACCGTATGAGACAGTCTGCAGCCACCCTGGATGATGGCTGCCTCACTCATTCTGCAGTGATTCGCCCTCCAAATCACAAGGGTCTGAAAAATGATGAGGATTTGCAGGCGGCCGCTTCGGTGCCTTCCCCTGCCCCGGTTCCGGCCTCCACGCCGACGCCTGCAGCCACCCTGGAAGCAGCAACTCCCGAGGCCGTACCAGAGGCATTGCAAGATCCGGTCCTCGAACCGGTACCAATGCCTGCGGCCACACCCGTGCCTACCCCAGGGGCCACCCCCGTGGGACAGTCAGCGGCAACGCCGATACCCGCACCCACATCGGGGCCAGAAGCTGCCCAGGCAGCCGTTTCAGAGGGAACCTCAGAAGCAGCTACCGCTTTCGAGGATGACGCAGCTGTGGTCTCTACGCCAGAGGCAACAACCCCGCCTGCAGAAACCGCCGCAGATCCCGCACCCTCGCCCACGCTGCAAGCCACGCCTGTGACAATCCCCCAATCGGCCGAGGGAGAAGCCGAGTCTCGCTCGGAGGATGGCTTTGCCGCATCCCCGGCAGACCTTCAGCAGAGCGCTGGCGGCGAGGAGCGAGAGGATGGCTCCGCCAATGCTTCGGAAGGAGAGGTGGCGTCCGGCGAAGCAGTGCCTGAGAGTCAAGCGGAGCCGGCGCTTCCAGGTGTGCATCTGTTTATCCTGTTCACACTCAAAGCATCGAAAGTGAGTGGCCTGAAAACGTGTGCAAAATTCCTGTGCAGTGCAAAAAAAAAGCAAATTAAATGCCCCTGACCATTCCTCAGATGCAACAGAACGCCCTAGGAGACAAGGTGCTGCCACGCATGCCCAGTTGCCTGTTCAGAGCACCATCGCCATGAATCGTTCATTTGGTTCTCATTTTGTTCCCATCAAGTATTTGTGTGCAGCTGGCTGGAGTCGGCACACTGTGGCAGACGGCAGGACATACTACTGGAACGCAGCCACCAAGGTCTCAACTTGGGAGAGGCCCACAGAAGCCCCGGTGAGTTTTTAAACGCCAGTGGGACGTGCATGGAAGCAGGCTCGTATGGTGCCGAGCAGTATGCAAGCCTGCAATATTGTGCAGTGAGGCATGTGGCTTATCAGAAATAGCCTGTGCTGGTAACTGATTGGAGATTTAAAGGCAGCACCAATTCCTGAACCATTGAGTCACCATTCAAAGGGGGTCAAGGATGAGATTAAAAGTCTGCAGCCCTTTCACTCTTTTCGATCACTTGTCATGCTCTTTTCAACATATCTGAGGAGTTCCCATTGTGCAGGATATTGACAAAAAGGAGTCCGAGCAGCAATCTGCTACGTCACCAACTCCGCAAACGACCGCCAACCCCGTGGCCACAGAGGATACCCAGACGGCGTTCACTCCTCTGCCAGAGAGTGAGACCGCCGATGCGACTGAATCAGAAATCCCAGTTCCGGTAGCAGAGACCCCTACTGGAGTGACGGAAACCCCTGCATCCAGCACCCCAGCTCCCGTCAATCTGACACATGGTGTCGAGGCCGTCAAAGAAACGGTGGCCACGCTGCTGAACCGCTCTGCGACCGTGGCGAAGGGTATGGTTGCTTTGGAAGAGCGCGATGGGGATCAGATCGTCGGGGATGGCGATCTGACGGCAGCTGACGAGGAGGATACCTTTGATATTGTCAGGTCTGAGGCCTCCGCTTTCCCAAGTTTGACTTCACCCTGAGAACAGGCAGGCAGGTGCTTTAGTCAGTAAATTTGTACTTGCCACCCATGATGCGCTTGCATGGATGTCTGGGGCTTTTGGTGGGTCTATCAAGGTAGAAGTACGGGAGTGTGGGGTGAGATCCAAGAGAGAAGAAAATGACTTGAGGATCCTTGCAATCGTGCAAAAGAGATGTCCAGCAGACAGCTGTGTCACTGCCGTACTCACGTATGGTGCATTTTGAAAGCTCTGTTTGATCATCAAGTGCGTTATGCAGGGAAAGCACCACTGAGATGGACAAAGAAGCATGGGGCCAGGGCAGGGATGTATTGGGGGAGGAGGACCGCACGACACGGCAGGAAGATACCGAACTAGGGATATTTCGACCAGACGAGCTGTAGCATCATTGTGCCCTTTTTAGGTTGTAAGGTGCTTACATGTCATGTAAGACCCTGGGTTTATTGAAGGATTTATTTAGAATCACAGGTTTGGCTGGGCATGGGCTTTTTCTGGTCTTTATGTTTGGAAGCTGAGGAGTTGCAGTTTTGTGCAAGGCATTTGCATGAGAGAATTGAAAGGATGGCAATGTATATAGCTGATCTTGCTTTGTTTTCAATGCCAGACCCACACTGCTCATAGGCGACCTGCATACAAGAATACAAGAAGCTGGTCTGTGGCACATGATGCAGTCTTCTTTTAGTCATGTGCACTGTTGCATCTTGTGGAACAGTAGAATGACCAGACCAAGCTGTCTCAATGAAATTGCTGCCCTGCTGCATTGCCTGGTGCTTTATGCTATCGAGTTGTATGTGTGCTGCTCTTGGTGTATGTTTTCACCTAGCGCGCAAACACATGTAACAAGACTTGTAAGACTGCTGGATCAATCCACAGCCTCACTGCATCATATCAGCCCACAGCAATTGCACTGCTGTTGCCATGACAGAACATGTGTGCAAATGATTTGTGTTTTGAGAGGTGTTGGATGGGTGAGCTCACCTCGAGGTGGCTGGGTAGGACTCGACGAGACCATGCTAGACAGTCTGATGTGTTGTTCAAGATTGCAAGAGCTTGTCTTTTGGCAAATGTGGCACAGTCAGGGACTATCAGCCATACATTTGCACTTTCTGGAATCCTTCTTTGAAACTGGTGGTAGGTATTCTACCAGGTGTTGAGCTCAAGCATCAGCATCGGCAGTAAAATCAAATGTCTTAATCCTTAGTTGCATTGATGAGTGCAGAGGTAAAGACTGCCAGAAAGCATTGTAAGACATCTATATGCTATCCCTGTCATGGATCCCAATACCTCACCTGGCGCTTTTTATTGAGGTCCCTGGCTTGGAAAGGGACAGAGAATCGACTGCCATCCCCCCCTTTCAATGGAGGGACTTTTGCGACTTCATCATCCGTATTTGTGATTCTGGCTTGTCTGAGCGGTTTCTATGTCAAAATCTGCTGTCACTGCCTGTGGCGCAACAAACTCCCCTTCCCCTCCCCTAACCAGGGATCTCAATGAGCTCAATTCTTCAGGCTTGGATGCAACTTAGGCTACTACAAGCGCTGCGTCAGTGAAGGGATTTGAGAGACCTCTGGCCGATCCCCCTCTCAAAATCATGTGTCCCTTACCGTTGCACAGCCCACCCCATCACCAATCCCCAGGGCAGAAGTTTTCTGAGCTTCACTTCTCATAGGGCGGCTCAGGCTAATTAAAAACCTGCGCGTTCTTGAAGCGCAGTCCTCGTATGGCTCTCTGTGTGAAGGCCTGTATGCTCACCTTGCAAATCGCTAAGCCCATGCGCCCTGCTTTACCCCTCCTCTCCCATTCTCCAGCAATCCTTGAGGCACAGCCCAAGAGTATGCCATCTCAAGCCGTGTGCAAGCGACCTGCAGTGGCACAGGAGCGTTTTACTCAAATCCTCCTGTCAAAATTCTCCTCCATTGACTTACAGCGAGCACAGATAATCCCTGCCCCCTTCCTGTATGGCAAGAACCTCAATATGTTCAACTCAAAGGAAATGCGGCTGCCTTCAGCGCTGCGCCAGCATTGTGTAGAAGGAGGATGAAGATCTCTCTCAGATCAATGCTTTCCCTGTCAAAAGTTCTTGTCCCTTCCCTTGATGGTGGAAAACCTCCTACCCTCTCCCATGGCAGAGACGCTGCTGAGCTCGACTCTCAGTAATTTAAATATCTAAAGATTCAAAACGATGTGCCAAAACCATGAAATGAATTTGAAGACATTTTGAGCCTCTTGACTGGTCCCTAGGTCGGAATTTATTGCCCCATATAACCCCCCCCCCCCACCAGAAAGGAGGGGGCGATGGCCTCATCACTGCAAATCTGAATAGTACAACGCTGCGCCAGCATTGTGATTATATAGAAAGACTTTTGGCTGAGTCATTCTGGAGTATCAGTCCTGATCCCAGGCGCAGGATTTGCAATTCCCCCCCTCCTAGGCAGGAACCTCATAGAGGTGACCATCTAAGACTGCAAATCTGGCAAGTTTAAAGGCTTGCGAAAACGTTGGAGAAGCAATACAAAGGCTTCTGAATCAGATTCATGGGGCCTGGACCCCAGCCCAGAAATTGCTACTCCCCGCCTCCCTAGGCAGAAGCCTCAATGAGCCTGCAGATCTGGGTGAGCTCAAGCGATGCGCCAGCATTGTTTGACCTCAAACAACAGTCTTGCGTGCTCACCTCGCCTTTAAACCTGGCCCTACCCCTCTTTCCAGGCTTCAGCTGCTTGCACCCATCAGCTCCTGTGACCCAGTGAATTGTGAATCTTCTGGTTGCACCCGCAGGACTGGTCATCTCAAGCGCTGCGCCAGCTTCCTGCAGTGTCACACAGGCTGCTTACATGATCCCTGGGGCAGGATATCAGTCTTGACCTGCGCAGATTTCTGTCCTCACCCCCCTCACTGGCAGGAGGGCTGCTGATAACGACTTTCTGGAATGCAAATCTTGGGGGCAAAAACACTGCGCCAGCACCGTAGAGGTATCAGAAGGACCTGTGAGTGGTTCTCAGGTCAAAAGATCTGTCAGTCTTGCAGTCTTTGCCATATTTCACTAGGGCAAATTCTGCATGGTCAGCCATACAGAGTGCCGGGTCCAAGATCCAACCAGCTTACTGCCTGCGAAGGGTTTCTTGTGGCTGAAAAATTTGGCAGTGAGAAGGTCAGCGACCTTCTGCTGCTTTCCCCAATTACTAGGTCTTATGTGAGTGGCAGCCAGGGGATAGGAACATGGTGCTCCAGATCTGATTTATAATTAGTCTACACATTCACTTGAATTCTGCAACATCACTCCATGAGGATCTTCTGGAATTGATGCTCTGAAGTTATGGATGGGAGGTTCACCTGGCGCAGCGGACTGACTAGTGTGAAGCAGAATGATTGTAGACGATGTAGCCAGACGCATAGGCAGTTGGTTTGGAATGGATGCACTTGGAAAGGTTGTCTTGAAAATTGATACATGTATGAATTGAGTCATCCCATCTAAGTCTTGATAAAGATTAAGGTCATTTAATTTTGTAATACCCACATCACCAAAGCGGCAAGCCACCTCTCACCCTCCTTGAATCACCAACTCAAGCAGCATATCAAATTTTATTCAGAACTAAGGGATGAGCTGCGCAAAACACCGGCGAGATCTAGGCTGGTGCACTTCTGACAGCTATGGTCCTGTATTCATGCTGCCACATCCATTCTTCCTCTTTTCCAAGCTAGCCTTTCGTGTCCAGCCACAGCAGCCTGTACAGCAGTACAAAACATCAAACGCAATGCAAATATAGCGGCTGTGAGAGATAACAGGAATGTGAAAAGGAGGGGATTTTAGGCGGCAAACAAACTGCGGCCCAGCAATACTTGCGCCATGGTCAAGATAATGTTTGCCTGATGCATTCTGAGATGATGGAGTGTTTGCTATGGGTGAGAAGCTCGCAAGCATTAGCCTTGAGGGAGTGCAATTGATGCCTTGAAATGAGCGACAGGGCTCAGTGTCCAACAAATCTCCAACCCAGGGGCAAAGCTATGAGGGTGACCAAAAGCGGGCCGATGTGAGCAGAGGGTGCAGAGGAGGAGTCGGGCACACCTTGCTGCATTGATGCAACATGTGTGGGTGCCGCAGCTCGCGGAGGAGGTGGGGGCCCTAGCAAGCGCAGGCATGGTGGCAGAGGTGGCTATGGAGATGGCAAAGGTTTCAATGTTGCGGAACGATGGCAGCGATGTGAGAAGTCCCGGTCAATGATTTTTGCAATCTATGACTTGGTCTTGAACGCCTTGGAGGTGCAAAGGAAGGCCACTAGGGCTAATGTGACACCCTAAAAGACAGTACCTCCACAAACATGTGAGATGGATGAGTGCGGGTATGTCACTTCCTGCGCATCTTATAACTCATTTCACTGCAGTGCAGAGCATCCTTCTGCAAATTTTTACAAGCCTTATTTTGACCTGACAAGAGCTATCGTGACTCACCTCAGCGAGCGGTACCGTCCACCCATATGAAGATAAGGGTAGATTCGTAGCTGGCAATGTTGTGGCAACGGGCCAGGCAGATCTCCAGCAATTGAGCCAGCCGCTCAGGGAGACACACATCCAGGATCTGTGCAGTCCAGCTGCAAAGATCCTGGATGTTTGTCTCCCTGAGCGTGGGTCTAGATTCCAGCACTTGGGGCCCTGATCCTCCAGAATTGGCAGAAGAACAAACCTGGATGCTGGATTGACCTAAGAACGAACAAAAGCAATCGTTTCTCACAAAGCGTGGGTGAAAGATAAACTTGATAGGGAGAGAGTGTAGAGGATGGAATACGAATGAGCCCACCTTGGCATAGCCCGATAGGTGGCGCAAGAAGCTCTGCAATTCCATAGTATATTGATAGTTCGAGGGATATGCCTCAGACTATTCTCCCAAAACATTAACTCCACTGTGTGCGAGAGGGACTTGGCTTTATTCAAGACTTCTCGTGACAGGCATTCGGATCATTAAAGTAGCTTCCTTCTTGCGGCAAAACACTGGATCTTGATTCTGCAATTCAAAGCCGGACTTTAGGTTCGAGGGTCTAGCCTAGTAGCTGTTCCAGTAAGTCATGCCAGTATAGAGTGCAAACGCTCTCAGTAGTCACATTGACACCAATCATCCACTATTTCATCGTCGAAAGCCATCGGTCCGAATACAGAATACACATGCCAGCGCCTCTCAAATGTTTACATGCTGGTGGACTGCACAATGTAGCAGCTCAGCGCCATAGCTTCCCTGCCAGTCATTGTAGATCAGATCAATGCGACGGGAAGGTCTGCAGGCTGCACGCCCGCTCTGCCATGACAACCTTGGCACACCAGGTAGCTTTTTATTTCATAGTGGGTGGAGGATTTGAGTGACACACGGGAAGCAATGTCACACCTGCACTGTTTGTGCATTCCTGCAGGACTTCGAAGCAAATCAGAGGAGGCTGGAGGATGCTGAAGCCAATCAGAGGAGGAGAGAATCAGGACAGCAAGCAAGCACCCCAGGAGAGGATGTCTTCCCGCTCGACATCGAAGACAACCCGGTAATGCGCCTGCCATTGGGGCTCACCATTGAAGAGGGTGTTCGTGAAAGCCAGAAGCAATCGGGAACCCAAGAGTCGTGTGTTGACAGGAGATGGCTGTACTGCGGAGGAAATCCCAAGTTCTGATGGACATCCTATTATCGGGGGACAAGGTGGAGACTGTCATTGCCCAGCACGCCCAAGAGATCGACAAGCAGCTCATCCAGATGCTGGACGAGCGCATCAGGGCTGGCATGAGGTATCAGTCGCTGCCTGTGAAAGGTCAAATGCTTCCTGCTGCACATCTGGCCCCTGCCTCTGATGGAAGTGTGAGTGTGCAGAATGAAGGAGAAACAGGACGTGCTGGGGGGCATGACGCTGGTCAAAAGGCGGCTGCAGGCAGTGCTGGCCAGCCGAGAGGCGCCGCCAGCACAGAGGCTGCTGAACGAAATGATTGGCCTGATGTCATTTTCCGAGGGAGTCGACATGGCGGACCAGGAAGAGGTGCGACCTCATCTGCCTTTGCCAGCAATGCGCCTTTGATGTAAAGAGTACGCAGCTGGAGAGGCATCTGACAATTGTTTGTGCACAGGAGGTGGAGAGGCACTTGAGGATGGCCTTCCAACCACCGCAGATGCCACATGTCGACATTTTTGACGTCACAGCCCGCCTGGCACGGGGTGAATTCCTTTCTCCCTTGATCAGGCTTTTCAGATATTCTCAATTGCCATTTTATTTGAAAGCCTCAATCAGACGTACATGCAGGCGAGGAAGTCGAACCCTTTGTTCCAGACCAGGACAGCTTTGTCCCGCAGCACCTTTTCATAAGAGAGACTGAGCAGCTCGTGCTTGAGGCAGCTAGGAACGTTGCAGAGATGGGCAGAGCTTTGGAACGCCAGTGAGTCATCCTTTGGACCCTTACACCAGCTGTCTGAAACAACCAAAATTTTGTGCAAGCACACCGACCGCTGATATAGCAAATGACCAGAGTTTCCGCTTGCAGGAACTATGGCAAGCACGAGGCGGCCTACAGATACGCATACGACATTCGTTCTGAGACCCTGAACCAAGTCAGGTTCATACTGAAGGTTGCAAGAAGCATTTGACAGTTTCGTCCTGTAATAGCAACCTCAGAAGTTTCAATATTGTACAGAAAATGGACACAGACACAGCACATGTTCACAAAGGGTCCCTTTGGAGAGCTTCAAAGCATGCTCAGACCTTGTTCTTCTCCTGTAAGATCACTTTCAAGACCTGGTTCTCCTTCTCCAGCGTCTCGATCTGGTGGCGCTGTTCCTCAACCTGCATCGCCACAGCATGCTTCAAAGTCCTGATTGAATTGCGACCTGTAATTTTTGGCGAATGGACAGCTTTGGTGCAATGCCAATTCCAAACTCTACCTGTTCTAGTTGCAAAAGGGCAGAAGAGTACCTGCTTCCGCAATGCCTCCTCGCGGTCCTTGAGGGTCTGGATGAGGCACTTCTGGCGCTCCCTGAACCTCCGCTGGGCTTGCCGGTTCTTCTCCTTGGCGCACTTGACACCCCCGCCCTTCATCTCCAGATCGTCACCCATGCCCTCGTGGCCCAGCCCCTCTGACCCGTGCTTCCCTTCTGCCGGGTGTCCCATCCTGCATCCATTGTGCAATGTCATAAGGTCTGCGGTCTGAGACTGCTAGTGAGCAATAGCATAAGAATATGCAAAAGCAAGGCTAGAGTATTCAACGCCCTCGAAGTAATCCCCTAGCCCATTAGTACGCCGTAAGCTATCGCACAACCTTCCTCCCCACGTGTTTACGAGCTTTTATTAATATTGTACTCAACTGTAGTCATGTGGCCATACGAGCACGCGACCGCAGAGACCGGGGCTTCAAGGACGGAACCATGAAGCAAGCGATCGACTCACCCTTGTCCATAGAGCTGCTGGGTGTACGAACCCGCCCCTCCGTCCTGGAGCGAGGGGTCGACCTTGGGCTGATGCTGCCCGTATCCTCCGTTCAAGCTGTTCAGCAGGGTCGGCAAATTGGCTGCGAGCTCTGGGCTCTTGCTGATCTGGGCGAGAATCTGGTCGAGGTTCGGCTGGCTGGCCTGATTAGCGCCCCAGGAGTTGCCCTGAGCTTGCATCTGGCTGAACAGGCTGATGACCTGACTTTGCAGCACGGGATCTCTGGCGTTGAAGTTTGGCGGCAACAAGCCCTGAAAGACAAGAAAGCAGGAAGACTCAATTGAGAAGCGGCGAAAGATGGCAGGATGACAACTTCTACTGCAGCAGGAACATGTCAATCGTTTCGTTGCAGTCATCGCGACTACCTGCTGCTGCAAGCTGAGCACAAAACTGTTCAATTGGCCCAGGTCGTTGCGTGGCATCGCGGCCCGGTTCTGCTGTTGGCCCTGATATTCCCGCATCAGTTCAGAGTGTGGCGCCTCTGAAGTCATGGTATTGGCTTGCTCCCGTAAATGCAATGACTACTTTTAGTCCAATATGTAGTTATGTAAGAGCCTGACAGCCTGCCTTTCTCGAGACGAAGGGTGCATCATCAGAGATCAGTTGGTAGAGATATTCTAGACAGATGCTCTCTTGCACAGCTTCGGTAAGTCTCACCCCAAAGGCAATCAGGGGTACTCTCACAGTTTACAGAAACCGCCACACACCTCTATGGATAAATTGACAACACGGCACACCGCTACGAGTCTCTCCCAAATCCACCGGGCAACACATGGGGTAAGCTGTCATTGCATCGCTACACACCACACATGTGGCCAATGACAAGCATCAAAATTGCAGCTCTCTCAGCGACGCCTGCAGCGCCCCAGCTGCTCCTCAGTTCCCCCAAAGGTCGCGGATGAAGACTGAGGCCCTGTCGCTGATCTGGCGGGCCAAGGGGCGCAGCTGCTCCAGCAGTGGCTTGACGTACGCATCATACTCTGCACCACCCCAGGCCTTCATCCCGCTCATCAACCCCTCCAGCCTGCAGGACACTCCCCTCCCTGGACAAAAGCTTTCACGCATGCCTTACCAGCTGAGGGGCTTACATTGGTGTCATTAGAAGCAATGGGCAGGCATAGGCAGCTTTTAAGCTCATACCCATTCCTGTCGATCCAATTGCATGGGTTCAGCACGCAACATGCTCCTTAGACACATTCACGGGCAATGAGACTCAGTTTCTGTCCTGTTTTATTCATCCTGTCCAATGGAGATATTCACCTATGCTTGTACAGCGGCTCCACATGCTTCCTGGCCTCCGTGAAGGCATCCTCAAAAGCCTGTGCCACCCTGTTGATGCCCTGGATCTGCCTGAGCTCCCTGAACCATTCCTGCAGAGTTCCAAAAGAGGATTCGTGCCCATCTCATCGCCGGAGAGAAAGGAATTGGCCAGGTGGGGAAAACATAAGAGACTGCCCACACCTGCATCGGGATGGGCTGACCACTTCCCCACCCACAAGAGACATGGAAAGCACACCCATCGAATTCATTTACCCATTCTGCGTATGCATCCCCACATGGGCAGATTGAAATAGCCATTACAGCGAATGCAAACCTGGAACGCCTCCTGCCTGGAGAGGAAGATGATCAGCAGCGCCACGAACGCCGTCATCAGCACACTGCTGCTCAGCACGCTGTTGCGCCTGCTGCGCTGCACGGCCTCGCTCAGCGCCTGGATGGACTTTTCCGACGACTTGGCACAGCTCTGCTGCCAGCTTTTGCCGTGAGCCCGCACGTTCCTGTGTCGCTCCTTCATGCGCTGCAGTGTCTCCAGGAACAGAGTGCGCCTGCAAGTAGCCGCTATCGGTGTGCCGGGGGCTCAGCCAAGGGAGAACAGTGTGGTCCTGGTCAACGCAAATGGTAGATCTGTTATTCTGACTGAGCCATCCTGCCAATCACTACGCCATGCTGGACGCCCTGCCAATGCAGCAGAGAGACCCCGAGTTTCGTGAAAGACCTGCAGGAGCACATTACCGTGCAACAGCCAGCTCGATGGGCCACCGCACGTACCTGTTGGAATTGCCGAGCAAGTGGTTTAGGCGGTCTGGATGGATCTTCAGGCTGGACAGCACTGCGGAGCTGCCTCTGATCTGGTGCTTGTGGCGCTGCTCCCACCAGCTGGCCACGGCCGGGGGGTCGGCGTGCAGCAGCTCCACTAGGTGCCTGGCCGTCTCCCCAATCTGTTGCAGTATCAAACTTGTCGGGAGTTGTCCTCTACCCTCCAAATTCCGGGCTGCCATTTCGGTCGGAATTGGCATGTTGGGACTGCTCTACATCCTGGATTTGGGATGAACAAGCGGACATCATCAAAGCAAGGAGCATGGACGATGTGGCCTGCCAATCCAGCTTCACGCATTTCTTTGGAGGGGAATCCTTCCAAATGCAACAGGCACCAGCAAAGTCCCCTCCAGCCCTAGCTTAAAGCACTACTCTCAGAGTGTAGAAGTCATTCGAGGGGGGGTCGAGGCACTCAGATTGAGCTTCATGCCGAACGCCTGGCCTCGGATTCAGGGCGGGAGTCACCGTGTCGTCCACGTGGGCAGCAGACGTGGAGGCCTCCTGGCTGATCGAGGCCGTGTCCAGCAGCAGCCGCACCGCGTCCTGTGGCTTGTTCACCCCCGAGGCCACCCCTGCCAGGTGCAGCTCCCACAGGTCCTCGTAGATGTTGAGCAGGCGGTTGCGGGCGGCCAGCGGGCCGAACGCCGGCTCCAACGAGAAGCAGGTGCGCGTGACCACTTCGATGGCGCCGCTGGGCACCAGGGGCTCCACAATTGCCTCCTGTCAACCCAGTCCGCATGGATGACTGTGAAAGACCCCAAGAAAGTTATTCAAGCGTGACACCAATCGAGTTGGAAGAGCTCTCCTGTCCCGACAGGGCGAGGTTTTTTACCAATCAGGCCCCCTGGTTGCAAGATCCGCAAAACTGACATGTTTTCCCCCAGCTGTCAAGTAGGAGGTCAAGCGGATGTTTGTTCACAATGTTCCAGCCAAAGGTCAAGGAGGCTGAACCTGGACAGGAATGCCTTGCTGGGCAGCTCTCAGGAGAGTGGTGTCCGCCACCTTGAGCGCCCAGTAACCCTTGCTGTCACCATCTGCGGGGCCGATTCGCTGCTGTCCGATCTGCAGAAGTCCATGAGCTGGGTCAGAAGGTATTTGCTAGATGTCGAAAGCAAGATTTGGAGTTGCGCATCCTTTGGGTTGACCTATTTCCCTCCTTGATGTTCACCTTCATACCCATCCTCATAATCATCGACATGGCAAGCATGCAGATCAAAGATCTGGACTCTATCGACCCTCAGCTGTACACGAAATAGCAAGCCCCTCCTTCCTCTGGTACGATCCAGATGAGCAGCAAAATTGTGGCTCGAAGCTGCACACAACTGCCCACCTTTTTGCTGCCTGTGGACACCGGCTTGGAGGCTGCCAGGATGTCTTCCATGTAGCTCAGGGCTGCCTCCACCCCCGAGGACCCCAGCTTATGCACGGCCGGCGCGGGGGTGCTGGCCTTCTGGTTCTGTGGCGCCACCTCTGGCAGCTCCCGCCCCAATATCTGGGGCAGCAGGACCCGCGTCCAGGCGCCCACCGCCACACCCAGGTTTGAGCTGTGGCAGGCACGTGCTGTTCAGTAAGGGAGGGAACGACGGCGTGGAATTGTGTAGCCACATCTTGGCCGCATCAAATTTACATCAAGGGCTGCATCGGCCGTGGAGTGCATGGAAAGCCCGTATCTGCAGCGTAGGTGCCAGCGAAGTAGTGGAGGACGGCAGAGAGGCGGTTGGAGATGCAACACAGCCCAGGTCAATCTCCCCATGCGGACTCACAAAGAGCAACTAAGGGGCAGCGAGTCAGGCAAGAGCATTGCACAGCACATACCCTGTTCATACTCTTGATAAGACAAGGGGTCACCTGGCTGCTTGGTCCAGCATCCACAGCTGGAAGGGCAGGTGGCGGGGCGTGCTGTAGACAGCTCCCCTCCTCAGAAAGCTGGGGGCCATCGGCAGCAGGACCTCGGGTCTGGTGCGCAGAATGAGGCAGAGCATCACCAGCAACCCCACCTGCACATCAATAGCCTTTCGTTTTGTGTTTCAAGACAACACCTAGCCTGTGCACAGCTGTGGTGTCCGCCTGGAACAGTTGTCTTCACTTTTACGGGCATTTTTGCTGGCCACATTGGAGGCTCTTCTCCATCAGAACAAGCTCTTGAGCAACAGAACTCTGTGCTGATATGTACCTTGGTCTTGGGGGCAACAACTTTGCTGGAGGAGCTCTCAGGAACATCCTCAAAGACAGCATCCGCCAGTTTGCAGGCCAAGGAAGCCAGGGCGGCGCTGCTCTTGGGCTGGATGAACTGGGAGGTTACTGCCGCCACCTCATGCGGCACATCTTGCAGGGGGACTTCCACAGACTGCACGATACATCCGGCGTGAGCCACCGGAGATGTCGAAGCAAGACTACCGTGTTCTGGGTCATACAGGAGACCACGCTCAGCAAACCCTGGCACGTAAAGCTGCCTCAATCACTCATCCACGTTTGTAACAACATCCTGCATGTCAGAATCACATTAGGGCTTTCAACAGAGGAGATGGCGAGACATGCACCTTGCTCCTCGGCTGCTCCAGGACGATCTTGTTGAACGGCAAGTCTACGTCTTTGAAAAGGCTGATGAAGTGGTCCGCCGCAATGTCCAGCTGGTGCACCTAGATGTAAAAAATCTCTTGAGAAAGAAGATGTAGCTCTTGCACGCATTGAGTGCAGCCCTAAGGGATCGAAGTCACAAATGACGATCACCCATCCACACATGTTCTGCTGAAAATGTCGGATTGGTGCTGTTGAGCGATCTGATTTTATGCCCATCTGCTGGCCCGCACAAATCTTCGAACAGATAGCCTTTGCAGTGCAGCGGCTCACCTCATCAGCCCGGTACTTCTGCTGGATACCCTCCAGCACGCGGGCCAGCTCAGCGGCGTCGATGCGGGCCGCCACCTCTCCCGTGGCCACCTTCTTCACCTTGGGCCTCTTGGGCTTGGAGGCCTTCTTCGCAGCCTCCTTGCCCAGGGGGTCCTGGCTGGCAGCCTTATCCATGGCCCGGGGGGTGGGGGGCGGGGAGGCCTCCACCTGCAGGGCGTGCTCAGTCACCACACGCACGACTCCTGTTGCTCTGAATAGGTATACCTTTTGAAGCCTCCTTTGATGAGTGAAAAGGCTGAGAAAGCTGTGTTGCACAAATCTCGGGCCAAAACCTGCTGAAAATTGCTGAAGAGGTGGTAGTTGAGTTTGTATCCTGAAAACGGAAAGACCTTCGATGAAGCAATATGAGTGAAGCTGTCTTATAGGGAAGGCGAATGTGGGCGTCCCAGGACTGTCGGTGAGTTTTTGATGATCACATTTCAACCAATCTGGCAGATTCAGATTTTGACAGAGAATCAATGTCAGAGGCAGAATGAGTGGCAAGGTTGATGTGCTTGGCATAAGTGGAGGTTATTTGAAAGCTACAGCAAGCAAAAACAAGTGAAGAGGTACCTCGAGGCCAGCAAAGGCCCCGTTGGCAGCCCTGGATCCATTCTGCAGCTTCGACTGCTTCCAGTCTGCATCGATCTGTGCAAGGACTGCGTTGGCTGGGTCTGTACTGGCTGGATTGCCTTCCGACTGCCCACTCTTGGCCTTACTGTCTTTGGCCTTCGCCTTGCTCTTGGGCCCAGGGACAGTCTGCCATTCGTTGCCCATTCTTTGTCGTCGAGTTTGATTTGCAACGAAAAATCCTTACAGCGTAGGAAAATGCAAAATTTTGATCGCCAGCCTGTGAATCCACTTGGAAGCATTTCATTGAGTGAACATATGATCACCTTCTCATTCACATCAGGCTGATGTACATCAGGGATGTGGTGTTTATTCATGAATAAACCAACTCTGAAACTCCCTCTCTGAGCACTGTTAAGTTCAGTATGCACCATGCCAGTCCTCTGAAAGACAACAACAAAGATTTTGGACAACACAAGCTTCAAAGTGCCCGACTATTTTAAGTTTGAACAAGCCAGGCGTTTCACCCAGCCTGACGCTCTAATTGCATCCACTCTATACCACTGGCGTACAGGGCACGTCACAAAACACATGCTCTCAGGCTTCAAGCATCCACCGTTGCTCCCCCCATGGATGACAGCCAGAGCCATGTACTCCAACTGTAGCTCCATCGCTCTCGTCAAGAAACATCCCTGCCGACCGCATCAGCACTGCGGATCGTGCCATGACCCTCACCACCAGCGCTGGGACTTGTACTCCTGGCTGTCCACCTTGTCCTTGCAGTGGGTGATCGTGCCCACCCCCTGCTCGGGGTATGTCCCTATCTTGAGCTCCGCCATCATGTCCTTGGCGATGCGCTCCATCTTCCACAGGTGGTCCGTCGGCTTGTGCTTCTGGGTGTACGCCTCTCCCGTGAAGGTGTGATTGTACCCAGACGAGGGGGGGTGGGGTCTGTGAACCACAAAGGCGTTGGGGTGGGCCATGAAGCGGAAGTTCATCGCATCCAGCTGGAAGATTTGCATGACCTGCACGCACACGGCACAAGGTGAGCGGCTGCCTGCCTGCAAGGGCTGATCGAGGACACGAAGGGCGTGCCTGGGGATTTCGACATAGCATCGCCTTCCCACAATGGACACCTTTGCTTTCGAGTAGCATTCGCCTTGCTTGAAATCGTTGCTACCTGTCTTCACATTGGACAAACAACGCCGAAGCAGGGCTGTTCTTTGTTGGTGAGAAGGAGACTCAATGACAGTGCAATGCCAGCAACGCTATCAGGAGGTTGCTGATTTTTATTGGAGTTGGGCTGCGCTTGTAGCTTGCATCTTGACCTCAAAAAGTACCACGATTTACACGTCGTCCCAAACGACGCTGATCTCTGGGCTCTACTCTGACAATTTTGCCCACGCACACCTGAAGCAAGCCAGGCTCCCCAGTCTTCCATTCAATCCATCCAAGGAGCCACTGAGGGGGGGACAGAGCTGAATGGAGCCTGGAAATTTTGTCGAGGCCGAGGGACTGACCTTATCCCAGCCGTACCCTCTGAAGCGCTCGTCGTACCAAGGCATATGTTTGCGGCTGACCAGGACGTAAGGCTCGTAGCCGCTCTTGAACTTTATGGGGTAGGGCACGTCCGACTCAAAGAACTTCTTGTAGTTGGTGGACCGGTGCCCGACAGGGTAGAACTCCGCAAACTGGATGACCTGGCGGGCCTCGAAAAGCTTGTTCAGCTCGGACTTGGAGGCTGCAAACACAGAGAGGCTGGCCGTCAGCAAGGCACCTGTCTTCGCCATCGCAGCCACCTCCTGTGCATGATTGCTTGGTGCAAAGCCAAACTCCGCACAGTTTCAGAGGTCACAGCACCCGTGAATTTCCATGCTAGCAGCAGATATCGCTGAACCAGAGAGGAGCACATGCTTGCATCCAAGGGGAACTGGAGGAAGAACAGAGGGTACATTGACTGTTCAAGCTCCAACTGAATCATCCTGCCACGGACTCAATTTCCGGTCGCCCAGACTTCACCTCTGGATCCTACTCAAGGGAGAGCAAAAAACGGCATCACATCCTAGCTTGACAGACTCACATCGTTGAGCCAGGTTGGCGATGTCGCCGCCCTTCTCCAGCCCCAGCGACGTCTCCGTCTCGAAGGCAGGCAGCACCACCACGTTCCTCTGTATGCTCACGTCCTCCAGCAAGGCCGCTGACGCCTCTGGGGAACTCAACTTCTCGTGCAGCCCCGCGCTCACCAGGAAGTCCGCGTCCAGGGACAGGACCACCTGCATGCATGCCGCAGATTCAGCTTGGATGGTATTGAGGCGCAGGAATTCACGGCAGATGCCCCTCATCTGCAGAAAGTTGGCCGGACTTCGGGGCTCCATCACCGCATGCCTGATAGTTTGCATGGATTGCGCGGATCCACAGCTGAAATCCGCGGACATTCTGCCCAATTCCAAGCATGGTTGCTTGCCATCCAATCGAGGAAAAGCCATCAATGTTGTGATTTTAGGCAGTCAAAGGACTCCTGCTCAGCCTCGACAACCTTGCATCCTTCGAGCCCCAATCCAATCCCTGTCCCTCTCCTTGACCATGCGCACCCATACTAAACCCCTCCCCCAAGCCTCCCCCTGCAAATGTCCCGGAGCAACCACCAGCTTGCCTGCATTACAGGCCTTGCCTCTCTTGTACATTCTGTTCCAACTGGCATCCCAGATATGCTGGATCGAAAATCATAAGGAGGGCTTTTTTGGAAAAGGTTATATTCACATAGTGTTGGCCAATCTCCACGCATTCCCTCAGCTTATTCTTCTGTTCCTGCTGTCGACCGTCCTCAATCCCCTCAGTCTCAAAGATATTTGGAGGGCTCACGTCAGTGGTGGCTCGCGACAGCGCCTGGTTCCGGAGGGCATTGTAGGGATACGCCCACAGATCATGCTCTTTGATGACCTCCGAGATCACCACGATGTCCAGCCGGCATTTGCCTGCGCTCACAGTCCTGACTTGCCTCCTCGCGCCTCCCGGAAGAGCAAGCTTTTTTCTTCTCCACATTTGTCATTGAAATGGGTACTTGCTCAATTACCCATCGCATGGGCACTGATGCACTGGCAAGTCAACTGCCATATTGTCGAAAAAGCCACAGTCAGGTCCACAGGACCTTCACCATCCCATAGGCACCCGATCGTTTGACTGGCACGCACCTTTTTGCTCGCTGTCGTTTTTCCCAAACCTGGCAGTACAGGGACACCACCACCCACCTCCCAAAGATTGCCGCCATTTGCAGCCAATATGACGGCAAGGCCAGAACCCAAAACACTGCCAGCCAGCTGACATTGAGGAACGGGACGTGTCGTTTCCGATGTCCAGCCTAGCCTGACCTCCCCCCCCCCCCCCCTCCACAAGTGGACAGCGACTTCGGCATGTCGGAGCAGCAGAACATCTCCTTGGATCCTACCTGCGGCCTCCATCTGCTGATGGAACTGCCTGACCGTGCCAATAGCCTCCTCTAAATTCGCAGTATTGTTGGGTTGGAAGCAGATCAGCGGCCAATACACAGCCACGCTCGTGATCCCCATCCATGATTTACACTGCTCCTGGAGCATGTACAGCCTGCACCAGCATCAAGCAGATCAGAGGCGGTCCGACCTATGTGAGAGGACAACCCCCGTATAAATGACGGAGCTGCGCCAGAACTCTCTTCTCATCCCTGCAGGCTCCAGTCATGGCTTTGGAGGATCCTTCGAGCAGCGTCACCAACCGATTAAGAGCAGCGATAGGCAAGCTACAGGCGTGACGCGGGCTAGGCCAGTGCAAACAGGTCGCCGTTCCGAGGTAGCCTCCGAAACGGGTGTGGCCTGACCTGTCTACTGAACACTGGGTGATGATGGTGATGTCGCTCTTTGCTCGGGGCCTCTGACTGGTGAAGGTCGCCTCCATCTTGAAGTTCGGCAGCCTGACCTTGCCGTAGGTGGACCCCCCCTTGGGACTGTCGGGGCAAATGCCCTGTGCTTCCATGAAGCAGCAAAACAACTGCATGGGCAACAAGTATTGCTTGATGCATGACGATTGCAGGTGCGAAAGCAGGGATGACAGGGGTGTGTTTTGTGCTAGTGACCACATCCACAAAAGCGTTGGTGGTCACAAAGACGAACGAAGCGCACTGTGGCAGCGGCCATGAGCGCTGGCAGGTAGCGAAATCTTTCCCTGTGTCTTCTCCTGACCGTCCCCCGCTCCGGGCTGCTCCTGGCAAGTATTCAGGACTTCTTAGCTAAGCCTATGCGTGATTTCAGGCGGCGAACCCTCTTCTCAAAGGAGAATCACTGCCATGCATTGTGTGGTATTGGCAGTCGGTCCGATTGAGAAGTACGAAGGCTGCCTGAAGGCATCGCTGTACCTGTGGATCGAGCACATTGGCCGGTTCTCCGAGCTCACGGCCATCCCATAATGTCTCTTTCTGGTCGCAGCCACCTATGCACGCCCGATCGAGCGACGAATTTTTCGCCTGCAGAGCCCAATAGGTCCAATAGATTGAACTCAGCAGGACCCGGTTGCACTTCTTAGAATGTGCTTGAAACCGGAGCTTGTCAGCGCCAATGATCCCACTGCCGTAAATTTGCACCAGCAAGCAGCAGCACTTGCCTTGGCATTCCTCAGATGCATGAGGATGACTCAGTGAGTAAAGCAGGTTGTTGCTTATAGCTCCTGGGTTGGCAGTTTTCCGCAAACTCGCTCGAGGGCCTTCCGTTTCGCATTTGCTGATCTACTGCTTCCAAGGGGTACCTTATTTGAGCCTTGGCCGGCATCATCATTCCATCCGCCATAGAAGTACGCAGCTGGCCGAAGCTCGTCCAGTTTTCTCCTCTATATAGGCCGCTGTGGATCTGATAAAGAAGATCGCAATCACAGCAGCCCACACCTAGCGCTTGTAAGCCAGGAACGTCAAGACGAGGAGCATGCGATGCCTTCGAATGGTATCGGCGTTGGCGTTGTTGTCGGGTTTCCTCAAAGGAGCGAGCTCTGCCACAGGCGTCATAGATCTGTACCTCCAGAACAGCCAGCTCGACAGCAATACGGCACGGAGCAAGCAAAATATAGTGGTGAGCGCACACACGAGAAGCCCACTTCTCCAGCGTTTAGTAACACACCACAAGGAGTGATTATGCTGTGAAGCGCATTGTGCGGACGTCTCGAACTGCCCCAACGTGTGTCTTGTACGGGTCGGGGACAATGTATAGGGGGAAGATGGACCTTTGTTGCCTTCCGAAGTCTCCTTCACCATGAGCATTCGTATTCACAATCACCTCTGTGCACTTCATATCATCTGATTCAGGAATCTTCGCCGATCAAGTGAAAGACCTTGAGCAGATCAGAAATTTTTCTTTTCCAAGTGCAGTACTACGGCAAATACACGATTGGGACGCCTCCACAGCAGTTCCTGGGATGCTTTGATACGGGCAGCGGGGATGCCTGGGTACCTTCTGAGACCTGCACAAGCTCCATCTGCAGATCCCATGACCAGTACTCTGCTGCCGCCTCCTCCTCAGAACAGGTGCGTCCTATGTGACACCCCATATTGACAAATATCCAAGCCCTGTTCTGCCTGGAGGCTGTGTTGCTCTGGGCTATGGCTAATCATGCAATCGTGTGCACCTGTGCTCTGCCGAATAGCAGATCCGTTCAAAGCGGGGCCCTCTGCTCACCATGATCCCTCCACGGCTGCTCAGGTCATAGCTTGGCCAAAGAAGACTTTGACATCTCCTGAAGCAGTATGGAGTCAATTTTGAATTGGATTTGCAGCAGCAGCAGTGGCAATAAGCAGTCTGAAGTGCAATATCCATGGTATCACAAATATCTTGAATTTTACATGCCTGTTTGCACTGGTGATGTGCTCTTTGGTCACATCATATCCACTCACTCTTTCCATTGCAGAACTCGTCAAGTACGGCCACCATCCGCTACGGCACGGGCACGGTGGCGTTGAATCTGCTCTACGAGACTGTGGGTATGGGTGGCATCACAATCAAGAACCAAGCCATGGGGGTGGCCACCGCTCTCACCTCCGATTTCAATCTCATCTCCTGCGATGGCCTGGTGGTGAGCTTCCTAATTTTCATTGCGAAGTCGGAACAAAGGGAAATGACATTCATCGTGAGTGCGAAGAGTCTGAATATGGTTGTCAGCATGACGCTTGGGCCCTTCTGTGCTACATACTTTGCCATGCAGGACCAAAGTGATCCGACCATCTCTCCAGGACACAAGAGCTGAAAAGCCTTGCTAACATATGAGTTGAGTACAATAAGGGGGACTTGCGGGCGTTGATCACCTGTGGTATTTGCAGGGTCTCGGTTTCACAGCATTGGCCTCCTCTGACGAACCCTCCCCGTTCATTAGCATGGTGGATGAGGATTTGCTGGACACTGACCTCTTCAGCTTGTGGCTGAGTCCCCAGCCAGGTGCAGTATATGTAACTTGCAGCAGCTACTTCACGTATGGTCAGATGTCCTTGAAAAGCGGATCGCGTCTTAAGCGCATGTGATTGGGAATGCAAATTTGCAGTGATCCCCTGGAGAGGAATAGCGGTGCTCTGTCTCTTCACATTTTACTGCGATGAGGAGAATTGATGCGTGCAAAGGGTGTATTTGTGGGTCTGGGGGAGGGGAGGGGGGGGGGAGAAGAGAAGAGATGGCCTGGGGGATATTGACTTTGTCGGAATATGCGCACATGATCCGGGGTCTTTTCATGGATATTCTGAGGTGAATCATGGTATCTCCAGGTGTGGAGCCAGCTGGGCAGCTTTCCTTTGGGGCTATCGACAGCTCCAAGTACACTGGGACAATTAACTATGTGCCCGTCTCGCGGCAGCTGTGAGCAGTCCCTCTTCTTCTGCAAGCATCTTTTACTTGAATTCGTGAGTGCATATCAAGACTGTCTCAAGATTGTATACCAGAGTCTCAGCTGTACATGAGGCTCTCACCTACTCAGCATGCAAGGGAAGCCTTCTGGGTACAGCTGCGGCAAACTGCGGTCATTATTTATCTAAGGAGGAGGAGCAAGGTTTGCATTCAATGAATTTGCCTGATTGGATCGCGAATGATGGTGGCTGCAGGTACTGGGAAGTGGGCCTTTTGGGAATGAATGTGGGTGGCAAGTCCATCTCCATCAGCTCCACATCGGCCATCATAGACTCGGGCACAACCGCCATCATCATGTCCACTGCCGATGCCCAGGCAGTTCATGCCGTACGTCCTCACCATGCTCCTGTCACCATTCAAGAACGCCCACCCAATTGCTTCAAATTACCAAATGCATTCTAATCTAATGAAGATGACTCTCAGAGCCCGTGTTGTCCCTTGCAAAGGTTCAACATGATGCCCAAAAACTTTGCGCTGCTCATGTGCCCACTCCTTCCAAGCATTGCTGCTGCAGCTATTCATGTCTTTGCAGTATATTGCTAGAATGTGCAGGGTTATGAAAGTGGCGTGCAGTTGCAGGAACTACGGACAAACAGACAGCCTTTAAGAACCATAAACAGGCCCAACAGGCTTTCACAAGGTCCATTGACATAATCCCAGATGTGATTGACTTATCACACATTGTAGGCAATTCCTGGAGCGACGTACTGGGGCTCGCAGAACGTGTGGAACGTCAGCTGCGACATATCCAGCCTGCCCGATGTCTCCTTTGTCTTCAACAATGTCACATGCAGCATCCCGCCTCGCCTCTACGTGCAAGCAGTGAGCATATCTTTCCACTGACTTTCTCCTGGCATTGTCAAATTGTTGCAGAGCTGCCCTCTTGCAGAGCAACCTGTCATCATAAGCATTCAGTGTCCCAAAAGTGATTAAATACCTGCCATTGTGAATGGAACCATTAACTTGCATTGCCTGCGCTCTTCAGTATACATGCCTACTCCCCTAGAAGATGCTGGAACATCAAAAGACATCTGTGAGATTTGCCTGGCTGTGCAGCTGACCGACACGTACGGCAACCCAGTAGGCGTCTGTGCGTCTGCGATTGGGGGCGGCAGCTCCTACGGAAGGGCGGTAATTCTGGGCACCAACTTCCTCAGGGCGTACTACACCGTGTACAGTCTTGTGGACGGCAATGCCAAGGTGCTGCTTCCCATGAAATTGCTGCCACACTCAATCACTGTGCAAGCTCCTCCATATCCACTGTGCATCAAACAGCCTGTCCGAGCAGGCAAGCCGAAATCCTTTCAACTAGGATTCCCTGCCTTCTGGTCCCCCACACATGAAGAGAAAGAAAATACCTCATGGCTTCAACAGCTTCATATCCGTGTCCAGATCGGATTTGCTCAAGGGGCCACCACGTCTGGCGTATCGACGGGAGGCAGGCGGCGGCTCGACGAGGAGACAGGAGGGCTTTTCGGCAGGACCAGTGCCTCGTTGCAGCAGCCAAGGTGGACCGGGGACATCCATGTTCCTCAGGAGGACGACATTCCCCAGGGGGAGGGGAGGCGCCTTCTACAGAATGAGCAGACCCAGGAGGACGACGGGCAAGCCCAACAGCTGTTCAGCCGCCCGGCGCATTCTCTGGGGGGACCGATCCACCGTTGGGACGCTGGAACTGAGGAGGGCGGCAATTAGGCAGTGTTCTTCAATTACCATGGCCCCCAGACTCAGCCCCTTGCGTTCGCGTACCAGAAGGTTTGGGTTGTGAACAGTCAGAATTATGCCAACCTTTGGCTGGCGCGCAGCGCTTGGCATAATAGAGCGCCTCTTTGCGCAGGCAAGCTGTAATGCCTGGGCCCCCATTTTTCCTCCAGAACAGTGTTACTGCTTGCTGTGTTGATGTGGCGCCATGGTTGCCGCCCTTGCACATCTTTACATCAAGCAGTACACTTTTTTTGTTAACATGTCTACTATACAATTGCAAATTCTTTGGCTTTCCAACCACAACGATTTTGATGGCTCATTTGGTGAAGGGCCAAATAAGGGAATGAGAGTAGCAATCCTGTCAATGTGAGATGGCAAAGAGCCAATCGAAGCAGCGGGGGTGCATGGTGGCAATCGGTCCTTGTAGCTGGAGACACCGTTTATCATATTACACTATATATCATCATATATTCAAGGTCTTTACTGCTGGCGGATTGCGAGTTCGTCAGAATCTGTATTTTTGATGTATGCAAGGCCTACCCTAGCCTCTGACTGAAGCCTGTTCTTTAATGGGCGAAGGGAAGTAGAGAACTACATTATTCTCAGCGCATGTCGTATCACGTCAGAATAGCAGAGTCCATGTCACAAGTTTGCCCACTGAGGACAAGCGCATCAGAATTTTGATTGCTGTGTTGAGTGCAATTGGCATGAGGAAACTAATAACGAGAGTACACCTACAATTTATCGATTATGTTCACTCTCAGCTGTACTATGTTTTTCACGTCTTGGATGGTATGTTGGCAGTGGATTAGATGGAATTCCTAGCAGTTCACATATTGCTTGTTTGGTCAAGTGCATGCAAAATTAGCTTCCACTACACAGGAACCAAGCTTGTGGGCCAGGTGCCAGACCAATTTTGTATCTACATGTACCCCTCTGCCAAAGGGTCCCTCCTCACACCCTAAACCCTCAAACGCTAAATTTGCCGAGTTCTGTGTTTCTGTGTTCGTGGATCCTCCAGAACGTCAACTGCCATTTGTCTTCTCATAGTCTCATCACGATCCGCCCGAAAAGGCAAGATTACCCGATGACAGCTCGAAAAATCCATGTCATTGACCTGTTGGCCTAACTGCTTCTGGAACATATAATTGCTTCATGGCCAAGACACAAAGACTGGAAGGAGCAGCTTTGGCAGCAGCCAGGGCTGAGGGGGGGGAGCTAGATGAAGCAATCTCATTGTTTCAAGAAGCAATCCAGCAGGGCCAGCAGCCCGCTGCGGTTCACGAGAGCCTTGCCCAGTGCCTCAATGAGGTGGGAGACTACAAGGATGCAAGACTTGCAGCCTTCAAGGCAACAGAACTAGAGCCCAAGGTCTGTCCAACTATCTTCCTTTGAATGCCGCTGCCTTGTGATTGTGCAGGGAGTATGCAAGCTTGCACTCAGTTGAGAAGTTACCAGATATGCCCACGCACACTGAAGGGATAGTGTGTGCCATGCAGTGGAGCGAGGGATGGCTGACACTGGCCAGGTGCGAGGTCAACCTTGGCAACCTGGGTCATGCAATGAATTCATATGTACATTGCCTGGTAAATCTCTCATCACTCTCAGAACCAATTATTGAGATCTTTACATTTGCTGGTTTATCGATCAATTGTATACATCATCATCAACCGGAAGCCCTCAGTAGTCTCTGATGTGTGCAGGAGGCGGGAAGTGGGGATGATCAGGCTCTCCAGGAAGAGATGCAAGAAACTGAGCTGCTGTGGCAGCAGCAGCTGGCTCGCAGAGTAGGCCTCCCCCACCTACGGATTTCTCAGCGTCTGGGTGAGGGGTTCGCACACAATACTTCATAAACTCTCCCCACCTCGTTACAATGCCTGCACAACCTGCACCTGAGTGGTCAAAACCTTGATCGGCAAAAGAGAAATGGCACACAGACAATGACGGCCGATTCGAACAGCAAGTGATATGATGCATACCAAAGGCGAGATTGTGAGATTCTTTTATTTCACTTGCAAATGGCCTTTGGGCAGTCTGTGTGTCGTGAAGGATGGAGTCTTCACACGGCAAGCCTGAACGAGTTCAGCCATTTATGAACCATCAGTAGAATGGGAATCCAAAGATGGAATGGTTTCTCGATTACATTGCAGATCCTTGCACGCCCTATCTACATGCAGCATCTCAGTGCAGGCAGCAGCATGGGACCTGGGGCAGTCGTCTGGGAATGTGGCCTCTGTCTGACCGAGTACCTGGTCCTCAATCCCGCCTTGGTGGTTGGCAAAAGGTTCGTCTTCACAGAGATATTGTGGAGCATTTGTTCCAAGCTTGTTTACAACCTCATTGAGTGCTTGGCAATTCTGAACAAGGTTTGCTGCCCTCATCTCGGACTTTTGCTGCTCTCATGGCTGTGCAGCAATGCTTTGGCGTGTTGAGTGTGAGGAGAGATTCGGCATTCCGGATTCTGGGTGCAGGGTTGTGGAGCAGGGATCAGGCACTGGCATTGCTGGAATTGCTGCCGCTCTGCTGGGAGCCAGCACAGTCACCCTCACAGACCTGCCGCCTTTGCTACCCCTGCTGGACTCAAATGCCAGGCAAAACGGACTGTACCCACCCAGTGTGTCGTCAGCAGCACTTGACTGGGATGATTTGGCTGGATCCTCAATTGGGACCCACCAGGGCCACGAAGTTGTGCTGGCGTCTGACCCTGTGTATGCCACATCTCAAGTGCCGGGATTTGCCGCGGTGCTGAGTTGCTTGATGGGCAGCGGAGGGATGGGTCTTCTGGCGCACAAGCACCGCCATGATGAGGTGGACACGGTGCTATTTGGTGCAATCTCAGCCGCGAATTGCTTGTGGGAGCAGAGAGGTGTTAGCCAAGTGGACACACGTGTGAAGGTGTATGAGCTGAGGAAGACATGAAGGGCAGGGGTGTGGTAGGGACAGTATTTTGAGAGTGAAAGGGCTGTGCCTGTGTGCGCGGAGTCTAAACATGTGAGGCATCCTGTGTGCTGTTTGCAAGACTTGAGCTCGATTGGAAGGGGATTGTTCATTGCAGAGAGAGTCACAATATGCTTGAACCATCCAGAGAGACCAGGAGACAATTGCGAGTCAGAGATTTTCTCTGTATATCCTGTCAATGTAGGATGGATTGGTTGAAGATGCAAATTTGATCAATCTCTTCATGCTCTCAATCAGAATTGGAAGACGATTGGTCTTATCTTGTACAAAAGATTTTACATGGCATGCAGCATTTCCCACTGCATGCGTGCCTCAATACTCTACCTTTGACATCAGTAATGACCTCACACACTACTGCTCAATGCATCACAGCTGTCATTTCCTCCGATCTGTCGCTTAGCAAATCACATATGTGAGCAATGATAGCTGTGCATCGCCAGTGCAAATCCTGGCAGATTGTGCCTATCGTGACGAATGACCCTACACAAATTTTCTGCCACAGTCGCAAGACTAATCTAAATTTTGTCTGCAATATTTTGCTCTGTCCTCATCCAACATGGATGTAGCGATTCATTGCTTGACAGTGGGAAGAAAAAAGGGGAAAACTCCATATAAGCTTGGCAGGGTGTACCCTGCCTCATACTCGCTGTTTAAAATAACGCGCAAAATATCCAATACATATGTTTGCACGGGAGCGCATCTGCCAAACTCCCTATCGGACCTTGGAGCGGGTCTTCAAGCGCAGAGCGATGTACACCAAAGTGCGCATGAAGAGGAGGAAGCCTATGAGGGCGGCAGCCTCCCAGGGGGCCTCATTGGGGTTCCGGTTCAGCCGCAGGGTGTTCTTGACATCCTCTCCGCTGGTGACCAGGGTGCACGCGCCGGCAGGGGCACCGCTGGCATGCTTGCCATTGTAGCCCCCGCAGTTGTAAAGTGACCTGCCATCATACTGGATCTGCACATGCAATGCTTGTCAGACGGGAGCCATGGATCTTGGAATGAGCATTCCTGTTCCATGCTTTTGTCTGATCTTCAAAGGTACATCAACAGCATGTCAGACTATCCTGTCAAGATCACAGAGAGAGATCAAAATCAGCGTTCTGCAGTTGGAGAGGGAGGAGTCACCTTGATGAGGAGCGAATAGCAGTAGTAGATGAAGGACAGGTATCTGAGCCAGCCGATCCAGACGGGGATGTTTGTCACAAAGAAGCCAGCCACCAGGACCTGCAGATCGCCGACCGTCAAGAAAATTCAAGAGAGGCCAGTGCCAAAATGGATCCAAAGCTGGTGCGGCAGCTGAGATATTGGTGCCCTTGCAATGCAGCCAATCACTAAAAGATTACAAAGTCGGCACCACCAGGAACTTGATTTCCAGACACAGATCCGATGATCTCACTCGGCTGTGCGCTAAGATAACGGAGGGTACCATGGAGAGGGCGACAACGGTGGTGAGTGTCTGGGCGGTCTTGGGCACGGGCACGATGGCGCCCACCAGCAGGCCGAAGGACTGGGCCACCAGGACCAGCAGCAGCACGGAGAACAGGGTGGCGAAGAACGCTCCGGCAGAGAAGTGCAGGCCACCCATCCAGTACAGGATGGTCACGAAGAGAAAGGGCAGGGAGCAGTCGATGGGCAGATCTGCAGGGATGGCACCGCTCAAATACTGGATGACCTGTCTGATGTTAAACAAAGCGGTGACAAGCAGGGCATGAAAGGAAAGTGGGGGAAACATCACGCACGGTAATCGAATTGCAAGGGAGCTGCTGAAGGGAGCTGCTGATGGCTAAGATGCCACATCTGTTGACCTGCGATGATTGAGAGGTCACATACCTGAGCTAGTCCTGGCCAGGTAGTAGGAGCTGATCTGGTACATGCCCGACGCACGCTCCTTCAGGATCATCTTGAATTCTGGCGGGAAGACAAAGAGGGCTTGCAGCATGGACTGCAGAGCACACCAGGTGAGTTGATTTGGAGGGTGCTTGAGCATGAGGGAAGTGTGCCGCAGAAGAGCTAGTTTTGTTGCATGTCATGTGCCCATGATTCCACAGCGCCTGTTTGGACAGTGAAAGAGACTCACCCTCATAGCGACGAACATCATGAGGAAGAATAGCAGCCCGTTGGCATTTTGGGCGCCATACACGGTGTCGGTTTGGCCGGCTTGTAGCCAGAACAGGCCTGCAGCAGAGCAAAGCAAAGCTCAGCTCAGACTTCTCTCACCTTAATAAGCAGCAGTACCTCGACCCGATCACAGGTCAGGCTGCGAGATCTGGCAAGGAAATCTAGGCATACCTGTGGCTTATTACTCAAGACAGCAGGCCGGAAATGCTGAAATTGAGGCGTGGGAATGGTGCACTTCCGAGATAGGGTCAAATCCTACCTGAGAGGACGGCCACCACCACGCATTGTGCGAGATCTTGCAAGCTGAGGGCTTCGAAGCGGCGCACTTTCAGGGCGCGGCGGAACAGCGTGGTGTACTGCACCAGCAAAGGACAGGTCACACACTTGCCCAAAATTGTCACTGACAGGCAATCTTCCGTGTTGACAGCTACGACTGTGGGTCAGCAAATCAGAGAGGCCTTCAGTTGAAGCATTTTGTGCAAACGAGGAGGTCTGCAAAGAGAAAGCGTTGCTGCAGAGGACTGCCTTTCAGTTTGCGAACAAGGTGTGCTGCTTGACCAGGGAAATGAAAGTACCTGCAGCAGCCAGGAGGCGCCGTAGGCGTCTTTGACCAGGGCAGCAGTGCCGTGGGGCCCGTCGAAGTCGCCTCCTGGGGGGCCGCTGCGCTTGCCCTGGTCCATGGAGCTGCTGCTGGTGGAGGTGGCGCTGTCGCTGTCCACCACATCCGTGCTCATGTGCTTGCGGCTCTGCCAAGGACAGGCAGAAGTCAGTCACACCTTCATCAAGACCAGCAGAAACAGACACAGAGGGGGAGCGCGAAGGTGCAGAAAAACATTTCTATTGAAGTTTGCATGAACCGCCGTCATACAGTGCATTCAGCAAGAGACAGGAAACACATGCCACATGGTAGTTCAAGGCATAGCTCAGTGCCTACAGCCCAGAAATGCCTAGGACACCTTTGAAGCAATGTCTGCACAGCTTGTGTGGCATCGAACGCATATGTGGACAACTGACCTCTGCTGCGTTCCACAGCTGCGAGCCCAGATGCGACTCGGAGAGCGCTGAGCCTTCAGAAAAACCGTCGTGGTTGTCCGTCAGGAACTTGTCGGCGCAGGCGATGCAGTGCAGGCGCGCGTCCTCTCCGTTGATCTTGTAGGTGGTGACGTCCCCGGAGGCCAGATCCAGGAAGAAGTCAGCTTGGTTGACGCCCCTGGGCAGGGCGTAGCCCAGCTTCTCGAACCAGTCGGCAGCCATGTTGGCACGACCTGCTCGAGCATGGAGACATTTGTATCGCAGAACGAGAATGATTATATGCTTAGTGACTGGAGTGACTGTGTTGGATTCATGAAGTCAAAATTCTCCTTGGAAGGTATTTCCAGGAAAAGCAAGACCGGCCAGATTGAGCAAAAGAAGCACGAAGCTTGGCGAAGCAGGGTGACAAAATGGCGGTAAAATAAGCGTCATGGCATATGGGACCAGAAATCTGCAGAAAGACAGAGCGAGCAAAAACCTACCGTAGTACATGACATGTCCCTCCGACAGCAGCAGCAGCTTGTCCAGCTGGAAGTAGAGGCGTGAGCTGGGCTGGTGGATGGTCGTCACCACAGCCCGCCCCCCAGACGCCAGCTCCCGCAGCGTGGTGAGGAGGTGCATGGCGGTGGTACTGTCCAGGCCGGAGGTGGGCTCGTCTGCAGTAGGCGAGAGTTTAGACACCGGAGTATTGCACTACCTCATGGATGCTTATGCTCATGGCAATGGTGTGCAGAGTGATGGATCCAGCAAGCTGGCAATTAGTGATCAATCAGCTACCATTGGATACAGCACAGCACAAGCAGAACATAAGAGATATACCCTGTCCTTGCAGCATGACAAGGAAGAGCGCCTTTTGAGTGTGCTGTTAGGTGTCAGGAGCGCACCCAAGAAGATGGCGGAAGGGTTGATGAGCAGCTCATGTCCGATGCTGACCCGCTTGCGCTCTCCGCCGCTGACCCCCCGGCGGAAGCCGCCTCCCACGATGGTGTCGCGGCAGCGCCCAAGCCCCAGGGTCTTGATGACCGTGTCCACGCGCTCCTCCTTGGCTGCCGCACTCATGGAGGAGGGCAGGCGCAGGATGGCAGCAAAGTACAGCGTCTCGAAGACCGTCAGGGTCTGGTACAGCAGGTCGTCTGCATGGAAGGGAGCATTGAGCGAGTGTGAACATGATTGTTTAAGTGGTGGGAGGCGGAGTCAGCAAGCTTGGGCATAGCTAAGCAGACATTACTTTCCAGGAGAGAGTATAAGCAATGCAGGAAGCCAAACGCCCTTCAAACTATGTAAATACCTTGGTCACAAAATGTAGATTATCACATCAAATACCAGGGGAAGGTTCACCTTGCAGGACGTAGCCGATGCGCTTCTTGATCTTCTTCGTTAGCTTCTCACCATTGAAGGTGACTGAGCCCTCCATCTTCACGGACCTGGAAACACGTATCTGCTCAGCACAGTGATGCATTTGCTTTTGCAATTAATTTGCACAGCCAGCAACAGATGGATAAGTGTGACCATGAACAGTGGAAGAGATAGGGCAGGTATTCCACAAGATGTTCTGCCTGCTATTCCTTTCTTCTACACATCTCTGCATGACGTTCTTGAAGAACGTTGCACCTTAGGACATTCCTGAGGTATCTCCGCTTGAAGAGCGAGAAAAGTAAGAGGCTCACTCAGGTGTCCTGCCACCAACAACGGAGAGGACAGATGTCTTTGAAGATCCGCTCGGGCCCATCATAGCCAGCACCTCTCCAGGCTTGCAGCTGCCGCTGACGCCATACATGATCTGCCAACAAAGCAGAGCTGGGATTAGTGGTATTCCTCCACAGCATGGTTAGCACACTAAGCAAGCAAAGAGCATGGTGAGGACACTGAGCAAGCGAATAATCTGCCGAACTATCCTGATGCCCGTAAGAGCAATGCACAAGCAGCCATTGTGGTGTTCCCAGGAGTGCATCAGGCAGGAGTACGCAGGGATAGAATACCTGGCGAAGCTCGGGGTCATCTTCCTTCTTCTGTTTGGGGTGGAAGGAGGATAGCTTGGGTATGAGGCTGGGAGGACCGATGATTTTGGACACCCAGCCCTTGATATGGTCAAATTGAACATAGAG
The DNA here is from genome assembly GCA_004335615.1 of Chloroidium sp. JM. NCBI lineage: Eukaryota > Viridiplantae > Chlorophyta > Trebouxiophyceae > Watanabeales > Watanabeaceae > Chloroidium > Chloroidium sp. JM. Next base: position 2,710,437 of record QAXI01000419.1, read on the forward strand.
CTGCTTTTCCTGCAGAAAAAGAATTCCCAGTTTAGGTGTGTGTCAAGTAATCCATGGGAGCCACTGGGAGCGCCACGTTCTGGAAACTCATGATTCCTGTCTTATGCGTCGCGTGCACTCCTTCGAAGGAGCTGTTACATAGGAAATCAAATTCCAGGTCAGCGTTTTCTCGGGGACGTGGAGAGTCGAGACGGAGCTTTCGAAGATGGACAACTACCTGCGGAACGGGTGCCAGCAGGGTGTCTTTCACTTCTACAACCACATTCTTCGCTCCTTTGTCGCCTGAAAGGCTCATTTCCGCGGTGTTACCCCCTGTTACAGGCCAGTCCACAGCAGTCGGAAGTTAAGCTGTGTCTAATTGTAAATGATCAAGACACCGATATCGAGGGCACTGATGCTACACGCTAATAAGTATGTGCGAGTCGTTTGGCAATTGTGGGAATTTAAGCAGTGGCTCTCCTCATGTGACCCAACGATTAGTAAGGATTAAAAGAGGCAGGGGTGCAGAAAGAAAGGGAGGGGTAAGCAGCCTTCCTGCGGAAGGCCAAGCTTTCCTCTTGTAAGAGGAAAGTAACAGAGACATCAGTAGCGGCAATCATGGCGACTTACGACTTGACCCCGATGCTTGCCAAGAATTTGGACAAGCATCTGGTCTTTCCGCTGCTCGAATTTCTCTCTATGAAGAAGATCTACCCAGAGGCCGACATCGAGAGAGCCAAGATTGATTTGGTGCAGAAGACCAACATGATCGACTTTCTGATGGACATATGGATGTCTCACTACAACAAGCCGGAGCCGCCGGCAGAGTTCCAGGAAAGAAGGCAACAAGTTGTGGAAAAGCTCAGCTCACTGCAGGTGAGCAAATTCCAGGACTGATTGCATCATATTACCTGTGTTTGAAGATTTTTGTTAGAGATTCATGATAGCGCAATGTCCTGCGACATCAATACGGTTTGTTTGACACAATCCACTGGATGCAAAGTAAGCTCGAGCTGCTCTTTCATCATTCCTGAAACCATGAATCTTGATCATAAGGAATAATAGACTTTGAAGGCAAAAACAACAGCATTCTCTTGTTTCTCCATCTTTTACATGGTCTTGTACAAGGTCACGCAGATGTCTCCGTCAAGGCACTGGCAGTCGTGTTGTTGCCCCGAGTGCTGATCACAAGCTCTGCCTGTTCCGCAATTGGTGCTCAATGCAGTGAAGCAATAGCAGCAAGCAAATCTCTGTACGAATGCGCCCCCCTTGCCCTGTAGGCGCAGGCTGACAGCATCGTGGGCTTCCTGATGGACGCCAACCTGGTGAAGCAGCTGAAGCAGGACAAGTCGTACAACCTGCACCTCCTGCAGGAGCAGTACAACATCGGGCCGCCGCAGATAGAGGCCCTGTACCATTTCGCCAAGAATAAGTTCGAGTGCGGCAACTACCAGGACGCGGCAGAGTTCCTGTACCACTACAGGTGTGCTTGTTTTTATGGTGTAGATTTGAGGGGCTTCGAGTGAGGAGCAAGGGCGGTGCTTAAGCAATTGTTGACCTCCTTTCAAGCAGCATTAGAATGAAAAGAGTCAGTTCCATAAGTTTTTGGGGGGGGGGGGGGGGGGCCTGGAGAGCTAGCAGGACTGTCCTCAGCCGCCGGATCCGTTTCCTTGTCAGAAAAGCAAACAATTGTGCACTCAGGGAGCCATACCCCGTCTTCTCAACTCTTCAATGCCATAAGTTCCAGCCAGGCAGTCCAACAGAAGCGATGGAGGTGTGATGGGGCAATGTAACCCCCATCTGCCGCGCAGGACGCTGGCCACCAGCAGCGAGAAGAGCCTGAGCGCGCTGTGGGGGGTGCTGGCCTCGGAGATCCTGATGGAGCGGTGGGACGTGGCCACAGACGACCTGCAGAAGCTGCGGGAGATCATCGACTCCAATACCTTCGCGCCCATCCTGGAGCAGCTGCAGCAGCGCTGCTGGCTCATGCACTGGTCGCTCTACATCTCCTTCAACCACGAGAACGGGCGCAACCAGATCATCGACCTCTTCTTTCAGGACAGGTGGGTCTTGGGCTCTCCTGTGGGCCAGGCTTAGCGTCCGGTGAGGCTGTGAAGGGCGCCCATCCTACAGTGGCATACATGCATGTTTGAAGGAGGATCTGGGCATCTGAGAGTCGCCTTCAGTTTGCGGTGGACAAGCATTTAACTATCAAAAGCTGACACAGTGCGGACTGCCTTTGCAAATTTTCAGGCGCTACTGCAATTGCATTCAGCCCCACTGACCAGCAACCCCGCCAGGCTTCATTCGCAAAGGATGAATCCGCTGAAGGAGGTGAAATTAGCAACTGAAACGGCAGTGGTGTGCAGGTACATGAATGCCATTCAGACCAACTCGCAGCACCTGCTGAGGTACCTGGCCGCAGCCGTAATCGTCAACAAGCGGCGGCGGAACGTCATGAAGGACCTGGTCAAGATCATCGAGCAGGAGGCGTACGAATACCGGGACCCCATCACAGGTGAATCCTGCTGATCATCTGGACTTGTTTAGAGCTCTTCTGAGCTCTTCTGCTTGCGGGCAATCATTCTAGCCTTTCTGACCCCAGCAGGGAGTTCTGCGAGGAACAAGCTGGAGCTTGCTTCATGAGAAGCTTGTTCTTTGTCAATCATACACTCCAATATGATCCTGCACAGTAGGGCTGTGCAGAATCATGCAAGCCTTGCACCAAGAACTATCCCAGAATGCTGTCATCAGAAGACATGCAACTGTGGCAAATTATATTCTGCTTTCCGGTCGTATCTCATCGTCGTACTCCCAGCCCTTATAGCACAGCTGCCCAACCGAGTGTCTTGAGGCAAGGGGCTGGTGTCAAACCCCTCTGCAGACCCTGAGTGGCAGGTGGAATCCTTGAGCCCACATGCGCTCCCGTGCAGAGTTCCTGGAGAACCTTTTCATTAAGGCGGACTTCGAGGGCGCCCAGCAGAAGCTGAAGGAGTGCGAGGAGCTGATCGAGAACGACTACTTCCTGACCGCCATGAAGTCCGAGTTCGTGGAGAACGCGCGCTGGTTCATCTTTGAAAACTACTGCCGCATCCATCAGTGCATAGACCTCCCCATGCTGGCTCAGAACCTGGGCATGCCGGAAGATGCCGCCGAGCGCTGGATCGTCAACCTCATCAGGTGGGGCGGGGGTAGGACGGCGGTCCGAGGTGATGCAGCGAGCACTGCTGAAACGGGTTCCACGTCTGGTCGTCATGCTCATTCGTCCAGCCAAAGAAGGATCCTGGGGGACTCTTTCGTTTTTCATCCTGTGTCACCATGCGCGGAAATTGGGATGAAATGGAGTCTGGATCTGCATGTGACATTGCACCGAAGGCTTCATTGGTTGTACCATGGCGTAGCCAGCCATACAAAAGATCTTGCTCCATCAAAACAGTCAAGAACGCAAGCCGTGGAATCTGTTGACCCGCAACCCATCAAAGCAGGCTGGCCTGCTTGACAGCAGCGCATCTTCACTTCAGTCCTCCGATCCTCCGAGTCGTGTGAGCTTTGCCATGCCCCTGCAGGGACGCACGGCTGAACGCCAAGATCGACAGCGCAGCAGGCACGGTGGTGATGGGCACCTCCTTCCAGACTGCGTACGAGACCAACTTGGAGAATGCAAAGGCCCTCTCGACCAGGACCTTCATGCTGGCCAATGCCGTGGGGGCTGTGTCACGTGCGTAGGGTGGCAAATTGCATGGCCTATGAAGTTGACGGGAAGGCGGTGGGTGGTAGATCTGACAATCCAGCAGGGATTTATCCACCGAGAATAGATTACCCTATTCAATGTCCTGGAGGGGACGTTCTGCCGATTTTGCTTGGCAGCCATGGTGGAGGATGACGACTTCGTCGAGTCAAGCAGATGGACAATAGGGACACGCCGTCCTATGAGCGCAGGGAAGTAAGGTCAAATGAGTCGCCATCGTTCATTTGATGTGAGACAGAACAACTAGGATCAAGAGTTGCTAGTGCAGCAGCTCATGATCAAAAGCAAGGATTGTAAGTGATGGACATTGAGCAAGGTCATTGCTGCTGCAACCCCACCCCCTCCACCTCCCTCCCAATTGAAACTCTTGTACCTTTCAATATTTTGTGCAACCCAGAAGAAGCTGGATTTTGAGACTCATCAATTCGAACGAGCAAAAGACTTTGTATTGCTATCATCATTCTCAGTCTTTGCTCGGCGGCATCCACTCAGCAAATAGCAGAGAGAGCACGAACTTCACCGACGATTTGACATGGAGTTAGTCAGAGAAGCTCTCTTGGGGAGTGTATAGCGTCTTCTGCGAACACTCACCAAAAACCATCACATCACGATGGAGAATGCTGGAGAAGCTCAACAGCCGGCCTATGGCCATCCGATCACTGCGATTTTCCATGTTCTGTTCAAAGTGAGTCTTGCATGTGTATCTGTTGCCGTTTGCTGACTGAAAACCCCACTTTGCTCCCTCATCTGGCATGTCGTTCACTTTGGCAATTTACTTGACAATTCCACCTGATATACAATTTGGCAGTAATGAGGTGTGTCAGCTGAGAAATGTACTTCCTTTGACTTCCTCACAATATACTTGCTCCATGAGGGTGCTTCGACAGAATGCTTTAAACCAGAGTGGCTCAGGAAAGCAGCAAGTGCCGCAGCTCTTGTTTTCTAATTTACTCCACTCACCCCTGTGCAGGCTGCTGCCTTGGCATTTTACATCATCTGCGGATTCCTGAGCCTAGGATTCATCACCAACTTTGTTGTCATCATAGTATGTCTGATGCTGGACTTCTGGATCGTAAGCCCTTGCTCAAATTCTCTGGCTCCTCTTGCCATTCATCATACTCCACGTGTCCCACTGCGACTGTGCTGCTTGCCGGAGTGGATGCTGCAATTGCCCTGGAAACTCGACACTATGGCCGCGTGATGCCCCTCATTCAAGAAGACACAATGTAGATATCAAAGAGAAGTTCCCGCTTGTGTGCGCAGACCAAGAATGTGTCAGGGAGGTTGCTTGTGGGGCTGCGTTGGTGGAACGAGGTGACAGACGATGGAGGCAATTGGCGATTTGAGAGTCTAGGGGAGGTAAGCAATGCCACTCACACTTCAAAAGAGGTGCCGTACAGCTACTGCTTCCCTCAGGCAAAGAAAGCAGGTACAGAGGCATTAAGGCGGGGAAGTTGGCTGAATGGAGCTGTACCTGCTTTCTTTGCCTGAGGGAAGCAGTAGCTGTACGGCACCTCTTCTGAAGTGTAACACAGCCTGTCCCATGTAGGAGTGCAGCTGAACCCTCATCAGAAGTGTGATAGCGAGCATGTGTACTGTTCTCTTCTCGGAGCGTCATTTCTCTTCCTTGTTCTAATTATGGCCTTCCATGGATGCCATACTGTCCCAGAATTCTGCTTGAGTAAAATCATGGGAGACATATCCCCCGAAGGTACATGGCTGTCTGCAGGGTCAGCGGGCCATCAACAAGAAAGACTCAGCCTGCTTCTGGTGGACGCTCTACCTCATGGTGCGTCTAATCTGCTCTGTGAATCTGTGATGACATTGCTATGGCGTCGGAATCAAACATTGTCAGAAGGCATCAACTTTGCTTCATCTTAGACATTATCATGCTGCATTCAGAGCCAGAACAGATCCGACCATGATCAATCTTCAAGGTCATCAGCAGCTGTCGATAGCAACTGCGAAGGGAATGCAGACAGATGGATGTCTTAGTGTCGCTCGGGAGGCATCTGACGTGAAAAGCGCCATGATGAATGTTCAAGAATCAGGCGTCCCGTTTACTGACCCAGACTCCACTTCCTCTGCAGCCGCTGGCATGGATGGTGATGGGCATTTTGGCGCTAGTGCGCCTCAAATTTGGTAAGCATTTGGCAATTCCATTCACTCCTTGGCGCCAGATATTGCTGCAGATTCTTGTACCTAGAGACAATATATGGTGGTCAGTGCTGTCTGAAATGGCAGGCTCTGGGTGGAGGGAGTGAAGCTGTACAGTATCGCTGTATTGCCTTTTTGATTGTGGCTGGAGCTGAGGAGCTCCATGTGGCAATCGTTGAAAGCAAACGCACCAATAAGACAGTGAGTCTTGCTGGGCTTCAGTAATTTGACCTGGGACTGGAAGCGACACATTTGAAGGCTTGTAAGCTTCTATGACATACAGTAACCTGACCTGCAGAGTACCTGCTGGTGGTGATAGTGGCTGTGGTGCTGACGGGCTCCAACGTCATAGGCTTCACCAAGTGCAGCAAGCAGGCCTCCAAGCAGATTCGCGACATGGCCTCCAGCGCCATCACCAGCGGCCTTACTGTGAGCACTGGGCACTGATGAGATTCGCCACACACATCACATTGGTCAAATGTCGTCATTGCAGCTTTTTCAGAGGAGCAATGCTTGACTTTCGATGCACTCATTGCTCCAATGCTCTTCAAGTGCTTAAGATTGTTTCTGGGGATGCAGGCGCTCTCAGACTTCGCTAACAGATTGATTGTGCTCAATGTGCTGCAGGCTGCGATGTCGCGTGTTTGACGCAGTTTGGACCAGGAAATGTGGCACTGTGAGGCGCAGATTCGGCGGCTTTGATAAAGAGTCGAGCTTGTCATGGATTCAATGTTCCCAAGCGGGACCTGGTCAGTAGAAGACACTATTGCCCCGAACAAATGTCAGGTTTTAGGATTGTCTGCAATTGTAGATTATGGAGGATGTCGAATCGGAACCGGCAGAATAATGCATTAGGGTAGGGGTGTCAACGTAACTCCGTATCATAGTATCAAGGGGTGGGGTTTGCCGCGAGGAAAAATATGCTTTCTGAGACGTGATCACCATCGAGCACTTGCGTTCATGTAACAGGAGGAATCCAATCCAAGGAGTACTAGGGCGAAAGTCAAGGTCCAAGATGTTTTATTTTTCGAAATGGTTGTCCTTTTCTGCAGCAGCTGTCGTGATGATGAGCGCAGGTCTAGCTTATACATTTTCGATATATGCCGACGCTCTCAAGCACCGCTTTAATTTAAGCCAAACGCAGTTGGCAGGTTTGGGCACTGCATGCAACCTTGGAGGCTATTTGGCGTTGCCGGCAGGCTTACTATTTGACAGCATGAAGTCGTGGAACAGGTGAAAGGGTTGATTGACTGAAATGTTGGACACAAATTTTGGTTTCGAGAACGTTCACACGTTTGCATGCCCTAAGCCTGAAAAGCTGATCAAGATATGAGCGCTAGATATTCGACTGACAATTCCTGCACCTCGCCATTCCAGTAATTAGTGCGAACTGGTAATCATGAGTTTATCAAAAGTACTTGTTATGTTTCAGCACAATGTAAGGACATTTTTGCACTATGAACATGATATAAATGCCATCAGGAGGGTTCAGGGAGTGCAGGAGAAGCTGGCTACCACCAAGCAGAGGCCACTTTTCAGTCTTTTTGCAGGGAAATTTGATAATCAACTCCTGAGATTATAAAATTAACAACTCCTCTGTGTATAGAGAAGCCTGTTCACTGCTTGAAGATTAATTGTTGTGATCACAGGATGGGACCGATGGTAACAATATTGATAGGAGCCTTCCTGAACACTGGTGGCTATTTCGCTCTGTGGGCTGCCGCTGTCGGCAAGTTTGACCCTCCCTACTGGATCCTGCTGGTGTTCTGCCTGGTGGCCTGCAATGGGCAGACTTGGCTGGAAACGGCCTCCCTCGTAACGTGCGTGAAGAACTTTGAGACAGAAAGGCAAGTGCTTCCTGCCAGCTTCTTCCTCTGTGTTCGCGTTTTGCAACTCTGTCCTGATTTTAGAAGTGTACGCTCTGCCCAAGTCAAGCGTTGGTCCTCCAGAGTATATAAGAAAGGAAGAGACAGGACTGGAGTTGCCACAATTCAATTGCGTTGTTTTGCTGAGTCCGTCGTAGAGACAGCTGTACAAGCATTTAACCCACCTCTGCAGATGGCGGGCTCTTGGAATACTCATTGTGAATTTGTGACAAGGATGCTGTTAATCAGAGGGGCCACTTTTGCCAATCATGAAAGGCTTTAGCTGATGCCTGCGGTCCATCATAATCTGGACACAAACCCAAAACCAGCTTCCAACCTGACTGGTCCACATCCTTGACCTGCAGGGGGACGGTGATCGGCATCTTGAAGGCCATGCTGGGGCTGAGTGCCTCGGTGTACACAGCCATCTATGTGGCCTTCCTGGACCCGCATTCCATCACCTTTCTGCTGCTGCTGGCCATCCTGCCCAGCCTGCTGGCTGTGGTCTGCGTGCTGTTCATCAACAGGGTGCCCTTCATCCAATCAGAGCCCCACACCAAGGTGCAGTGCCCCCAGATGTGCCCTGATCAGTGACTGCAGTCTCCCACTTACCCCTCAAGGGCTCTGTGGTAGTCCTCAGAGGGGATAGGGGATGTTCAAGTTGCGACGATTCTTTGTCATCTAATTAGATTTGCAAAGTGACGCTGAATATTCTCAGTCAATTTTAAATGCAGGAAAAGCAGGCACTACTGTGAAATATTTGAAGGCAAGACTGCTATTGTATCCTTCACATGCCAGCTCAATTATTGCTGTATGAATTATTACAGTGGGCGGTGACTGGATAAAATTCCAAAATGGCCCAGACACAATGTTAGGTGGTTGCAATTTTGCACGTGCAAGGAACGCTGCATTCAGCAGGGCCACTCAACCCTTCAGAAACTTGAGACAGTGCTTTGCCATGCAGTCCCATGCATTCCATCTGGCATTCACAGCAATCATAGGGCTTGCCATATACCAGGTAAACACCTGCCTTGTCTGCCTTGCACGCCTCCCCTACAAATGTGTCTTATCATTACGAGCTAGACAATTGTATGAGAAATGAAGATGAAGGGGGCAGATATTATTGGGGTATGCTTGCGGAAGGGGGTATAGGGAGCAAGACAAGGTTTGATAAGAGTGAGCAAGGGTGTCTTTGCTACAAATGCAGTAAAGGTAGCATTCTGGCATGCGGAAAGCGCATGAACAAGCCCGAGCTGGGATTCATTTCCAACTCAAAACCTCGACTCAACTGACAGCTTCCTCATCTGTAGCCGGAAGAGTCCCAAAGCAAACCAATAAGACACAAGGCTGCCCTTCAACACAAAAAGAGTGTTCTGGCCACAGGGCGTGATTGCGGCCGCACGCAATGCCGGAGACATCGACATTTGGTCGGGCATTCTCATGATTGCCGCCGTCGCCATCCTGCTGCTCCCGCTGCTTGCCATCCCCTTCATCTTTGGGGGCTTCAAGGCCAAAAAACTGAGGCCAAAGTTGTCCCCTGCGCTCCTCAAGGTTGCCCACCCCCCTCCATCCGGCTCGCACCGGTGCGTGACCTCAGTGCCCCTATCGTGCTTCTGTGGCAAAATACAATCCAGCCTTGATGATATATCTGTCGCCTGGGAGACGAGGCATGTGCGCAAATATGAAAAATGGTACAGCATACCTGTCGTCTTGTCCTAAGCAAGCGCAGGTCTATGGCCTGATGAGTGTGGTAGCTGTCTCCATGCAGTTCTGCTGATGCGAGTCTGAAGCACATGAGTACCACATACGTTCGAATGAAGCATAGCTCTTGCCTGCATTTGGCACTTGTGCAGATCGTTTTTTTTGAGATCCATACGGCTATCATCGCTTCATGCAGTGAACTCTCAAGATCTAGCTCGTCTGAGATGGATGCACAATCGGGGAGGGCAGGCCATGATAGCCATCATCTGAGCTTCTGGATTTGTTCTGCAGTCAGCTGAAGAGGGCGGCTTTTCTACTGACATTGATCAGCCCCTCCTGGGCGCAGTGATGCGAGGTCAACCCCCCTACCCCCCCTCACTTCCCAAACCTCAATTAGCGAGCGTTCTGTCCTTGTTTGATGTGTAATTCGACAAGCCGTCTGTGAGACATGATCTTTGATCAGCAGCAAATCTGGATGGCCAGCACCGGAATGGCAATGTTGACCCAATTGAGCGAGCAAACTCAGGAAATCAGGCCCTTAGGTGGATCGCCCTGGTCTCATGAATCTTTGAGGCACACATGGTGGGTTGGCGCTGCAGGGCTGACCGCAGACACCTACCGGGACAAGACCCCCATCAAGTGTCTGCGTTCTGGCAGCTTCTGGATGCTGATCACCATCAATGCCATCGGGTCGGGCGCTGGACTGACTCTACTCAACAATCTGGGGGAGGAGGTATGCCCCTACATGACGCAGTGATACACTTGTGGGGAGCCCATCATCCCCATGGGTGTAATTCAGTACATGGCGGTATCGGCTGAGGCTCACAGAGGGGGTGGAAAGCCAGAACTGCATGCGCGCATCCAGCAAGTGAAGCTGTCCCATCTCGCTGCACTTGGAGGTCATTCCTTTGCAGTCTTGAGAATTTTGTGCAGCCGACGATTGCACTTCATCATCAAGAAGAACGTTTTGTGCACGATATTGAGATGACCTTGAGGACTTATCAGAGGCTGCAGGATGCTCACCTTGCATATTCCGTGTTGCAGACGTACGCTGTGCAAGGCAAAGGGCAGTACATATCTCAGGCAGTCTTCGTCTCCATGTTCTCCATTGCGAATTGCCTGGGCCGCCTCGCCAGCGGGTGATCCCCCACACCTAACCACCACTCACTCTTTCCCTAGCTCAAACAAAAGATGACTCACCTCCTGTCAGTGGCCACATCATTTTCTTCCAAGTCGAAATGCTTTGATCCTGACTGCGGTCGACTCTCCTGCAGTTTCATCCCTGACAAGCTCATGCGGAACCGCTCCATGCCACGCACCGCCAGCATCGTCTTCCTCAGCTTCCTCACTTTCTTGGGCGCTCTGCTGAACGCCTTCCAGCGCCCCGAGTTCCTGGGGGTGGCGTCTTTGCTGAGCGGGTTTGCCTTTGGGGGTTTCCAGGGCGTGGTGCCTGCCGTCACCTCCGAGATTTTTGGGCTGCGGAATTTTGCCACCAACTACGCCATGGTCCAGCTTGGACCAGCTTTCGGTAAGTTTTCCTTCCAGTACTGAACTCCCTCTATCTTCATGCAATTTGTTTGTCACCTTGTGTTTCTCCTCTCGTTCACCTCATTCATCATGTTGCAGCATCTCTCCTCCCAAGTACTGCTCCATTCCTTCGCACTTGACGTCCCTAGTATCCTGGTCCTTTCCCCTGCTCTCACTCTCCCCAGATGACAGTACCTTGGCCTTGTGCACGCAGAACGCATGTCACCAACACAGGCAGCTGAGTCTGATCCATGGGTATAGCATATGCAACCTGAAGCTGCTGGCCATCATCCCAACCCGCACTGGGATGCAGGCAGCTACTTCTTGGCCACGTACCTGGCGGGCACCCTCTTCGACAGGGAGGCCAGGAAGTTCAAGCACGGGGCGTGCAAGGGGCCGGCCTGCTTCCGCCTGGCCTTCATCGTGATCGCCGCCTTCTCCCTGCTGGCCCTGCTGCTGTCGCTGGTGCTGCACCGCCGCACGCGCCACCTGTACCAGAGGGTGGTGGAGGACACCAGGGCAGAGCGCAGCCGCCGGGGACGAGAGGCAAGCTTCTCGTGGGCCCCTCTGGGAGACACACCTCCTGCATCTAAAGCGGCAGGGCTGGCCTGAAAATTTATCACTGCCCAAAGCGATGGGAGGTGAAGCTTTTGAAAAGAAAAAGTTGTGAAAGGATTCCTGTAGAGATGGCTGTCTACATTGCAGGCGGAGATAGCTGAGGAGCGTTACATGCTCAGGCGGTCCAAGGAGGAGAACGAAGTCCTGAGAAATTTCTTCATCAGATACAAAAATCAGCTGGGCGGCCTGCAGGTGCAGTCCAGCAGCCACCCACATCTGACTTGATCGGTGTTGTGCAGGCTCAGCCTTCTCTGATTTGGAATTTCGCCACACCCATGGTGCTGTCCATACTCCAACCATTCCTATATAATGCTGTATCCACAACAATAAGTGCTGCATTATTGTTTTCTCGACCCACAGAGCACTGCCGTCCTGCACAGGAGTTGCAGCTGGACCTGCCGGACCGCGCCCAGCAGCTCATCTCAGAGCTCCACGGCCTGTCATCAGAGGCGGACAAGCTGATGGCCTCCTACAGCAAGCTGTGGGAGACGTACAGCAACATATCCTCCCTCCCTGGGACGCCAAGATAGAGCCACCAGATGGTGGCCTGACTGGACCAGATGTTTTTGGTGACGCTCGTCATGCAGTCCTGTCTTCCGCGAGGAAGGTGCATGAGATGAATTTTGTGACAATAGGACTTTGCGATTGCATTTTGGATTGGAGACGTTATTCTGCTCTATTGTCTCTTGATCTTGAGCTGGGAGGGGATCTGTGGGTGGGGCCAATTTGAGGCAAAGCTTAGATTTGGTATGACTGGTTAGAATTGAGGACTCGTTGCTCACAATGTGGATTTGTGGACTGAATTTAGGAGCCGTGCTGCCCATTGCTATGCAGGAAGGTACTGCAGGTTTTGAGAATAAATACAGCAAACATTCCTCCTCCATTTTGGAGGAGTTTGAGATAAACCCTAGACCCTAATAGAAGCCGAGCTTCTCTTCTTTCCATTTCGACGAGCCGAGCAAAGGGTCAAGAACGGGCACGATTGCATTGTTGCGAGGTAGCGAAGGTCTCTTGACGGCATTGGCGCAATTCTTTCAGGTAGTCTCCCCATGCAAGGTTGCTGTTCTTGAGTATTCAATTACAATCCCGCGAGACTGTAGAGACGCTTTGTAAAGCCCTGTAATAAGACCTCAATTGTTCTCATCCGTTGGCATGATCTCGACAGGGGTCTGGTCATGTCGTTCGTTCGTATTTATAGCCGAAGAGCTTGCAGCCTTGACTAAAGGAGCGGACGAAGAGATATCAGCTGTAGAACCTGCTCGAGCACTTGTATTGCGCAGGCCGGCTCAAGATTTCCAGTCTCGGGATAGTGGAGTGCTTGCTACCATCATGCACGGCAAAACTAAGCGGGCAAGGACAGGTACCAATTCTCACACCATACATATGTTTTAGAGGAACAAAATTGTCTGCCCAAAGATAATGACAGACAAAAAGCAAGGCTGATGTCAGTAATTCGTGCAGATGTGGAGGTCAGCAGCTCGGACGATGAATACCAGCCCCGCATGTGCCGCCGCAAATTAACAGCCGCGCCACAGCCCTCCAGCAGTGGGAGCTCGCCCTCCAGCCAGGACCTCACCATGACCGTCCCAGGGCCAGAAGATGATCCAGAGGGCCTGAGCGTGCTGCAGTGCCTGGCGCAGGGCAGGAACGCCCGCGTGAGCAAGGCCATGATGCAGGAGGCCAAGGCGGCAGCCGAACCAGCCAAGCACAACAGCTCCTCAGCTTTGAGGTGGGAGTCTTGCTTTTTGCATTTCTGGGTAGGATGTGCATTTCTGGGTAGGATGTACGTTGCCTCTCCTGGTTGGCATGTTTTGCATCATGTGTGTACTGTAACTGCATGTCTGTGGACACGCTTGCTGACTTGTGAAACGTAGCAAAGGCACCTCGAGTGGCAATGCTGGAGAAAGTGACCAGATTGCCAGATATCAAATTCTGATTTGTACCAAGGAAGGCTGCACGCAGGGGCGTGACGCGCCACTCGGCGACGGGCAAGTGGGAGGCGCACCTCTGGGACGGCGCCTTCGTGCGCCCCAGCAAGAGCAAGACCAGCGGAGGACGCAGGCGCGGCAGGCAGGTGTACCTGGGCGGCTGGTCCACCGAGGCGGCCGCGGGGACGGCCTACGACCTAGGAGCGCTCTGGTTCTGGGGGACCTCAGCTCAGCTCAACGTGAACCCCAAACACCTCCCCACTGCCCCAAGCCCCTCTCCTTCCTCCCAGTCGAAAAAACCAAAAGCCAGTGGACGTAGCATGCATGTTTACAATACAATTGCTCTCTTACTGCAAGTGCGAGACACAGAAGAGTGAATGCCAGAGGAATTGGATGGGCAATCTGCACGCTCCTGAAGGGGATTGCTTGCCTTGGTGCAGTTCCGTCTGGAGCGGTACACCCCCGACATCCACCACCTGCAGCAATTGAGCCAGGACAGCTTCATCAGCATGCTCAAGCGCTACAGCATTGGCTTCAGCAGGGGCAAAAGCAGGTACAGGGGGGTCACTCGTCACCACCAGCAGGGCAAGATCGAGGCCAGGATCGGCCGCGTGCACGGCAGCAAGTACATCTATCTGGTACCTCCCTGATTTCTTTGTTTCTGTGAGTTTATACTCAAAAGTGGTCTGCACATATTGTGACTTTTCTTTCTTCACCACGACTTTGCAATCGCTCCTCCCTATGTGTCCTTTGCATGACAGGTGCAATGCATGCCCACCAACACCAAGCCTAATACCGTTTCTTGCTCTAAGTAGGCAGATGTATGGAACACAATCTGATGCACCGATCTGGGGACAGCACATGCTTCTGCCGAGCAGGGGACATTCGATTCCGAGGTGGAGGCGGCACGCTGCTACGACAACGCGGCACTCAAGTACAGGGGAGCCAAGGTAGGCGCTGCTTCATTCTCCATCCTGCCCTGTCCAAATGACTGGCATTCGACCTGAGCTTCTTGTGATGCGACGCATTCTTAGACTGCTCAGCAGGAAAATGATACTCAGCTGCCCCCCCTGCTCTTGCAGGCGGTGACCAACTTTCCAGCGCTGCCCTGCCCCATGCCTCCCACCGCAGTCCAGAAGCCCCGCCCGGCAAGCAGCGTGCGTCAGGCAAGTGCGCCTGCCACAACTGCAGCAGAGGTGTATCCAGACACCTACGAGGAGGTGAAGCCCTTCTGTATCATATGAGAGTACAGTGCTGTATGCTTGCGACTCCAGATCTGACAAACAAGTGGCTCCGGTGTCATTCCACTGAAGTACTTCCCCACTCTACGGCAGGTGATGATGCCCGACATGCGGGTGGACGTCTCCGAGCTGGGCATGGACCCCATGCTGCGGGGCCCCATCGCCGATGCCAACTCGGCACTGAGGGCCCTTGGCGACATCCCCCACAGCCACGGCTCCTTTCTGGGTAGCAAGAGTGCCGGGACGGATGTGCTGCTGCCCAGGCCATACTCCATGCCGGTCATGCCCCCCCCGGGCGACATCTTTGGCGATCTGGACAACTGCTTCCGGGCTGTCTCGGCTCCCAGCACATTCTTCGACGACCTCCCTTCGGACCTGTCAAACCTCCTGCACGGTGGGAAGTGGCTTCTCCCTCCCATATCTTGCTTCATCTAAATGAACGTCATGCACACATCACCAAAGATCTTACTGAATGCTGCCGCACTAACGGTTGCAGATCGAGTCAAAATGCTCGGCAACTATTCTCCATCCTCATATGTGGCTAATCACCAAGCTACTCAGTTACCCTCTTCACATGCAACCTGGCCTGCAGGCGTGGAGCATCAAAACATCAGAGAAGCCATGGATGCAGCCCCGGTCAAGATGGCCGCGTGCAGCAACCTGCAGCTGCGCGCCTCGGATCCCTACCTGCCTCTGCAGCCTGACATGATGGATCAATATCCAGCTACCCTTCCCAGGCTGCGCATCAAATCAAAACGCCCTGAAAGCGCTTCCAGCAGTATGGGCGAGTACCCCGGGTACTGCGAATTTGAGAATCTGGCTGATGCTCTGGCCAGTCCCACTCAGGTCCCTTTCCGCTCCTCTCTGTGCCTGATCTTGATTCCGTGGCAGCTTATGCATGTGCTCTTGTAAGTGCAGTGATTGTTCGTGTGTATTCCAGCATGAGCTGCCTGTGATGCATTGCAAATCATGATGCCTTCCTGTCACTCTATGATGCAGAGTCCATCTATCTAGAATGCGCCCACTACAACATTGCCACAGAAAAGCTCCAGGCTCTACAGGCTTGCTCTCGAAGCAGTGACCCTGGCAGAGAAGACCGTGCGTGTCAGCTTTACCCCTCCTCACGTTTGTGACGCTGATGCTGACTATGGTGCAGGCAAAATTGTTGCTGGACATGGAGATGGACAACGAGATTGCCAGACTGGAGGACATGGCGGATGCAGAATTTCTCTCGTTCTGCGAGGTCTTCACAGACAAGCAGGAGCCCTGACCAATAAGATGTTGGATTTTCTCTCATGGACCATTTCAAAATAATGACTGCTGCCCCTGCCAGAATTCAAAATTTGTATTCATTTGACTTCTTTCACATTTGTCACACAACTGCGAATTTGAGCGCTGACATTTTTGCTATCATGATTGTTGACAGAAGACTGGAATGCGCACTGAACATCAGGAGTTGTGGAATCTTGGTGTTGTGACAATGTTGATACGCCGGGTCATTGGAGCATGTTGTCGAATTGAATGGTTACAATTACACTTTAACGAATTTCGTTTGGAATTCGAGTTAAGCTCCACATCTATTATCTACCACTGTACTGCACATGGTATCCAAAGCAAGTCTCACCACATAGGCATGAGACTGTTCGGCAAAATTACCCCCAATCAGCTGTTAAGAGAGCATTGCAAGCAAGCTTAGCTTATGTTCAAAAGAGTTTGCATTTCAGCAAACCAAGAGACAGCTGCATGCTGAGTGCACTGTTTCAACCACCTGTAACAGGATTCATGGTGCATTGGAAAAATCAACCACAAAGTAGCTCAATTATGAGCAAGAGCAAGGTAACATAGCAACCCCGCAATGGCACGAGGGACCGCGTCTGGGCTCCGGAAGATGTCTGAACGCATCCTTGGGCTTTGCAACATAAAGTGACAACACACTGAAAGGGAGGATGTTGATCCCCTGAAATTGGTTCTGAAAAAGGAGTCTTCAGCTCCAGGACTGCAGAAGTTCGACCACTCCCGGCAGCTTGGAGGCCTGCACTGCAATCTTCTCCAGCAGCCTGCCAGCCTTCTCCAGCTTGGCGGCATGCGACTTCTCTAGCTGCCCGATCCTCCTCTTGAAGGAGCCCTCCTGCTTGCGCAGCTTGCAGTCCATCTCCTGCAGTGTATCCCACGTTCCTCTCCTTGGCATTGAGCTGGTTAGTCATTCCGTCATCCCAGCGTCCATCTTGCAGCAACCATGAGGAGAGTAACTTGTCTCTTTACAAGCTTTACAATTCCAATACCAATCCCCATCAAATCTTCCTACGCTGAATTAGTACACCTGCACAGCGATTTAGGTTTAGCGACAAAGCGAGGATTGAGTGGCAGAGATGGCAGATGGGCTTGCGAAGGAGGGACAAAGGGCAGTCAGGAGTCAGAAGTGTGAAACTGGAGAGGAGAGTGGTTTGGTCATCCTTCAAAATTGATCAGGGCTGTTGGGGACAGCTCAGAGTGGCAAGGGCACCTGCTTGAGGGGCCCAGCCTCCTTGAAAGCAGAGCAGAACTCGGCCCACTGCTTGTTCATGGCGGTCTCGTAATCGGCAGTAATCTCCTCCATCCCTTGCAGAATCCCGACCATGCGCTGCTTGAGGTCGCCAAAACGTTCCTGCAATGGTATGCAGCCTGGAAACCAGCATCAGGTGGCCGCACGCTGCCCCTTGAGAGGAGTGCATATGCAAGCAGTCCCGGAGAAGCAGATAGACTGCAGAGTCAGCTATCAATCCCGGTGCCAGCGAGTCCCGCACGCAGGAGGCTGCATCTATTGAGTGTGAAGACAAGGCATCCTGTTCATGGGCGCAAATTATACATAATGCATAAGGGTCCTCTCTGGCATAGAGCACATAGCCCGAGAGGTGAAAGACAATAGAGCGAAGAGCATAGAGTGAAGAAGAAGAGCACAGAGCAAGGGATGAACCTCGCTCTCTGCCTGCAGATCCTTGCCCTCCTTAGCGACGGCGGCGTCCACCTCTGCTGCCTCCTCACGGAACTCCCTCTTGATGGCCTGCATTGCAGTGGCTGGTAGTCTATGTCTCGTCATCACACATAGTGAAGATGACAGAGGAAACACCCAGTGATCTTCCAGCTGGGAAGTTTGCATCGAGGTTTTTCTCTCTGCTAGATTGTTTTATCAACCTGTTTAAGACAGGCAACATTGGTGGCGTTCAGCAGTGCCTGCAGTTGCCTGTAAACTGTCTTACAATCTGCCGCAACAGCCGAGCTCAGCAGCAACAGATGTAGGAAAGCATGAGGGTAGCAGTGGCCTACCTCCAGCATCGCCTGCCTCTGCTTGCGGGCTTTCTCCTGCTTGTACTTGACCGCCTCCTCCATCGCCTGCTTTATGGCGTCCAGCCTGGCGTGCTCGGAGCTCTGGCTGCATGCGCATCAGTCCTCTTGGGTTCATTCTGATAAATCGGGCATTTTGATTGGACACAAATGAGCAACAGGGGACATTCATGCAAAAACAAATCTCTTGTAATGACCTGGCTGCACGGGACTGCTCCTCACGTTGGACTGGTGGTGGGGACAGGACAGGGGTTTGCGGTGGGAAGAGTGGAGCGGTGTGTGGCCTGAGAATGATTATACAGGCTGTAGAGGTGATCAAGCAAACCGTTCAGTCAACAGCATGAGACAAGATGAAGAATTCTGGAGGCAGTCAGCGTCAGCAGGAGAGCAATTGGCGGTTCTCAGCAGTACCTGCCAGGCGAGAACCCCTGGGCAAGAGCATCCTTGAGTGCACCCTCCACGCTGACCCCCTCCGCCTCCTCTCCTTCCCTTGCAGAGCCGCCTGGGAGCAGTCCTTGAGACTTCGATACTAAAGGGTGGGGCAGAGAATCTGTGCATCTTTGCAAACATATAATCCTGCGGATGCAGCCTCACTGCTTGAGGCAGCAGGAAAGTACAATTACTTCAGGTAAGAGCATCGCGACCAGCAATGAAGACCAAGATACTCTTGAGAAAAAGGCTCAGACCAGACTTTGGAACCACCAAGGACATCTTGCTTTGGCAACCCTCCATGTCGAGTCTCTGAATGTATTGAAGGGTGATTGTGAGTAGGGCGCACCCCTCCGCTTGAAGGTCTTGGGGCCGTCCTTCTGCCGCTTGGGGGATGCCTTGGTGTCCAGGTGCTGAAGGCGCGAGGGGCCGCGAGCCGCCTTCTTCTTCGGCTGGGGGCTCTTCATGGCAGAGTCCACATCCAGGAGCCTGCAAGCATGGGGCAAGGCGTCAGCTGTAGGCTCAAGCATGCAGCAGGGGAGGAATTGTAAGGTCAGGCGGGGGAAGGGAAAGGAAATCAGTACACAGGCATACAGGCATGCTGAGCAGCTCTGTATAAGAGCAAGATCGCATCATGGACGGATGCTTGTGAGCCCAAACCTCAGCACGCAGCTGAAGCCTAGATCCAGGACAGTCGGTAGGGAATTCCTTGTGTCTTGGAGGGCATGGGTGGCTGGAATGCCAACAGGTCAATTCTGAGCTGATCAAGGACTAGATGACTGGTGGAGTTTGAGAATTACCAAGAGCCTCACCGTGCCTTGGCCTTCAGATCCTTCAGGAGGTTCTTCTTGGGACCAGCTCCTTGCTTGGGCCCTTGCTGTGGCTGGTCCTCCGCCACATTCTCCTTTCCGTCCTGCAGCAAACAACAAGCGTCATGGGGGCAGTCTTGTTCCTCTTGTTATCTTTGCCTGTTCCACGAGCGAATCCACGCGCAAGTATTGATGGTCGATCATAACTGCTTTGCATCCGAAATTGACGGCGAACAGCAGCCTTGTACACTTCAATTTGAGATCTCGCGCCAAGGTTGGAAGCATGGCGGGCAAGGACGTACCTCCCCGGCTTCCCTTCCAGATCTGCACTGCTTGAGAACGACTTGTCTGCCGACCCTCATCAGCGCCTCAGGGTCATTCAGCATGTTTTCGGTGAGTGGCATGTCGAACGCCACAACGTCCAGGTCAGCGTCGTCGATGTTCAGGCCAGCAGATCCAAGGGCAGCTTCGGCGTCTGCTTTGCTGATGCGTGGGAGTTCAGGGCTTTCCTGCTGAAAGCGTGGTGAACAATTATTCAGATCAGTTACAGTGGCCTTTTGACAACCTGGATTGAGTCTCATCACCCCACCCCTTCTCCCCCCCACCGGCCCCCTTTCTTGAGCTTCACTTCATCACAACCGCCGGCCACTTGATCACGAAGGGCACCTGCTCAGAGCTGGCTGCAGGGGAGATAGGTCTGCCGATGGTAAGGCAGCGATGTCAGTGCTCACCGCTGCAGGTGGGAGACTGCTCTTGGCCACCTGCCTGGTGGATTCCAGCTTCTCTCTTCTCAGCAGTATTCTCTTCAGCACAGAACTGTCCAGGTCCACCAGCCTGCACCCCCAGGGCCTCAGTGGGGGCTGGGCAGATACAAATCCGAAACAATTTGTGTCATGAACGGTGCAGCCGGAAAGCTGTCTAGTTCCTTGCGTTCTCCAACAGAAAGCACACGCGACACAGAGGTGCAGCTTAAGAACAAGTGGGGCCCATTCCTATCGTGGCGGGGTATTTTTCACTGAGATCTGATGCTGTTCCTTGCCCTCAGTCCATTCTCCTTAATTTATTCTGACAAAATGCTCTCAGGACTGGAAGACAGGCCCAGAGAGCCCGCAGAACAATGCACATATCTCCGACAACGCTGCCCTGCCTATATCAGCGTAGGAGTAAGGGTTGAAGCATTGGCTCCCGTGCTTGGTGCATACCTCAGTTCTCCCTGAGAGCTCTTGAAGTAGAAGTGATTCAAGCCGTCTGGCATGGACGGGATGTCACCTCCCTCCAACTCCACACCTTCAACTCCAGCACGGCCCTGCTGGGCCGCAGCAGCCACCTTGTGGTCTCTCGAGCCGCCTCCACCCAATGCTTCACCTGCATCAGCAAGGTCGCTCAGAAACTGGCTGTGTGGGTGGACGCCTGTATGTCTTCTAGCGGGTCAAGGAGGATTCAATGCAATCTGCTGCAGACCCTTTTTGAGTTGGACCGAAAGTCTGCACACATCTGTATGCTCATTTGCTATCAAATCCTTTCACTGTGCAGGCATTTTCTGTTCACATGTATTACTGCTACCCGCTATGGCTGATCAAATCTGCGTGAGCAAGACACGCAGCGCCCCAGCCCTCTCTACATGGTCGGTGTGAGTGCCACTTTCTGGCACAGGTTTGGCAGGCACAATCAAGGTGTACAAGCAATTCCGAATAATGTGCTTGTGATGCTTTCAACTCCAATGAAAGAGTGATGCACCTGCAGTTTGAGAAGGGGCTCCAGATGGACAGGGCACATCTTGAGAGGCCTCTGAAGCTGCAGGATGGTCACCGACCTGCTCGAAGAAAGGAAAGGCGTATCACAGATGCCAACCATGCAAGAGATCAGATAGGCATCTCTCAGGGCTGCCCATTACTCCACCCAAGAGCTGTACCAAACTTGGTGGCTGTGCACATTTTTGCTAGCAATAGGGAACTGGCCCCCAGCCCTCATATCGCCGTTGCTAGCTGGAATTGTGATTCTGACATTCCAAGCTCAGAGTGCTGTGCAGAATCTTGATGCAACTGTCATCCAGCCTGCCAGAGAAGAATGTACACAAAAAGGGGAAGACTTGCCCGCGTCAAAGGGAGACACTTCAGGAAGAAGTAGTGCCAAAAATTCTGCCCGCAGAAGGTTTTTATGGGATTCTAACGAAGCTCACAGGAGAATCTTGATCGGCATCCTGATCCGCAGCCTGATCCTGGGGCAGCTGGGGGGCAGGGCTAGGCGGGGGCAACGGGTCTTCCCGCCGCTTGATGCGCGTGCGCAGCGGCACCGGGGTTTTCTTGGAGACTGCTTCGGGTGGGAATGCGGCCTTGGTGAGCCCTGAATGGGGCACATGCCCATCCTCCCCTGTGGTTCAGAGGGGTGCAAGTCATGTTTTCGGCAGCTGTCATTGTATTCATGAGAAGTCAATGGGCACGCATGATTCCATAGGTGCCACCCCGGAATATTGCCCTCGGTCATGATGGCATTATGATGGTATAAAATCTGAAAGTCTGGACACCCTTAATATACAAATCACCAACTCCACCCCCCAGCAAGCAAGTCGGAAGTCTTCCTCCTCTTCCAGCCAGATGTCAGCCAGATCTCAGATCTTGGATAGCATGGGGTGTGTCTATCCAAGCCTCCTACCTTTAGAGACACTCGGCGCAATATGGCGCTTTGCACAGAGCCGCACATCGGCACTTGGGCTGAGGTTCAGGCTATGAGAACAAAATTGTGTGCCAGTGGAGCCCCCAACCATCCGGTTGCAGCTGTCGGGAAGCCCTCGGGAAAGCGAGAGCGACATGAATACCAGGGGAACATACCGTCTTCAGTATTGGGTGTCACCGCAGCAGGCTGCCCATCAGCAGCGATGGGGGCCGCTGCTGCAGTCGCCTCTCCAGACGCGTGCAGCTTCTTCAGCTTCTTCCTCCTCTCCATATTGCCCTTGGCTGAGGGGGCTCTTCCAGGCTTGGCCCGAGTGGGAGCCTTCCTCTTGCCTGCAATCAAGGTGCATCCTTCAACCTAATTTGACACAATGACTGGTGAAAGCTGATTGGAGTCGATGGTGGTTTGACCTCACGATAATATCTGAAGCATTGCTATGTCTGTATAGGCCCCCTGTTCCAATGCAGATCTGCAGGAAGATAGCCTGGAATTGATTCTTGTTCTTGCTGTGGGGAGTAGGGCATGCCTTGCTTTGCGGGCTGTGGGTTCCAATCCGGGGAGGACTCCTCCGCCTCGTCTTCTGTGGTTGGCATCTCGTAGGGGTCATCCGCCCACATGTCCTCAGATCCACCCTTCCCGCCCTCAGCCTCCTCCACACAGCCACGGCTTTCCTGTATGCGCGCTACAGGGAGGGGATCTCCTTGCTTGGCGGGGGAAATCCGTCTGGTGGGACTGGGGGCTGGGACACCCTCAGACTCATCGTCAGCATCAGACTCCTGCTCGTCTCTGATGGCCTTCCTGGTGCCTTCAGCCCTCCTGTCTCTCGAGGCCTGACCTGGCTCAGCAGGCTTGCGCTTGGAGTTACCACCCTTGGCCTTTGGATTCCCTTTGTCAGCAGCCACAGCTGCCTTGCGCCTCTTGCCCTGGGTGTTGTTGGCTGCCTGGGGCTTGGCAGGGGTGGGGTTGCGGGGGGGCCTTTTGGCGGCAGCGCCGGCCTTGAGCTTCCGGGTTGCCTGCCCCTTCAGCTCGGCAAGGGGGTTCCTCCCTTTCTTTGCCGGTGGGTCCTCGGGCGAAGCTGCATCACTATCTGGATCCGAAGGAGCACCCATCATTGATAGCTCCTGCACAAGCCAAGACTTCTGTGGGGTCAGGGAATTTGAATCCGCACTGACTTCCACCGATTGAGTCGGCTAAAGTGTTGCAGCATCTGTGCCGCGTCTCATCAATCAGTCTTAACCCTTGCAGGTCAGGCATACAAATGCCTGAATTGTACGCTTGCCAATTACCCTATTCTTGCACTGATCCCATTGGCCCACCCTTGCTCAAACTTCAACAACCAAAACCCACCTTTAACTTCCATAGCGAAATCCCTCCAATTTGCAGCCTGTCCGTCCCCATATAGAAAGCATCTTGCACACACATACGCTTTGCTAAGGGATCCCCGCACTATGAATTCCCTGTTCCAGAAGCTGTGTCCTGCTCCTAGACAGATGGCGCAAAGCCTACCTGGGGCTTGGACCTCTGTCGGCTCCTGCTGAAAGTCTTTTTCACGGCAGGTGTGTGCTTCTTCCGCATCACAATGTTGCCTGTGACCCCAGAGACCTCCTGCAGAAACAAAGGGATGCCCAGACTTTCAGGCTCGAGAATGAGATCAACTCGTCAGAAAATGAGCCTACTGCATGCTGATAAAGAAAGTGATTCAAAAGTTGGGCCAGCAATTAAGAGGCACTCCCCGACCCAACTGTCCAATTTATGCCTTTCTGACACTGATCCAAGATGAGATCTGGATGGGAGTGAGGGAGGTCTTGGCCCAGCACATTGCTTTCAAAGCGGGGTCTTGCAGTGTGGTCCTCGCAGTATTAATGGTGCCTTGCCCACAAACTCCGAAGGGAAGCAGTTTTTGAGTCAGGGGCTTGTGTGCAGTGGAAGATATGCTGGCGGTCACCTCTCCGCCAGATCTGTCAGTGAACCACTCAGGGCCTTCCATGGCCACCTCCAGCGGTGCCTGAGCAGCTTTACGGGCTTGGGCGTCCTTCCTGCTGGTGACGAGGGTCCTCTTCTTGGCGGGCCCCCTGTCCTCTGCCTCTGCGTCTGCCCTCTTCCTTTTGGTGGCCTTCGCAGGCCTTCCTGCCGCCTTGCCTCTCCCTGCCTTCTGGTCACGCTCCTGCAGAGACACGATGGATGTTGAAGTACTTCCTCGGCACAGAATGGATGTTGAAGTACTTCCTCGGCACAGAAGGAGAGTACACTTTTCTCTCCTCACGAATTCCCCTTGGCAGGTGGTTGTAGGAGACAGTTGCGGATTCATTTAGATTCAAGGGCCTACATGGCTCAGAAAGCTAGTAATTTTGTGCAAACCGGATGTAAGGCGCATGTAGGTGAGGCACACATTGGAAGGAGCGGAGAATGGCCTTGATCCGCCACCAGACCTCCATGAAAGCCGTTTGCCTCTCTCTTTGCATGGTGAGACCAGTATGAGTTGACAAGAGACGAACACACATGTGCCAGCTGAAGGCATCCTCCGTATTGCAGGATTTGGCCAGAACACTACTGCAGCAACTCATCGACTCTTTAGCCCACAGGCTAAACCAAGGGGCGTCACCTTTGGGGGTGCGCCCTTCTTTCCCGCTGCAGGTCGACCCTTGGCGTCCTGCCTCCCTCGGACTGCTGGTTTGTGGGGGGTGGGCTTCCTAAGTGCAGGTGCTTTCTGGCGGCTGTCTGCCTTCCCCGGGTTGTCGTCGCTGTTGCATCTGCCCGCAGAGGGGTTGGTTGCGTGGCGGCGGGCAGCGGGACTGTCAGTCTGGGCCTCATCATCTGAGGAGTGGGCTGATCTGCAGGCATTCTTTTTAATGGTACGATCCCTTGGTCTGGGAGGTGAATGGCGAGGAGGATACATCATGATTCACTTGCAGTCTCAAATGGATGGGATTACAAAACTTCGTGGGAGTGTTTTCTGTTCCTTTTGAGTACAATCTGGCCCCTCAGCGGCTCTCTCTCCACACTAATCGCTCAATGCAGCGTTTGACATAGCTTGCACGCCAATCCAGTGACTCAGAGCATCTGAGGCAGACTTAGATATACAGAAGAGGCAATCCTTCCCCTCCCATCTCTCCCCCCAAAACGCCACCCCCTAATTTGGATGAGAAGCATCACAAGGTTGGAGCGTCCACCTGTCATCTGCCCCAGCAGCGGGCGGGGAGGCAGCCTTGGAGCGGGACAACTCGCGCGTCAAGTCAGCCACCTTGTTGTCTTGGAAGGTGCACTCGACATCGCTCCTGCCCTGTTCCTCCAAGCCCTCCAGCTCTTGGTCGTCCCACGGCTGCTCGCCCCCTGCTGCATCTGCGTTCGCCTGGCCCTCCCCCTGTTGGCTGCCAGGCGGTGCCTGCCCGCCCAGCCCTGCGCCCTCACCTTCACCTCCGGCCATTGCCGCAGCATCGGCAGGGGCAGCTGTGGCGGGGGGTGCCTGGTAGTGGACGGGCTCCCCAGCTGCAGGTGGGGACACCTCCTCTGTGTCTGGGATGATACCACTAGCTTGCTTGGGGTCTTGCAAGCTGTTTCTGGCCTCGGTCGGCAGCTGCATCGGCGCTTGTGGTTCCATCTGGGCAGGAGGGGCATGCAGGGGGTTTTCACGCCTCGGCAGGCCTACTTCTTGGCTTTCGAGTGGCGGCTGGCAATCCGCGGCCTGCGCGTTGCCAGGGTGTTTTGGAGCATCCTCCTGCAAACAAAGATGTTCAGTCTGACGTGCCTTCTCAGTCAAAGGCATCTCTTGATGTCCCAGGGACAGATATCTGCAATCGGCGGCAGAATGCAGTTGAAGCTATACCTTTAGGGTTGGACACTGTGAATCTAGATTGCGGGTGCGCTCAATGAATCTTCAGCTCGCAGAGGAGCTGAAACAACAACCATCGCATTCTGGGAGCCTGTGATTTGAAGACGACGTCGGCATCAGGAAGGATCTCTCTCTGAGAAGACTGTGATTCTTGCCTACTTTGACCTGAAAAAGAAAGATGCACGGCCCAGACAAGCGAGTAACCCTGCCAAAACAGCTTGCATGCCTGAACAATGGCCATCTGAGGTGGTTGATGCTTTTTCATGGATGGCAGGCAGCACTAGACCAAGGAGGGATGCATTCGGTGGGAAACCTGGGGCGCGGCCAGCATGACCCTGGAGCGCTGGTCGGAGGCCGGTGGGCTGGTGTCGAACTCCCTCAGGCTCCTCTGCGCAGACACTGGTGCGCCCTGGGGCCTTCCCTGCGCCAGCGCAAGCTCCGCCTCAGCCTTGGCCTGGCTGGCGGCCACCATGGAGTTGACCAGGTACGGGTCCTGCACACACATGGTGCAGATCCAGGAAACGCAGGGAGCCCAATTGTCATTTCCATACATTATTTCCTGGTGTTTTGAAGTGACCTCTTCCCACCAGTCGAATGTCTGTGGATCCTTAGGTCCTGATGATGTTGAAGGGGGGGAGGGTTGGGCGCTTGAGAGGAGTGGGTGGTGTTTTTTTTGGGGGGGGGAGGGGGGGGGGGGGGGGGGGGG
>QAXI01000419.1:2737649-2770346 GCA_004335615.1 Chloroidium sp. JM
GGGGGGGAAGGGAGGGGGGTGGGGGGGGATTTCAATGGATGTGCCGGCAGAGGACCATTGATCAGACAGCAAGATCATATACACCAGCTGGACTGCCACGAGAAGCTAAGATCCTTATACAGTATGAGCATACATCAGCTATCATCTTCGTTATGCTATAATTAGCCTTCATTGGACTGCAGCCTATGTGAAAGCTTTGACACTGCAAGCCGGCAGCTTTGCGACAGTTGCGTTCTTTGAAGGCAGAAGATCTCACCACTATGGGGTTGTCAATCGCAGCCTGGTCCTCAGAAACGGGGAGAATCCGATCCGGTGATTCCTCGGGAGGGGCGTCTTTATTGTCACCCTCCTGTCAGAGTGCATCAGATTTGCCAAAGACACATTTCAATTCTCCGGGCAATAAAGTTGATTCTTGCTTATCAGGGTTAATCATGACGGAGGAGCCATGTTCTGACTCCCCAAGAACATTTGTTCTGTGCAAGTGCGGATGGTGCGCCCCTACCCTCCACTTCAGCAAAACCTCAACGGCAGCAACAGCAGGCATTCCATAGATCTCCTCCCTGCCACGCAACAGTCACCAAATAGACAGCCGCGAAGAATGTCCTCAGGATGCATTCCTTGCCAGTCTCAATTGGTGTGCCACTTGCCTCTTTCAGCCATACCCAAATGCAGACTTCCTGCAAATGACTAGCCCAGCTTTGCACACAGATACAGACTCGAGTCGCATATCCATGCACGGGAGGTGTGGGAGAGTACTTCAAATATTACCTCTGGTGGGGTCTGGACCTGCTGGAACCTGAGCGTGCCGGAGCGTGGCGCAGCCATGCCTGAGGTCTGTTGGGGGGCCTGCATGTGCAGCTTGCCGTAGCCGCTACCAGGAGGTGCAAGCCCTTTGCTGGCCGGGATCCCCCTGTCACACAGCAGGCCTCGAATAGGTGAAAACCTTGAAGGGGTCGTTTTGGGAGTGTACTGATCTGGCAGGCAGCAGGCTTCCCTTGATGCCTTGAACATGCAGTTTCTAGCTGCCAGTGAAATCTTCTGGTCTGGCAACGCCATAGCTTTGGGACACGTCTCAATTCTTGTCACATCTCATCTCTTGCCCAGCCTTCTCACAGAGCCGGAGGGAACGAAGGATAGGATAATTGTACAGGATCCTGCTGTCAAGGATGAGTAGTGCAAATAGGGGCCTGTTTTTCCAGCAGCCAAGCTTGCATCATGGACAGGCAAATCTCACCTTGAAGCCTTGACTCTGCAAGCTGCTGGCATCGGCAACTCCGCTTCCCCATCATCAGGCTCCTCTGCGACTGAGCCCAGCGCCTCCGCAAACTGCAAGGGCATCAGGAGGTGTCTGGCTGAGAACATGGGGAGAAAGAGGCATGGAAAGAGGGTCACGCGTCCCTGTTACAATCAGCTCTGTTGACTTTTCAGTTTCAAGTCGTACACAGCTTTTCCCCATACACGACGTTTCCTTATCAGCTGTCATTCTTGCAGACAAGGCTTCTTTGCCTCTCAACCTATCACCACTTCAGATTGGGATGCCTTCTCTGTGATCAACAGGAGTTACCTGTGGTGGCAGGAAGGGGCAGTCCAGCAATCGTTTTGCCTCTGGCTTGGCAAACGAGAAGCACACATGAAATTCCCTGCAGGAGAGGAAGGGCTATTTGCTGCAGTTTATCTGCAGAAAGTGCAAGGTGGGCCTGACTTCCAGCAGGAATTAATCTCTTTTATGAAGAGCGCTCTGGATTGCTGTATTAGTAGAACTGGTCTTTGAGAGGAAGGAATGATAGGGTATTTTCAGGACCTCACTCATGGTCATCCAGTTTCAGCGCCTGCGGCGGCTCCTCATAATTGGCATGCAAGTGCACCATGCGGGAGTCATCTACGTGGGCAGCGGCTCCCCTTATCTGGCCTGCAAAGCAGAACACCATTCACCTTCAACAAAATAATAATGCATGTGTAATCTTCCCGGAAGCAGTAGTCACCACATCTGAGACACCTCTGCCATTCCATTAAGAGACTCGGTAGCGAAAGACTTCAGGGACTGGTGCCTGGACAGGTTCTCCTGTACTTATTCGTGAATCCAGGGCTGCTGGGCAAGGATTTACGCCCACGTTTTCCTTATTCATGGGTTGTGCTCGCATCCAGATCCCAAGTTACGACAGCTCAAATGACAAATATGTAACGAACCACAGAGAAGTGGGGTCTTGACAGCAGGAAGGTACGCTTCATCTTTGGATTTTTTGTCGTTGCATACAGGTTGTGTAGAGGACCTACCATGATGGAAATCGACAAAAGCAAGGCGCTGCGTGTCTGCCTGGGCCCCCCCCACCTGCTCACGCGGCCATCGCTGAGGAGGTCAAGCAACACTTGCAGTCTCAGCCCCCCAGTACCATGGTACATCTCTGTCAAGGACTTGGCAAAATCAATCAGCCTTGAAGCAAGACATGCCCAGTGGCTGTGCTTTCTGAGTATGACAGCACAGACATGACGTCTTGAGTAAGGACTGTAATGCATTGGGCTTGCATTGCATGCTCAGCAGCCCAGAGGGGGAACTTTGGTGGTATGGTCTCAGCGCGTCGGAGTCAGGAGACAGCCAGAAACGATATCAGCAGAGATGAATGGGTTGAATCCAAGTGCAAAAGGTGACAATAGGCTGTCACCTGCCAAGTTGAGTATGGTGTGCAGCCCAGTTTGCTAAGATTTCAAGTATGCCATCAAGGTCATAGAGGGAAGGGGAATGGGAGGCATGGGGAGAATAGGGGTTGTGGGCAAAATGCGCACCTTAGGCAATGAGGCAAGCACACTGAGGCGGGACTTGCAGAAATCTACCCCACTGTGAGCGGGCCGCTTCACAGGCTCAGACCCGAATGCCACCCCCTTGGCCTCATAGCACCACACGCTGCACCAGATCGATTCAGATCGCTAATGTCCATGGACCACTCATTGCAAATTCTGCTGGAGCACTGCTGAGGCACTGCATTTGAAAACTTGCAAGGGGAAGCAGCGCACGGGAGGAAGGGGAACGGCTTGTGGTTTTGTGATGAGTATGAGGGGACATCCTTGTCAGCGTGACATTTCAGATGCTCCACTGCACAATGCAAAGGCAGCAAGGAGGCATCCCTCCAGGGGTAGATATGATTTTTGCTTTCAATTTCCATGGCCAATACCTTGCCGCCGTGCCCAGGGACGAGTTGTAGGCCTTCACAACCTGGCGCAGCTCCATACCCAGGTCCAGCTCCTGCGAAGTCAAATGCAAAGTCACAAATTTGGCCTCTGTAAAGCCAAATATGTGTGAGGAAAGCTGGATTCATCAGCAGAATGACAATATCTTCTTCCCCTTCCTTCCTGGCGCAGTTTCCTCCAATGCTGGCACTGAGGAACAGGTGCAGATGGCAAAGACATTCTAGACGCCGCACCTGATGGTTGCGCTTGCCCATTTCTTTCAGCAGAGCCAGAGCTGCACCGGCAGCGTCCCCCATGGCAAAGCTGTCGTCCCGTCTCACGCAGTACGAGGCCACCTGCATGGTTTCTGCCTGCAGAGCCCACCAAAATGGATTCAGAGGCATCTAGACTGACTGTTCTGCCGTTCAGTTGCAGACAAGAAGTTGCGACGTGATGAGAGGTGGGTGATTTGGAAACAGCGCAGATTTGATCATTACCCAGTGCATCATCTAAACACAATGCAGGGCGATGATAGGGTAAACTCTGGGCCAAGGATTGAGGATGTGGCGGGGAAGGCGCTCTCACCTGCACCTGGTAATCCCCGCACAGCCTGAACGTGTCCTGAAAGAGGTCGCGCCTCCAGACCTCCGAGGACAGCAGCAGCTGCAACGTCTTGCCGCTCCGCAGCACCTCTCCCAGCAGGCTGAAGCACTGGCTGGAGAAACTGATGTCAGCATACCTGCAGGCGGTCGACTCGTCTATCAGACGGGCAAGGGGTGGTAATTCCTGGTAGTGCAATTCAGTCTAAATCTGCCCTTCAAACTGCTAGGAGCTCTCCAGGCAACCAGCAGGCTGTCAAGGTGGGAGCTGAGCGCCATTTGGTGATTGAGTTTGGAGAAGGCTGTCAAGGTGGGAGCTGAGCGCCATTTGGTGATTAAGTTTGAAGAAGGCTGTCAAGGTGAAGGCTGTCAAGGTGGGAGCTGAGCGCCATTTGGTGATTGAAATTGAAGAAGCCTGCAGTCTGAGACCATCTCTTGTTTGTCCTATATGCTGATGGCACACCCATCTTTGGGCAGGCAAGCTGGGCATCCGAATCTCTGTGGCTGAAGGTCCACATGGCAAGAGAACCTAAGAATCTAGAAGTTGGAGATAAGAGGATATGAGTTTGGCAAATTGTGAGAATGCAATGAAGTCCTGTGGATCTATTCACACTTCGAGAGCGCGAAACGGTACCTGGGAGGGGGAGCCTGCAGCATGAGGTAGGGCAGGAAGATGGCGCCTACTGTGATCCTCACCTTCACACCCTTGCCTGGAAGGAAGCAGCTAGTGGCTCTTTGTGTGTGATATGTCCAAAAAGTTTGCAGATAGCACCTGATCAAGTGTTTCAAGCAAGGCGTGGCTACTGAACAGCGCTGGTGTCTGCTTGATTGTGATTACGGTCGTGAAAGAGCAGGTGCTTGAAAGCTGGCACCAGGATCCGTGATGATCAGCCCCATGTTTCTTCAGAGTGTCCAAGGAAGTGATCAGTGCTGCATTTTCAGGGTGTGCCACTCACCATCCAGGCGCTCCCCATAGAGGTATGTCATGGCCTGGACCACCGCCATCAGATCCTGTTTGGCACTATTGCCCTCCTCCTGCAACCCCACCCACATCAAGTTCTGATCAGGTCGGCTGACCAACAAATCTGGCCGCAAGCTTGTTGCCTTCCCTGTTCATACTCAAGACATTCTCAAGACATCCACAAGTCATGCTCGAGACATTCACAGAACAGCCCAGAGCCTAGTCCAGACAGCCATCAAATACATCGACTGGGGGCATCAGGAGCCCACAGACACACGTGGCGGTGAGTAATCAGGCAGTCTCCACCTGACAGAGGCAGTGTCCCAGCTCAAAGAGGTGGGCCAACACCGTCGCGGTTGCTGTGTGGTTCCAGCCCTCAGCCGCCTTGCTCCTCATCGTCTCGGCAAAGTACCTGCACAATGACCCCGCTGAGCTGAGCGTTATGACGCTACCCGCCACGTTCCATTGTGTCTGCGTGTGAACTCCTGCGCTCTCAAAGACTTGCCTGCCAAGCACCACTTGTGGCACCATGCTCGCCAGGCTATGTCATTGCTTGGAGGCTATTGAGGCTTATGCTTTGCTATGCAAAGCAGCATGGCATGGTGTTCTGATATTCTCCAAAATACGGGGAGTAGGAGTTCTGTATGATGCTAAAACCCCCTTCAATCCTTGATGAGCCTGACAATTTATCCGGCAAGACTTTGGAAAGCTTGCCATCCTCAAGAAGATACCTTGCAGAACTAAGGATGGAAGGGGCCATGCCGGTCAGCTTCTTTCTAGCTTCAGCCTTCTTGCTGGATTGCCCGCTTATCTTCACACCCTGCAAGAATACCAAATGCTGTCAACATTGTCTGCCGTCTGGTGAGGATGGGATCAGGCTGCGCGTGACTCTCCTGCAGGCAGAAGTATGCATGGCCTCTGCATACTTTGCCGGGATCTGTGACTCACCGCTTTGATGTTCTGCCTCCAACTCTTCAGCTCTGCTGCCTCACATCCAGCCAGCATGCGCAGAAGAGTGTTCGATTCCGCCAGCACGCCCAAGAGTGCAGAGTGCACCGTGGGCTGCAATGGCTGCACCATGATGATCCACCGCAGGATTGCTTCGTTGCTGTGCCTGCAGACAAGTCAATGCCAGTCCATTCAGTACACCAGAGCCTGAGCTCAGGATCTCATATGCGGTCTGATGGAATCTACAGCTTCGTGTTGGTGGCCATCGAGAGCAAAGTGACTGGCTAGCATGAACTGCCCTACCTTGCATCACAAGGACGATGATGAGATAACACATGCCTCTGCGATCAAGTCAAGCCCAAATTTTTGCTGCCACGTGAGGAGGCTTACCGTCTTGATTGTCAGGCGGATCGCTTTGCAGACAGACGCAAATTTGAATTCTCGCTCGACTCAGTGACCTCCTGAACCAGCGTTCATCCCGCAATCCAAATCATGCCCGCTACTCAGGTGCTCATGCCGCCTGCTGAGCGACTTGCCCAGAAGTTCTCCTCGGCCTCAGCCTCTATAGCTAGCTAGGCCTACTGCATCTCCAGGACACCCACGAGAATGGGCGGACCGATCGAATCTTATAATATCTAATAAACACAGATTAGCAAGGCCGGCACCAGGGAACACCCTAAAACTGCTTCAAATGCACGAGCTTCCGAATCTGGAGGTGGTGACTCATCTTGCTGATCATTTGGCGGGTACACAGGCACTTTAAATTTACAGATCTACAGCACAATGCCAGTGCAGTACTCGAACGAGCACAGGACAGTAGAGGCCACTGAATGGTTCCCCGTGTCTGGAATTATCTTAAAGCTAGCAGTGGTAACACAGAAGCCACCAGGTTTCGGCTGATCCCAATTGCAGGGAAACGCCTCCCTGAATGTCTCAGACTCAATCCGGCATTATAAGGGGGTTCAACCCCAAGTCAACGAAAATATCGGGCTCAGCGGTAGAGTTGCACACCAACAGGCATCCGGATTGTGCGGCCCTGGAGGCCTACATATGTGATATCGAGGTTGGGCTCTGGGTGGTGGTCATGCCACAGCTCCATCCTGTCCTCCGCCTCAATCAGCTTCACCACCACAGCGTCACACACGCGCCGGCATACCAAAGGGAATTTCAACCTGCACATTCAGAATAAGAATGTCTCTCAGAACTTGGTTGACATCACGTGCACAGCCTTGACCATCTCGGTCTCCATGAGGAAAGATGAGGGGCTGAGCAGAGGAGAGTAATTCATCATATCTGGATCCAGAGTGCTAAATCGGCTTCAGAGAGTGTGCGCGGGGGAAGTTGCACCTGGATGTAAAAAAGCTCGAGAAAGGTGTAGGATGTGGAACCAGCCATGAGCTAGGGGCCAGGATTGGCAATATTCTGGCTCATCTTATGTCAGTGAGGATCTCCACAACTCAAAACGAGCTCCATCCTCTTTCGGCCTCCACAGGTGCAAGTGAGCCGCTGCCGCAACTCCTGAGTGATGCAGTGGTTGGACAATCCATGTGTCGGGGATGCGGGTGATGTGAGAGAAGGGAGCCCACTTGTTGATGTTCAGCAGGTGATTTTCATCTTCAGGGAGGGCATGGGCGCTGCGGTCCAGAACAAAATTCCGGGCTGGATGGGTGGGTGCCGCCATCTCTGCCTCGTCCAACTCCTGCAGCTGGCCGGCCGCAAAGCAGCTGTCCACCAGCCCCTGCAGATGCTGGCATGTGGTCTTGGGGCGCAGCCGCCAGGCCCGTACCGCCCCAGCGCCTCCAACCCTCGGCCAAGTGTTTCTACCCCCTCGCGAATCCTGCAGGCATTGGAGACTTGCTGGCTCCTTGAGAAACCTACGTCTTGCATCACTTGTGAGACTCCCCTGTAAGCAATGCTGCGCTTGAAGGAATTCACACAAGTCGCCATGGTAGCAGAGGCAGCAGACGCACCTGGAGAGATTTGAAGAACTGCACCCCTGATGCGCCCCAGCCCACATTTTGGCGCGACAGGTCTGGCCCTCTCTTACGGGTTCCAATGATGGGAGATAGCGGAGAGTGTGGACTCACCTGCGATTGGATCTCCATAAGCTTCTGATAGCCAAGTGCTTGGGGACGAGTCCAGAACCGGAACCACGCAATGGGCCGCACTGGAGAAGGGGAGGGGCTCCTCCAGTCAGGGTCGAATTCACACCACTGGCCCGCTGCTGTGGACATGCTCATCAAAATGCCAGGCAGGGTGCCTGCTCGACACAAAAGGGACATGAAAAGGATACACGCAACTTGAGCCACAGTGAACAAAGCAGAGCAGGGGAATATTGATCCCGAGAAGATTAAAGGCAAGCGAAGCTGGAATGAACAATTCTAGCTGCCAATTGCATGCGACATGTAAGAGTTTCTGTCCTCAAGAGGGTTTTGCTGAACTTGAAAGAAGCAATAAACATGCTAAAAGCGTGAAAGAGACAGTGTCACACTGCATTTGACCAAGTAAAGCATGTGTGCACGAGTAATGTTATTAGATGATTGCCAGACAGTGCTTGATGGGAGCAGCGCTGCTTTTCAGCTTTCTTTGTACGCTTCTACTGTCCACCATGCAACTACTGGTCAGACACAGCTGGATTTATAAACGGAGCCCTACCTTCCCGGTGGCAAGTCACAAGGTGCATTATGGCAGCCATGTCGTTGAATCTGGAGCACCCATCCGAATGCAGCATACCCTGCAGGACGGCCAAGTGCCTCTAAGGGTGGTTTGTTGCATAATTTGCTGAGCAAACACCCTAACCTGGTTACAATATTCAAGCTGGTCACCCAAAACTTCGCAAGATCTTACTGTCGGACTCCACTCAGCGTGTCATTGGATGTCCGGCAACTTCCCAAAAACAAGTTTGACAGGGAGCTGTCAAAATTGTTGGAGCTGAAGACCATCCACACCCTCCCAGAAACCCCCCAAAAGACAGCGTGGCACACCGCAAACTCGATGGCCGCCGCCTCAGCGACGGGAACGCCGGGGTCCAGTGCCGCCCCGCCCTGCATGGTGGCGCCGAAGATCACGCCGCTGGCCACCGGACAGCTGTAGTTGCCCTGCCTGTTGATGCATACATGATCCACCACGCCTGCACCACTCCTGCCAGGCTTCAGGAATGCGTCAGTCCCTGGAGAGGGGAGGAGGATGCTCTGCTTGATGAGCATTTGGTGATTGCGCCTTTGACAGAGGCGCTGGACATGGTCTGTGAGCAGATACATACAATGGCAGATTTGAGGACATGGCGAGAAGCATCATTGGATTCTCAAACGGATAATGGTGATCGATCTTGCCTCTTTGCACCACCTTCAAAAGGTGTTTTTTTTCCCTTCAAAATGTCTCCTTGGACCACCCGCAGGCTTTTGGTCCTATGGGTCATCTGCTGCCATCTTACTTCCTCTGATAGCTGAGAACTCAGGTCTCTGAAGAATGAGCCGTGCCCACCTGCCAGACTCTCCTGCCCTGGCCGCAGGCACAATAGATCCTGCAGCGCCCCCTTGTCCATGAGCACGTTGCGATTCTCGCGGCCCGACACCACGCCCAGGTCGGGCAGACCCTTGTGCTCCTCGCCCAGCCTACGTGCACGCACCGAGCGGGCCTTGGCCAGCTCCCTGGGCAGGCGGCTGGCCGGCACTCCGTGGAACAGGAACACTCCCAGTTGGGTGCCCTGCACAGACACGGCCAGAAGTTGCAGCTGGAAAAGAGATGAGGGAATGCATCTGCACCTGTCTTGATGATGCCAAACACAGCGTAGCTGAGTGGCAGAGGGGCAACACGCAGGGAGAGCCCCATCACGAATAATCTCCCCTCGAGACCGCAGAACAGGGCCCCACCTGCGTGTGCTCCCAGAGGAGGTCCGTCAGCAGGCTCTCAAGGTCCTCAGTGGTCCATTCCGCCAGATCCGCACTCGCCTCCTCACGTTCCTGGGCAGTGGGAGGC
The DNA here is from genome assembly GCA_004335615.1 of Chloroidium sp. JM. Classification (NCBI taxonomy): domain Eukaryota; kingdom Viridiplantae; phylum Chlorophyta; class Trebouxiophyceae; order Watanabeales; family Watanabeaceae; genus Chloroidium; species Chloroidium sp. JM. Next base: position 2,747,298 of record QAXI01000419.1, read on the forward strand.
CTAGGGGTGCCGCCGGGAGGAAAACCCATGATGAAGTGGCAGAGCAGCATGCGTTCCACCAGGTACTGGCGCAGCTCCAGCTCCTCTGGGGGCTCGTGCGGGTGTTTGGCATCCTCCTGCCAGCAACGCTTCCAGGTTCTTCAAGGGGTCGTTACCTTGCTGGTTGTGGCTGTGCGGGTATTGCAAAGAGTGGCTACAGCTCAAATATGCCAATGTGCTGTAGCTTGGTAAGCTTCATAGGGTCTGATGGCACTTGCCATGGTGGGCAGAACAGAAGAAGGCTCACCGTGAGCAGGCCGATGCAGTTGACGTTTTCCCCAAGCGCGGTGCAGGTGTGGTTCCAGCTGCAGGCTTTGAACAGATTGTCGACCCTGCAGTGCACATGCCAGGCTTGGCCTGCTCGTCCTGGCTGGAAGGGAGCAATCCGAGAACGGCAGATATCAGACGCAATCCGTTGGAAAAAATCCCTTGTATGGAAGCCATTGCGAACCTCTGGTCGCAGTCTTGTAGCAGGACGCACCAGAAACGGGGCAGGTCCTCATCCACACCCCCATCGGTGAAAACGCCTTTGAACCTGATGAACCTGGTGGGGGTGGTCACAGCCCTTTTGTACAGTTCTGGAAGCAGTTCCAGATTCGCTGCCTGCATGTAAGCATAGCCTCCTGGAGCACTCCATATAATGTGAGAGACAATACTCTCATGCAATCACTGTCGACGGTACATCATATTGTAATTTCGTTAGAGTACCTGAACATTGAGGTGGAACTCTTCGCTCAACCGCTTTGTCCAGATTTGGGGATCGTTCTTGAGGGCCTTGAATCGCTTGCAGGTTTCTCCAAACTTCAAGATGTCACATACGTCCTCCAGAAAGCAGAGTGCTTTTGCAATGCACTCGTCTGGGAGGTGGGCTAGCTCAACTGCTGCCTGCTCTGATGATTCCATCATGGGATGCCGATCAATCCTCAGAGTACGCTTTTGTTGCTGAATGCAGCAGCATCCAGCACACACTTTCCCGTTATCGGAGGGGGGGCTTGAATCGGAGATCCCTCCCATGCGGAAACCTCTGCGACAAGAAGGCCTCTAGCCGAGCTGTTGTTCTGCGGAACTCCTCGGACACTGCGAATCGCCTTGTGCTTCAGAGGTTCCACATCCATTGCGGGAATTTCGTATTTCGAGGCACACGAGGCATTAGTACAAGGTAGAAACATTTGCAACGAGAGTGGCGACTGCTCTGATCGTGCATCTGCTGTCACCTTTTGAAACGCATGTCATTGATCGCAAAGCAGATTGCGAGCATTGAGACAGGTCCGACCTTTCAGGTTGTGATGGGAGGTCCTGTCACCCAATTGCAGAGTGCATATTCGTGATCATAACACTAGAGTATGATCATCAGGGGATGGTGAAGGCCAGGAAACGACCCAGAGCACAAAGCCATGAAAAATCTCCGCCCTGGCTGGATCTGGAGCCGGGGGTCTGGCAGATGGTGTTTGCCTCCCTTGAAGGTGCTGACAAGAGGAGTGCGAGGCTGGTCTGCCACCACTTCAATCTGCTTGCCAGTCAAACGATCACGAGTTTGGACGTCCGCCTGCTGGAGAATGCAGGAGACTTTTCGGTCACCTCACGGCTCCTCTCAAAGGTACTTTGCTCTGTTCCTATTGCCCTTGGCCTGTGCCCATTTCTGAAGCTTGATTGTGAGGTCAGACAGCACCTCCTCTGTGCACATCGCAAGTTCCAAGCATTCCCATGCTGTACATTCCCTCCATGCAAACAATTTGTGTTGCGTGCAGGCCAAAACGCTCCCGGGATCGCTCACGGAGGTTGAGTGCCTGACTGCAGACCAGCGAGTATTTGAGGACCCTGCTTGTACTTTTGAGCACTTCTCAAAATTGCGGCAGCTGAAATTATATGGGAGCGAGGGCTCCACCAGTGCAGCAATGCAGGTGGTCTGCAGCATGAAGACTTTGAGGTAGGGCGCCTATGCCACAACTCATATGAGAAATTGAAAATATGGAGCGGCATGCGTTCAGGGTGTAAGGGCAAATGGGGAGGGGAAAGTGATAGTGCAGTGAAAAGTAGGATGCAAGAGAGAGATTTCAAGCCATGCATTGACGTTTTCAAACGCAAAATGCAGTATCAATCTTTCTGTCTGGCAAACTCTGCATTCCCGCGCAGGAAATTGCGATTGCACAGGTTCTCGCTGCGAGATGCAGAAGCAATAGCTTGTCTTCAGTCTCTGCCTTCTTTGACACATCTGGAACTCAGCAAGTGCACGCCTGCGAATGGCGAAGTCTTGAGACTGGTGGGGAAAATGACAGGTGCTTCTTTTCCCGCTCCCAGCATTTTGGTTGACATTCTGAGGATACCTTGGGGAACTGGGGAATGTTGGTACCACCAGGAAGCAAGCAGAGCATGGGGAGCCCTTTGAGCATTGAATGTTCCACCAAAGAGGTCCTTCTTCAAATACTTCCTGGCCTTTGACAAAGCCGGCTCATTTACCCAAGCGTTCACGTCTCCTATCATGATTCCCTCAACACAATTCTAGGAGACCAAGAAAATCACTCATCAGGTGACCTTGCCATCTGCATCACAAGCTATAAGTGGACAACAAGCATGATAACACACCATTTTTTGCTGTTTGTAGGCCTCTCAGCCCTGGAGCTCACAAAGCCCTACTCTTTCCGTGACACCGGCTATTCCGCTCTTGGGAGCCTATATAATCTCTCCAGCCTCAAGATAGGCTATTCCTGGACCCTGGGCATCGGCGGAGAGAGCCTTGCCTTCGTCAGCAATCTTGTTAAAATGGAGCACCTTAATATCTGCAAGTGCTTTGTGAACGATATTAGTTTGGCGCCACTGTCGTCCCTGACGAACCTTCAGCTGCTTGGAGTGCTCCACTGCAGCGGAGTAACAGGTGAGATTCCACAAGGCTGTGCGCTCAATAATTTTTGGGGAGGGGTTGCATGGATGGGGTGATGTCTCCGTGCTAGCACACCTACCAAGTCCGCAAACTCTTGTGTCGAACGAGTGCCTCGTGGGAACGTAGGCATGCCGTTGATACTTCTGTAGCTTTCCTCTAGGGGATCAACCCTCTTTTGCACATGAGAGAGCGTTCAACAGGATTGAAAGGATCGTGCTTCTAGGGGGCGCTTTTATTTGGATGCAGGCAGCGTTTTTAGGGAGCTGACAGGACTGGTACAGCTCAAGGGGCTGACACTGCAGGGCAGCAACAAGATCACCGATCAAAGCATCGAGCATATCGCCAGAATCACCAGCCTGCGCGCCCTGCACCTGGTGATGCCACCTCCACACAGTTTTTTTGCAGTAGCATTGACGCTTCCTGTAATGCCTGTCCCTTTTGCATCAGGAATCAGAGGAGAACAGTACCTGTGATGCCAGAAAGCATTGAATCCCGCCAAAGCTTGTGGGCTTGTCTGAGCTTTTTGATGCATAGTAAAGATGCAAATTGTTTTTATCATATATTCGCCCCTCAAATGTGCCATCACTTCTTGAAGACAATCAGACATGTTGCAGGGCTCCTCGCATGGAATATCAAGCAAGGCATGCAAGGCGAATTTACCGCATTTGACCAATCTCGCACGCCTGAAAGTTCCCCTCCAAGTGAGCAGCTCTCATTCCAAATGGCCTCCAGGGTAGCTCCTTTCCTTGAAGACTATGCTGTTTGCAAAAAATGCAGTCCCTGTTTAGCAATTGGCGCATCTGGCTGTTGGATCTCATTTTGCCTTGCCCCACCCAAAGGACAATTCTATGATGGTACAGGCCAGCACAGTTTCACTGGATGTTCCTTTTCCAGGTCGCACATGACTGGACAGCAGGCCAGGCCAAGTCCCTGCTGCCCAGCCTGGTGTCGTACACGGCATCTCCCCGCAGGGAGCTGCGGGAACCCGGTGCCATGGAGGAGCGCTTGCGGCGGACCGCGGGCATGGGCATGTCAGACCCACCCATGACGGATCGCCTGTTTCACTGGTTTCACACCGGGCAGGTCATCAGATGAGATAGCCCATTGAAGCCAAGCTTGAATTCTATGTCTGTGCACAAAGCCAGCGGTCTGCAGGAGCGCTGCCGATTTTCACGCCCTGAATATTTTTGAATACACCATGGAATTATGAACTCGTATTGCCAAAGGTGTTTTGCTGATACATGCGTGGGCGTTTATCCCCGTCAATGGCCAATGTACTGATATGAATCTGGAATTTGCGACTGTGAGGCCCTGCAAACTGAACTGAACCAGACTCTGTGACTTTGCTGGTGACAAATACGCCTGTAGGCTGCCGATCACTTGAGTAAGGTGATGATCCCCCTTCAGCTTTTCTTCATATGGCAGAAAGTCAGAGGATTTTCTGCGGGCGTTGGAAGATTTTGAGGAGTGTCCCGTAGCGTTGGTACGTTAGTTATCCAATTTGAGGTTCTCCAATATGCCTGGTGGTAATTCTGCACGGTCGAGATTCTGCCCGACTGAAGGTTTGGGCATTTAGTTGGTCAGCACCGAGAAGCGGCTGTGAGACGGGCAGCAGCGCTTAGCATGGCCTCCAACATGGGTGCCAAGTATGGTTCACACCCAAAGCACGGAGATCGATGTCTACTCGTGTCGGAGGAAATTTTCAAGCAGATCTGGAGTGTTTGGTCAGCTGTTGGGGAGAGATCGGCTGCCAGAGGGCCATTCAGACCTTGAACGATCTAGGATGCGCGGTGATTTTACACGCTGCTGAGGCTCATTGTGACGCCGATGTGCAGGGTGCAGAGCGGATCCCAGACCTCGTTTCTTCAGGTGGGCATTCTGCAGTTCTGAGGCTCAAAGATACTTGTGCTCTGTGCACTCCTTGCAGCCAGTCTGAAGCTTGACCACCAAGCGGTAGTTGGGGGCTTATTTATGTAACCACCTGATGGAGAAATGAAAGGGATTTTTGTTGCAGGGCTGCAAAGTCCCCCGGAGTTCTGTCAAGGTATGGCTTAGTGCTGCTGTGATTGGCTTTATCACTGATTTGGATATGGAAAGGCAATTGATAAGCAGAGCGATAATGAGCATTGGCATGGAGAGCTCTGCAAATGCTGATGAACAATTTAAAGACGAGTCCTGACTTACAGGCATACAGCCGGCAAAATACGGGAGCGCGCACCCTCATAATTACAGCAGCCGGGAAGACTGTTGTCGTCGGGCTTGCAGCTGATTCAGGTGGCTGTCTGCTGCTCATCGGTGTCCGAAGCTGCACAACAACACAGTGCTGCAGTGAGGGAGCAGGGTTGGCGATAGATCCTGCGGGCTGTGCATGGAGAGTGCACGTTCATGGGCCGCCACAGATCATGGGGCGGATATGACAGGATGTAAGGTGTGTCAGCTGGGATGCCAGGCAGTGTAGAGTGCACTGCAAGACTGGCCCTCAGCGAACGCCGTTGGTGCAGGATGTGGGAAGTCTACCTTCATGAGGCGTATGACGTCAGTCTTTGGAGGATCCCCCCACCCACCCAAAGGTGAGGTTGCACTCCAAATCTAAATTCCCATGAAAAGGAAATCACATCTAGGACAAGGGTATCGCGAGTCCCTTCATCTCTCGAGAGACCGAAGGGGAGAGATAGACATGCAGCTTGGACAGAAGCATGAGACTTGATGCAGTCAGTATGGTGCAGAATTTGGCACGGTGGGGTCAATAGTTGGGCAGATGAGAGAAAGGTAAAGCTCGCAGCGGAGAGAACATGGTTGGGAAATCTTTGGGAAGTACCCGCTCCAATCCTCTAGGCATCAGACAAGAAATCGTTTGAGGTGGGAGAGGCTGTCCCAATCATCTGTGCCTAGTCTTGCCCGGCTCCCTCTCCCGCCTCCTCCCCACTCTCCCCCGTCAGATGATGACTGGTCTTTCCGGCCAAAAGATGTGGCTCACCCTCGAGAATGAGGGATATGGCAGACTGACCGAATCTCCCTTTGGCCCAGGCGGCAACCCCGAGTCCAACACGCTGATCTCGGACATGACCACCGTCATCTGCCTGGACGACTACCACTCGCTGGACCGCCAGGGGCGCAAGAAGGAGAACGTGACTGCGCTGGACCCTAAGGCCCAGAACTTCGACCTGATGTACGAGCAGATCAAGGGGCTGAAGGAGGGCAAGAACGCCGAGAAGCCCATCTACAACCACGTGTCGGGCCTGCTGGACCCCGCAGAGACCATCACCCCACCTTCGGTGCGCTGTTCCAGCCTCTCACCGTATGAGGGAGGGAGGGGTGGGTGCCTAGAAGAAGGGATGGGGCGCAGAGATAGACTCAGCAACCATGTCTTATACTGACTGTGGATGAACAACAGAGGGAGGGACGGGGTGGGGTGGGGTCCCTGAGACTGCCCTCCAGTCGTGCTGCATGCTCGGCAGGCAGCCTCAGCTTCTGTTTGTGGGTGTTGGGGGAAGATGGCTAAGAATCCTGCCATTGCCTGGGAATGTGCAGGACAGCCAGACGTGTCATCTCATGGACAAGGAAAGGATTGCCTAAATGAGAAGGAGAGGGCTGGAAGAAGCGGGCCGAGGGGAGAAACCTGTTGCACAACTGAAAAGCCCCCAGTAAAACAGCTTTGTCCTGGGTTCAGTGAAGGGCACCGGCCCCCCACTCTCTCACGCTGCCCTCATGTTGCAGGTTCTGGTTGCCGAGGGCCTCCACCCGTTCCACGACGAGCGCGTGCGGGACCTGATGGATGTCAAGATCTACCTGGACATCTCCGACGATGTTAAGATCGCCTGGAAGATCCAGCGGGACATGAAGGAGAGGGGGCACTCCCTGGAGTCCATCAAGGCCTCCATCGCAGCCCGCAAGCACGACTTTGACGCCTTCATCGACCCCCAGAAGAAGCACGCCGACATCATCATCCAGGTACGATGTGCGAAGGGGATGTTGGGGGGTCCGAGTGTAGAACTTGGAGGAAGGTGCCCTTCAAAGCAGAGGCACAAGCCAGTGCAAGATGATGGAAGCACAGAGGGAGCGTTTTTGAGGGCGTGGGAGGAATATCAAAAGCAGGGCTGCATAGCAGGAAGCTATTTGTCTGACTCAGAGTTCAGCAGATGGCAAAGAACTGCAAGTGTCTTTTCAGCTGCAAGGATGCGGGTGTTGATAAACATCCCTACATGGAATCGTCCTTTCAGAAGAAAGGGTCATTCTTCTTTTTTCGACTTCTTATTGTGCTGACACCTCGCCATCATGAATTTGCAAGGCTTGCACTCCTGATGAGCGCTGGAGACCAACAACGGACAAGCATCAGCGAGACAGATGGGCTGCATGGGGGCCAGGCGTCTGAAGTGTGTGTGCTGACTACCCAGTGGGTGTCGGAACCTGGTTCCTGCAAAAGCAGGGAGCAAACAGAGGGCCTCTGCGGCGCAGGTGCTGCCCACGCAGCTGATCCCGGACGAGAAGGAGGGCAAGGTGCTGCGCGTGCGCATGATCCAGAAGGAGGGCGTCAAGTTCTTCGACCCCGCCTACCTCTTCGATGAGGGCTCCACTATCAACTGGATCCCGTGCGGCCGCAAGCTCACGTGCTCCTTCCCCGGCATCAAGTTCTTCTACGGCCCAGACACCTACTACGGCGAGGAGGTGAGTCTTCTCCTGCAGTCTCCTATGCCCTTGCAGCTGCTTGGATGTGAGGGGTCAGTTCTGGGGACCCTTTTCAAGCAGAAAGCAAACATTGTAATGAAAGCAGTGGCAAAGGAGCACATACATGCCGATTGACTGGCCTTGCGTCATCGGTTGTGACTGAAGTGCAGAGTGCACACATCACTCTACTAGCATTGGCACAGACAGGATCCAGTCACCATACCTGGCTTGCAGCATAATGAATGATTCAGGAGGCACAATCTCCAGGGGACGTATGAGTAGCAGGATGGGCGAATTTGGTTGTGCAGGAGACCCAGCCATTTCCTCCGTGCAGGTGTCCGTGCTGGAGATGGACGGCGCATTCGACAAGCTGGAGGAGCTGATCTACGTTGAGAGCCACCTCAGCAACACATCCACCAAGTTCTACGGAGAGATCACCCAACAAATGCTCAAAAACTCCCACTTCCCAGGTCAGCACCCCTTGAGATTGTAAAAGGCAAATGTTCGTTGGGAGTAGGAGTGATGTGGGCTTCGTTGGAATTGTTGAGGTGGACAGACAATCCTTCCGAGCAATGTTCTCTGCGTATGAAATCATCAAGGGCAAAAGAATGGGGGGCATTTCGTCCATCTGATGTGCTCCTACCTCTTGGATGCCTGCCTCAAAATGACCACTAGAAGGCACATCGGCAAGATGACAGATTTAATTTGATAGAGAGATTTGGAATCACATCACAAGTTGGGAGCCTTGAGACAATGTGAGCAAATTTTCGGTGGCTCGATAAGCAAGAAGACTTATTTGTGAAATGGCCATTTGCTGAAAAGCTCTTCTGTTGGCACAGGATCCACCAACGGCACTGGGCTCTTCCAGACCATCACCGGGCTGAAGATCAGGGAAGTCTACGAGCAGCTGGCAAACGAGAACATCAAGCCCAAGGTCTAGGCATCTGCAGGTCCACTGGGGTTTTTGAACGTCGTCACGGAATACTCTTCTGTAATCTTGCAAAGCAGTTTTGGGTCGTGCAAATTTGTTTTGGTAGAGTGAGAAGACAACCTGTGTCCACTGTGGATCAGCTGTGATCGATGCGTCTTGCACTTCTTACACACAGGGTAGGTGGTGGGGAAATGAGGGATAGGCTGTGGCAGGCACGGTATCAGAGGCATAGGTAATTGCAGCTCGAGTTCCTGGTCCACCGGCAAGGCAGCATTGTGTCGTGGATAGACCTTGCTGGTTGGTATGTGGTGGTGACCTGTCTGCTGAGAAACACCAAGGCAGGCAACAGAGCTTCCATGCTTGTGCCTTGCGGCACTGGAGTAGAGTAGTGCCACGCGCAAATGACTTGAATTTTGTAAAATGGCAAGCACTTGCCTTCCTTTCAGGCGACTGTCAATGACAAGCAGGAGTTGGCCCTTCAGACAATGGTGCAAATCCTTACAATGATGACTTTAATACTTGACATGCTTGACAGATCACACTTTGGTCAAGCGAGAAATAGTTGGCAAGCGAGCCCAAGGCTACAAGTCCATCATAAGAGACCAGCCAAACGCATCCGGAGTTACAAAACAATACCGCTTCAATATCACATAGCTGGCTGATGGGAAGTCCAGCAACCCCATCCCTACTTGTGTATCTAATCTACAGTGCAGAATCGCTGAGAGCTCGAAGCACAACATTTTTTGTGATGTCGTGGTCCAACAGCGTGGGCTAGAGCAAGATAACGCTACGCGGGCCCCCAAGGTGGATCTTCAGAGGGAAAGAAGGGCAAGCCCCAGGGTCCCCACGATGCTGGTGCCGATGATGATCTTGGAGGACAGGTCGACCTTCGGGATGTCCAGCAGGCTGGACTTCTCCGCCTGGTTGCCGATGCTGTGCTTGTCCCAAACGATGTGCCGCAACCCACCTGCAGCAGCATCCAGCGCTCATACGGAGGGTGATGCTATCTTGCGCTGATGGGTTTGTGGGGAGAAGCCGCGGGGGGGAGGGGGGGGGGGCATTGAGAGATGCTGCTTGATGCTTTCGTAGCTGAACGTTGCACAGTGGATTTTCCCTATTCCCCTCCCATGAGGCACTTCCTTTGGGTAAGCTTATGGCAAGCTTACGACGATCTGCCCTCTGCATATCAACATAGCTCTGGCCAGTACTGAGCCCTCATCAAAGGTGCTGTAATCAAAAAGCCATTGACTGGATGAACAGCACCGCTGAGCTCTGCTCAATTTGGGAGCTCACCCGCATAGTGGTACACCAGGGGGAAGGCCAGGGCCGCTTTGGCAGGCACCACCAGCAGGGGGGCCGCCTCCTTGAAAGCCAGCACCGTGCCGGGCAGATCCCCCACCAAGGCAATCGCCCCTGCCCCCGAGATCGCTGCACCAGAATACCACCAATGTTGCCAACGAGGGTACACACCCAGGTGCGCATCGGCCTGGACATCCCGATCCACTGAGCTCCAACACATTCCCCCAACATGTCAAGCGTTTTGGTCAGGTTCTGCCTTCTGCCTCGAATCCTTTCAATTGAGGGTTGGCGTTTGCAGGCTCCTGCGACAGGGAGCGGCAACTGCTTGCTGGGATGTTCTGAGGGCTACCCCTGGCTCAAACACCTGTTCTTAACCATGTCAGTCAGTCACAAGCAGAGCTTCTGCACTCAGGCAAACAGCAGTGCAATTTCTCACCTGCAGAAAGGGCGACGCCTGTGGCTCTGTTGATGATAGAGCTGATGGCGTTCACCGGCATCTTGTAGTGCATGCTCTTGCCGTCAATCTCGAACACATGGGGCGACACCGGCCGCTTTGCAGCCCGCTGTAAACCAAACTCGCATAAGGCTGGCTTGCATATGAGTCTGGGCGGTTCAGATGGGGTGCTCTCTCACTTATCAATGCCACATATCCGCAAGGCCTGGAAAGAAGGATACATGCAATTGTATATGATTCATGATGGGCCAAATATTGACTCACAATTACCGTAGACAAAAGACGGAACGATTGGCAAAACAGGAAAGCAGGTCCTTCTCAAGACAGGGATGGAGAAGGCAGCAATTGCTCACATCCAAGTGATCCTTCGGTGTTCCCAGGAAATCTGTGCCCTCCGTGTAGTGGGAAGGTCTGCCATAGAACTCAGGCACGCCTCCGCCGTGTAACCTGCGCTTCCAACAGCACTCTAGTCTCTACAGCAGAAAGCTGTGCGCATCCTTGCATGCAGCCAGCCTTACGTTGAGATTCGCAAATTGGACAACATGTTGCAGAATAGAATGCAGTCCAGCAATATAGTACCTCCTGGAGAATGTTCTCTTGCAAAGCCCAGAGACAAAAAATCAAGCAGCGCAATACTACAAGGCTTAATTTATGTCTGAAGAGCTTGGACAGGAGATGTTGGTATATTTGCTCTCTTGTTTCATGCTTTGCGTGTCAAGGTTCACGGCATGAAGCGAGGACAGACGTTTCTTCCAAGTTTTCTTAATGTATTGGTGACTGCTTCCGAGTTGTACTGCAACGACACTTACCGCGTCTGCTGGGCTGAGCAAGAAGGAACAGCTCCAAAACATCCGTCCAGTCCCTTGCTGTTGAGAAGTCGCCCGGCCGTTCTAACGCCGATCCTGGACATCCTCTACCTCGGCAATGCAAACGAGCATGCACAGCACTCTTCTTTGTATGCTTTTGGCATTCCCTCTTCTTGCCCTACAGAAGGAGCATTTCATGACGTCAACGAAATTTGTATCGAGTAGTAGTGCGTAAATTTCTCATCTGATCAATATTGTACGCATCTTTCCTTCGTCCCGCCTTGAAAACAAGTGCAGCAGTCCAGAAGAAACGAACGCTTGGAATGGCCCTAAACAAGGTCCTCAGAGGTGAGAGCTGAACTGCTCTGAGGCGTATCAGAAACATTGGCAGGTAGTTGTGGTGTGCATACTTGGTTGTTGTGAATCATTTACCAACAAAAGACTAGTCACTGCCAAACACTCTGTATGCTGAAAGACTGTAGCCATTCTTGATACCTTCTTCCTTAGAAGGCAGGATCTAACACCTCGCAAATTGCTGTGCAGCTGATGCTGCTGGGCCTGCGTTCCAGAGGGTTTATGAAAACTCGCACATAGCCCTAGCAGGTGACCCCACACACTTTTGTTCATACAACTGTTTACTCGCTGGAAGGAATGCATGCCTTTGGATTGCGGTTCAATTGTAACGGGCTGAGTGGAAGGAAAGGCAGGCCGTTGATGTCTTGGTGTCAATCCGCTTGCAGGACTTACACCGGCAGCTTTCCTCACAAATGAGGTGAGCCACACAAGGGTGGCAAGACCTGTTGGGCATCAGTCAATTGCACATGCATTCAGTAGCTTTTAGGAGTGTCAGCGACAGTCGGTACAGATGTGGCACAGAGGGGGGATGGGGCATCAAATTGGAAGCGTTCTCGATCCAAATTGTCGCAAAGAGGCGCTTTGCATGTGGAGGGGCTTTTGCGGTACAGCTATCCCTTCTCAGCTCGAATCGAAATTATGGAATGCAGGGCACATTGCCAAGGAAAGCGGTGGACGTGGGTCTGGGCATTGCAGTTCCTGTGCACTCCCATATTGCCTTGAATGCCGTCATCTCAGACTATGTGCCCAACAGCGTGCGAGGTGCCTCTCCTCTTGTTTGCCTCTCTGAGAGACAAACATATCTCAAGTTTCTGCTCACACTAACCTTCCTTTGGCAGCCCTCGTGCTGCTTGAATGGCTGTCCACACTGATTCCAGACATCGCTCGTTAGGTAGCAGCATCTCAAGGTGACGGAATGCGTTAATTCTGGAAAGATTGGAGCTGCTGGGGCGAATGGTACATCCAACAAATCTGCTGGCCAGATCACCGAGTCTTCCAGACATATGAAAGCCCCCCCTCTGTTGCTGGCATGTGCTGACCCGCTGCCTGACAGGCCTGACGCGGTGGGGGGCTCTGGGCCTCACGGGGGTGTCCGTCGTGGGCCTGCTGAAGCTCAACCTGGCGGGCCCGGGGCTCACAGCCACAGTCAAGGAGCTTTGGAAGGGCGACTCCAAGAAGCACTGATCCCTGTCTGGAGCCATCTGCTGCCCTTGCCCTTTTGGGGGGGGGGGGGGGGGGGGGGGGGGGGGGATTCCAAACGTACCCTTCTGCCAAGCTGAGGCTGACGCAGTTGGGGGTGGCGAACGCATAGCAGGACACCCTGGGGATGCCGCCCTGCTTGAACATCATGGCCATCAGGGCTGCGGCCCCCGCCCCCAAGGAGTGGCCCACCAGGGTGATGCCGTACCCCGCCTCCGCCATCCCCTGGCAGTGCATTTCTTGCTTTAATGATAGCAAGATCGTCTATTCGCCAGTGTTTGGGTTGCAAATGGAGGAATGATCCGGCCTCCGCCATCCCCTAGCGGCACATATCTTGCGTCAAGGATGTCAAGATTCCCTGTTCGCCAGTTTTTGGGTTGCAAATGGAGGAATGATCTGGCCTCCGCCATCCCCTGGCGGCACACTTGGCACTTCTATGATGCCCAGCAGGATCTTATTTTGGGCACGTCTGGGCTGCAGAGGGAGGAATGTTGGTGTCCTGCAAAGATGCTTCATAAGCTTCTTCAACAGGTAGATCCCTGCCAGTCGCAATTGCTGGCCTTTTGCTTGCCTCCTTCCGCTTATCACGTTCAAATATTAAGATTCTGGATGATTCACAAGGAGGCTGAATGGAAAGTTGAAGCCTGCACAAATGAGAAGTGCCGGGCCTGCTTGATCCCTTGGTGACCAGCCACGATTTTGTAGGGGGAGTCACCTTGCTTAGAGAGAACAGGCGTTCGTATAGCCAGACGGCCGAAGCATGGATCCCTCCATGCACCAGCTCCCCTGTCTCCCCCAGCCTCTGCATCACAAGGGCTGGCATTCATGATTGCATGATAGTTTCCTTAATGTTCAAGAAGGCGGGGAAAATCATCGGCAACATAGCTAAATTCAACGAGGAAGCACAATTATTTTCTTGCCAGCAGACAGGGGGGCACCAAGGCAGAAAAGGCATGGCAGAGTTTGAAACACGCGGCGTTCAAATTCTAACCCATGCCAAGGAGAGGGGAAGGGGTGAGGGATGTGAGGTGGAAGGGGGAGCACCGTGGGCATTGCTGTGAGGTCTGTGACAACATCCTCAACCTGAGCAGTCCCCCTAATTGTTATCAGGAGGTCCTTCTTCTGCACATTCGGAGCCATTGTCATGGCAGGAGGATGGGAAGAAAGGGGAGGTGGGTGGTGGGGAGAAGGCAAAGCACTGGAGATGGAAACTGAAGGTCTTGGTGTCCTGGCCGAATTTTCTTATTATATATCAGCTTACTGGCCACTTACAAACACGTATCTCTGTATATACTTTGCAGCCTGAACAAAACAGGGGGAGGAGGGGGGGAGGGGGGGCTGACCTCCTCATTGGTGGCCACAAAGTAAGCCGGACAGTGTTCGGCCCAAGTAGATTCCAGCTTGGCAAAGTTGAGTCGGTACCCTACAAATTGCCAAGACAGTGGTATTGGATACTTTGTGCATTCAATCTTTCATTCCACCCAGTCAATATACCCCATGTGATTCTGCAGACCAGTGCTGCTGCATGCAGATACGGGTAAATAGTATGTCTGATCATCTGCTGAACCTGGACTGATGCCATTTCCAATCACCTGCTGAATTTGGATGGAAAACTTGTTGAATCGATAATCAATTCACTCAGCTCCTCAGCTCAATTTTCTCCCCGCCTCAGATCATTCATGCTCAAGGCAATTTGAACGGGCCCTGAAGACGGATTTGCTACCGAGCATAGCAGTTCTCTTGACTCCAACACAAGGTTATCATGACTGTATCCCTCAATTATCAAATGGGGTTGCGAGACTTTCCCCCAAGCCGGTGGAAAGAAGCTGACCATGCTCTTCCAGCAGATCTTTCAGATTGTTCTCTGTGCCGCAGTCATAGCTCTGGTCTGCAAAATACAGGTATTGGCACAGAGTCTCCACCAAGTCCGGAGTGACTGCCTCTGTGATGTCCTCCTGGGCTATGCAGTCTGTCACGGGATGCTCCTGCAGCGTTCATATCGACAATTCGTTACAAGGTATGTGACTGAGCTACACGCTGGGCATGCAACTCCACTCGCCAGCTTTCTACCTATCCATGACAAAACCTCAGAAAATAATTTATCGCAATTGATCGACTGACAGTCCCACCTATGCATGAATCTCAACATTTAGTGCAGTTTCCATTATAAGATCTGACAATCCTGGATCCCATGGGGCGCTCTCCCTCCTAAAGCAGCTTCTTCCCAGAGACAGCCAACTGTATCGAACGTCCTGAATTTCAATTCCGAGCCATGAAAATATTTGCCTGGACTTCCTTGTAGAGCAGTGTGAGCCTGACAATCAGCTCAGTGAAGGGGATGGGTTCCAGACCCTTCAGCTCCTCATGGCTGTCCACTCCCCTGCAGCAATCCAGCATCGAGTCATTCCTTTCCCCATAGAGAAACATATTTGACAGTTTCTGCCTGGCCTTTATTCAAACCCTAAACTCCTCCAATGGCCTGGAACATTGCAATCCATTGCAATGACTTGTGCAGCAAATTTCAAAAGCATTTTGCGCGCAGCTCCCCCCTGCCCGCATCCTCCCCCCCCCTCTTGTCCTCTTTCTGGACATTCAGTGTGAGGACAGGGACAGGAGGGGGTGGGGGGGAGCGCACGATGCCATGGTCTTGGCCAGCTCCTGCAGGACTTTCCAGAGCCCGGAGTTCGATGACCCCAATTCCTTGGGCGGCTCAAAGTCCCAGATTGACTCCAGGCTTCCCTCCGCGGTCTGCAACCATCGTTATTGAGGTGCCATTTCATAGGGTTTAGGGTCTACGCGTTGCCGCGGCCTCTACCTCGGCCCTCCTGGCAATGATTTTCACCCAGTTTCAGGGATGGTGACAGAGGAGTGGAGAACGGGCAAGGGTAAAGCTGACGTTGAGGCGTGTGACAAATGATTACAGTCGAAGGCCAATCAAGAATTTTGCGATTTTCCGTCTATGTCACCAATCACAAGCAAGTGATGCTACGAGGTCTTCGAATGGCATTGCTTTGAATAGATCTACATTGGGATGCTTGTGGTATCGTTCATGGTGAGAACGGAAAGCCGAATCTCTGATTCTAGATGCCTGCATCGGAGCAAAATGAACGATCCCATGGAACGTTCTTGTATTGCTGAGAATGGACAATGGTCTCTGATGAATGGCACAGGGGAATGTGGGGGGTGGTTGACCAGCTTTCCTCCACCAGCAAGGACCAATGCAAACTTGGCAGTGGAGCAGGCAACTCCGCACTGCACGGCGATGGCGGTGGTCCTCCGTGGGCCCAGGGACCACAGCACAGCTAGGGCAGTGCATGCTGCAAAAGCTCTTGTGCCTGGACGGCAGATGACAATGAAAAGAGAGTGGTCACGACCGTGTGCTCTTGAAGAAATGCTTACGGAGGCCAGGGTTTCCCTGAACTGATTGTCAATGATCCCACTGATGGTCATTGGGACGATGAAAAATTCATCTTTGTCACAACTTATGCTAATGTGGTTTATTCACACCAATGTCGCCGGGCGGTATGCCCTGAATATGGAAGCCTCCGGTCCTTCGGTGAAAATTCAAAAAGCAGGTGATTGTACCTTCTTTGGTCCAGATGAAAGCTGCGCCCTCGACACCAGCATAGGCCAGGCGGGCAACCAAGGCGTTCACGCCACCCCTGACTGCCTCCCTGCGGCTTTGTCTCCTCTGCAGCTGCCTCCGTGCCATGCCTGAATCCGTGCAGCTCTCAGCAATGCAGCTGACGCTGGACTAAAAACGCTGAGGGACCTACATGTGACCTTGATGTTCAACTTCAAACTTATTGTTGTGCATGCACATCAACCTTGTACGTCGGTTTCTCCGAATGAGCGGACTCACGCAACTGAAATGCGTGTGAGCCAAAATTACCTTAAAAGGGAGATTTTGTGATGTTGTCCACCAAAATGCAGGGAATGGCAGGAAGAAAATTTAAACTCAACACGTTCTTTGTACCGGCGTTGTGACAATTCAGTGCCAACCAAAGAACACAGTCTGCGCGAGATTGACGATCTTCATGGTTCTGACCTTTGGCATTGATCTGCGGTTCATAGAAGGGAGTGTGAGTAGTAACAGCAATTCAAGACACCCTGGGGGGAAACATCACACGGCCTCGCAAAATAGGCTTTGCACGCAAGGTTGCGTTTTTGCAAAATGAAGAGATACATGGTCGTTTGAGCTCCTCCGGATCCGCGTGGACCCTGGGATGGTTGTATGAAGTCACTTGAAAGCATCTGAGTCGCTTTCAGAATAATTTGCGACGCATCCGGTTGTAAACAACCAAAAAAGGGGAGATCTTCTTACAGCAAGGTGAGGATTTGTTGACCTTGTAGGATGTCACATTCTAATCGGATTGAAGGATTGCATATCGCTCACTGCTGTTTTATTGCCAGAATAGTTCAAATTGGCGAATGACCCGTGGTAATTCTCCTTATTTTGACTTCTGCTATCGATTAAAAGGTTCGGAGGGGATTCATTACTGCTAGATTGATACACTGGTTGCATCTCTTTGGCACAGGGCCCATTAGGAAGGACTTTAAAGGTGTTTTTTGACATGTTCACAACAAGAATGTATATAAGTAGCTCTTGAATGGCTCTTTGCGGTGATGAAAGCCTGGAGTGGATCACAGCCATGTATTTCGATAAATGATAGTACTGCTGTACAAGTATCTTCCTATTTAATAAAGCTTGAAATTGTGCATGCACATGCCCAAGCAAAGTTGTAAACTGGAATTCCTGGCTAATCTTCCTCTCATGCCTGATCTTTTATAGATTGAGTGCTTCACATTCATTTCCTTTGCTCTTCGCACAGGTACATCGTGCAATCTGAGAGGCACTCAGACACGACCAGTTTGGAAACCCCCAGTAGAAGACGAATGGAGGGGTCATAGAGGTCGGCCAGCGAAGCTCGAACCCTAGGGATGGTTTCTAAAGCCCGGCCAGGGGTGTCTCCCGTCACCGCACAGCGGGCTCTCAATGGAGTCAATCACCACCATCCTGGCTTTCCAGGTGTGCCCTCCCTCCAATTTCAACGCTCGGCATCGAGGGTTCATCTCACTGGGGCTGCACTCCATCCTGCATTTCCTGATTCCCACAACATGCTTTTGCTCCCTTGTGACTCACATTGCTACCAAGCATCTCAAGGCAAAGGCCTTGCATCTCCAATGCAAGTTTTATTGACAATCGTAATGCTTTTCATGAATTATCTTGCCCCAGGGATACGTCTAGGTAGGAAGGCACCAAATCAAATATTTAATTAGCACTTACTCCGACAATCATACGCGCAACCCCTCCCATGATCTTGTCATGACTTTTTTTTTCCGAAATCGAAGCTGCTATTGTCTGTGTAAAGCTTTATTTGCCAATTCTTCTTTCATTGTAATCGACCCGCGCACCCTCCCCGCCACATTTGTGACACCCACTGCTTCACTGCATGTTGGAAGGCAATTTTTGAAGTGAATCTGAACGTGGCACATGGCAGGGAGCGGTGCACCACAGCCCTCATCAGCCCAGGAGGTGCACATGGATCCCACTGTGAAGAAGCCGGCTGCCATACCATCCTCGGACGCTGCAGCACCAGACATGCAGGTGCGTATTCCATTTTATCTTTTTGTGCGAGCTCTGGCCCGAGGGGGAGGGCCAAGGGACGACATGTTTGCCTGTCCTTCTAGGACTGTTTCCTACTTCAAGCCCCTGCAGATGGACTGAATAATATGTATTCACTTCCTCCGGAGAAACGATCCTGTGGTAACAGTAGCAGGAACAATATGATGAAATACCTCTGCTGTAATGGCCAAAGGGATGGACAGGGCCACACATCCACCCTCCGTGAGCTTTTTCCCCCTCGCCGCAGGAACCCAGCCAGGGCCAGGCCAACCCCCAACAGCCGCCTGCGCCCTCGGGGGAGGCCCCCTCCGAGGACCCCGCCGCCAGGCGGCAGCAGGACGAGGTGCTGGCGCGGGCGCAGGGGTTGAGGGGTCTGCACGCCACCCTGGACCTGGCGCGCAAGGGCCCCTGGCCGGAGCCCCAGCATGCGATGAGCCACTGGAGCTTCCTGTTGCAGGAGATGCGCTGGCTGGCCACCGATGTCTATCAGGCAAGCGTCTTGCACCTCATGGTGCATCACGTACCACGCGTCCGGTTCGGCGGGGTGGCACTTTTTTCACCTCATGCTGGATCATGTACCGTGCTTACCAGCTATCACTCAGGCACAGATCATTACTGGAGATCCTGGAGCTCAAGCGTCCGCTAAGACGTCGTGCTGCGTACCACACGTTCCAGCTATTTCAAACACAGATCATTCACTCAAGCTTGGGAGTCCAGATGTCTGTATAGAGTCCAGAATTTGAACAGCGTCAGTTGCGTCTTTGGTTCTTGAAATGTTATAGCTAACAGAGCAATGCATCAAAGGCAAGCTTGTGGGCAAGGAGGACATGCGAGGTGTAATTCCACTTCCTTCGATTTCCACCATGCAGCCATTCAAATCTAGATGGTATTTTGGCCAGTCCGCGAACAGAACCCATCAGGGACAGGTGTCATTCTTACTCAGGAACATACTGGGACTGGGAAGCGCAATTCTCCCTAGAAACAGCTATGTTCAGTGGACCTTAGGAGACCCCTGCAAACGATACAAGGCGGCGCTGCAGGAAAGGTTGTGGAAGACCAGGATCGCCTACCGGCTGGCTCATGAGGCAGCCAGCTTCGACAGGGCCAAGCTAAGGCACGTCAAGGGGCGCAAGGAGGAGACGGGGAAGCGTCCCCGCAGCAAGGCGGCTCGGGAACGTGAAAAGGCGGCGTCGCTCACACCCACACCCTCCAGGGAATTGCCGCCGGAAGGTGAACACTTCTTTTCAGCTCTTGAAATGATCTGCCTAGCCTGCACTTGTGAGATGAGTGGTACATTGGAGATTGATTGGTTGAGGGCAAACAAGGCACCAGCTTGTGGATACGTGGCTTTGCAGACTGGACACCTACAGAGGAAGCGGGGGTTGAAGGACTTTATTTGGTCCTGAGGCAGGGAATGGTTCCGAGGATCCAGCATCTGAAATTTTTATTAAAGAGTGTTTTTGCAGAGGTGAGCGTTTGGCTGCCCTTTTCTTGTTCAAGGACAAATAAAATCCATTGCGTTTGCAGGCGAATTGATGATAGAGGACTTCTGCTACCTGAGCTGTCAGGGGCACAGCGAGGCGGTTGATTGGCAGCTGAAAAAGGCTGTCCAGGATGCTGCAATCCAGCAAGAGCTGGTGAGCCATCGCTCGCCACCATGCTTTGAGTGATTTCGTTTCGTTTATCTATTCAAATTGGATTTTGAATCTCTCAAGGCAATCTGAAAGGATTTTGGGAGAGTGCATGCAATACACCTGGCAATGGCAGCCCCAGCCATTGTTCTACTGGATACAGGCAAGAGGGGGCTTGCACGTGTATGACGGGAGTGACAGTTGCAGTACACGCCAGGACTCCCAATTGTCATTTCAATCTTGTCACAGGAACAAAGCAAGCATGTACTGACCTCCACCACAACAGCACACATAGAAGTGTGATTTGCACCGTGGCGTGCCTGTACAGACTCCCTGGATCTGCCTGATTGTGTCTCTTGCCCTGCAGAAAATCAGGGAATACAGCCTGCAGTACGAGCGCTCCCTGCTTGAGGCTCGCGAGCAGTCGGCCAGGATGAGGCGGCAGCTTGCTGCAGAACTCAAGGGCAGGGATGTCACCCCCCTCACAGATGACTTTGACGACTTTGGTGGGGTCTTCTCCCCCCAGTTTCCCATGCCATCTTTTACACGCAGTATGACAAGTCGCCACCCTGACTGGCTTCGCTGTTCCAAAAACCCTGATCACGGATGATGATATATATTGAGGGATGCGATTCCCCTCTCTGGGTCGACTATTGATCAAGGAGTGGTGCTCAAGGACCGAGGAAAGAGAGACACAACAGTACCAATGGGCATGATTTGCCTCGTAAACTCCTCACCGCATTAATTTTACGGTGCTGGAAATTGCCATCTGTTGCTTTTCATAAGGTTCAAAACATTTAATGATATGCTATGTTCGATGTCCGCCACTGTGCTCCAGCAGATGTTGAGTGGATGGACCAGGAATGGCCATGTGCCAATGGTTTCAATTGTGTGTCCGACAATATCCTGCAAGTCCCTTCCATCAGTCCATTTGCAAAGTGGAGGACAGAAACTTCATGCTTTAGATTGGCAGCTTTGGCAGCAAGTTGGCAGAGAATCACAATCTGCATTGTCGTGGTGAATGCAACTGAAAGCGTTGTGTGTACAGGGAGGAAGCAGAAGAAGAACAAGCGCCCACGGCCTGTCGAGTACGATGATCCCCTCGCGTTGGAGGCCCCACCCCCTAGCAAGAGGCACATCCGCAAGCCGCAGGTGTCGCACTCCCGCCCAGACTCTGGGTCGGAGGATGGCAGGTAAAACCCCCACCCCACCCCCATCCCCTTCCCCTTTCGTCTCTCACAAACTCTGATGTCTTGGATGCCAGCTTTCCGTAGAATTTAGGGAAAGACGGTCCAACACTTGGAAGAAGCATTCCTGCCCATTGGGACTCCTCTGTATGCAACGAGATGGGCGGCCAGTCGGTACAAGAAAAGCACATAAGCAAGCATGCCCATCTCAACCGATTGCCTCGCTTGGCCACGCCTGCGCCACTGGCAGATTTTGTGACGGCAGAAGGGAGCCTGGGGGAGTGGGCAGCGGTATGAGCACGTGTGTCAATTCTGAACCCTTCTTGCCTGTTGGTTGTGTTGTGGGCAGCGGTATGAGCACGTATGATAATCCTGAACCCTTCTTGCCTGTCAGGCGTGTTACAGGCAGCAACGCACGTACGAAAGGACTCTAAAAACTGTTCCTGCCTGTCAGGAGGGACATAGACGTGGGGGTGGAGACGTCCGGGCGTCGGGTGCGGGAGGTGAAGCGGAAGACGCGGCGGGACTACGATGACGACGATTATGAGGAGCCGCCCAGGATCAGGCAAGCCTGTTGTTTCATCTCCTTTTAGTGACCGAGTCTGTAAGGAATTTTCCCCTCGATTGGCCAGCTGCCTGGGCTGCCAAAGCCAAGATTACATGGAGTCCTCCTCTCCGTAAGAGACATTCTCCGCTTGGTGGCTGTGAAAACTGGTGACCGAGGGGTACCGCTGAGGATCGGGTTAGTCTGTCGTACATGCACTGGATCAGAATTCCTGTGCATGTACGACAGACTAACCTGATGCAATTAGATAGCAGCGCACGAGCATTAGCCTGATGTGAGGGTTGGCTCATTGAGGTTGCGTTGCTCCTGAAATTATTGGGCATGGGCATTTTTGGGAAGGTGTTCTTTGCCACCCTGTTTGCTTCGTTTGATCACCCCACATGATGAATTAACTGAAGCTGCGGCTGATACTGGAGGCAAAGTGTGCTGTCTGGTAGAGCTGCTGTGAGCGCTGCAGTAAATTGCCAAATAAAAGGTCATTCACAAAATAACAGGTCACATACCAAATGATGGTGTCGACTGAAGCAGAGTCGCAAGAGTGTAAAGCCTGACCAGGGCCTCATAAATTGTCCTGGCCTGTAGTGCGCATGAGACTGGCCTCAATTATCAGGTAGTTCTCAGCATATATGGCACTGTGCGGCTTAGAGATTGAAATATCACTATTATCTCCTTTTTCTGATGCAGGGACCCTGTGAGGGTGCGGAAGCCCCCAACGGACCGGAGCAGACCCGGCCTAAGGTCCAGCGACAGGCCCAAGAAGGGCACCAAATCTGGAGGCCAAACGGTGATCCTCCACCCCTTTTCACCAGAGCAGCCCACCACCTTTCTGCGGCTAATCGGGGCTCTGGTTGTTTCCTCCAATGTGGTGATGACCACCAAGACACAAGAGACTGTCTATTGCTGCTCGAATTCCTATTAAAGCAAGTTTTGTATGCCCCGTAGGCATGGCCGAAACTGCCACCTGAATTATGCACACCCCCCCCCTCCCCCCCACCACCAAAACAATGCAGGAAATCGAGTGTTTTGCAGAGGGCGCGGCTGCTGGACCCGGAGGCGGCGCTGGCGTGGGACAAGGAGGGGGACGTCCTGCTGCTCAGCATCATACACGAGTTTGGCAACAACTGGCGCCTGGTGGCCGACATCTTCGCGGTGGCCTGCAAGCTGTCTGGCGTGCACCGCAACGCGGAGATGTGCAAAAATCGCTTCCGCGAGCTTGCGGTGAGCCTCCCAATTCTTCCTCTTCCTCACAGGCCACTCTCTTGCACCATCATCTGGTAAGCTGCCACGCGCATGCTGACACTCTCTGGAGTACAGACTCTCTCATGAACAGCTGTAATCGGCTGTCTAGTTTTGCAGCTATTTTTGCGCTTGTAGGTGCACCTCCTCAAACCCCCCCCCCCTTCATCCCTCCCCC
>QAXI01000419.1:2770937-2781359 GCA_004335615.1 Chloroidium sp. JM
CCCCCCTCCCTCTATGCCCCACCCTCCCCTTTACCGTCCCCTCCACACCTGCGCCTAAACAGTCATAAGGAGGAGCCCGTCTGCCTTGGCGTTAACTCCAGCATTGAAAACCGTGTGTGAATTTTTAAAATAAAAATGTGGCTCATGGTCAGATGTAGATAAGCTGTCTGAAGAGTTCTTGCCGTAGTTCTTGGTGTAGTTATTGGCATAAGAAGGGTCCCTCGCCTGCAGATGAGCGTGACCCTGGAGGGGCACGACATCGTACCGGCCACCGCACTGTCGGCGCTGCGCATGGACAAGGTGACGGCGCGCGACACCATCCAACGCACCCTGCCGGTGGCCGAACACATCATTGACCGACACCAGAAGGTCCTGCTGGATCTGGGCAATGCAGCGCGGGAGAAGCGAGCGAAGGTCCTCCTCCCCTGCCTCTTCCATTCGTCAGACACCTCAACATGCCTCGCCTGTGGGTCCATTTTGTGGGGCATTGTTCAGCCCTTGTTTATAAGGTTCTCGATGGCATGTAATTTGATCTTGTTGCAAATTCAGATAGGGTAAGGCTGCTTGCGTTATCCTGGAAACTGGCTGCATCACCCTACACAGAATAAAATTCCTTCCCCCCTTCCCTCTCGCCTGATTCTCTGCACTTGCCTGCTGATCAGTCTGCAATGCCCTTTCAATCCTCAGCAAGAGATCTTGCGCCTTGACTAGTCATAGCCAGCCTACGCATCAGACACTGGCAAGGTACAAGCTCACCTGCATGGGCTTATCAAGTAACTCCCTGTCCAGGAAGGTCAACGCAATCCTCACAGATCCCCGTTCCCAAATTCCAAACAAGGAAAAAATTCTGTCGTTGGCCCCCCAAACTTTGCACCTGTGCACAGCTGACTGGGGCCTCTATCCCCGCAGGCGTACCAGGTGGAGAAGGAGAACAGCCAGATGATGGGGGAGCCGCACGCGTCAGTGGTGGCCGTCCAGGCGGAGGTGGTGCGCGCGAGCGGTGGCCGCGTGCTGACGCCCCTGGCCATAGTGGAGCAGAATGAGGCGCAGGTACACTCCAACCTATTCCTGCTCAATAGATTTCGCAGGCACGCTTCTCCACAGAAATTTTTATTCTTATCCTTTCATTCGCGAGTGATTGTTTATTTTTTCTTGCTCCTCCCTCAGAAGCATGCAGGCAAAGTATCAGAACTCGTTTCGTGCCATCGTGTGTTTGCACATGAGACCTGAATTGGATGTTCGTCGTCGATCGAGCAACTCTATGGAAAATCCTTCATGTGTTGCTCTTTTTGTCGTACAGGCCAAGGCTCTGCACCAGCAGCAGCTGGCCCACCAACAGCAGCAACAGCTGGCGGCACAGCAGCAGCAGCAGGCGCAGCAACAAGCGCAGCAGGTCTGCCCCCCCTTTTCGCACTTCCTTGAGGTGATTGGGTGTACGATGGTGCAAAAGGGGCACCAGCTGCAGCAAAAGGGCGTGCAGATCTGCCACCATTTGGCTGTTTGGTCATTTGTTAGGTGCAAGAACGTTAGAATTGTCACAAAGGGTGTATGTCTGGCGCAACAGCAGCAGCAGGTACAGCAGGTGTGTGCTTGATCCATGCAATCGTGGGGCAATACACAAGCCCTGGAGACTTGATTTCAGAGTATGCCAGGACCTGCTTGCATCGCTTCTGGAGGGAAAGCAAATGTAGGGGGCCATGAACAGCAGTTTTTGAGTAGGTGTTTGCAGACTTTGAAAGGAGGGAAGCGTGGCTCCAGAAGGTGGCAAAGCACATCTTTCCATGTTCTACAACAGGCTCCCCAAGCTGCAATGGGGCTCAATGTCATTGCTTGATTTGATAAAGCTGGGGGTCAGCTGAAGTGTGGAACTGACCGACTACCATTAGGCATCTTGATCAGCTGCAAACAGCGCAAACTCACCGGGTGTCACACATTACCCCAATTGCTGCTTCATTTGTCTGTGATTGACTTCTGCGTCCACTGCCTCTCGCCGATGTTCATCAACTCCTACTGTGCAGCAAGCGGCAGCTGCTGCGGCAGCTGCAGCCCCGGTGGCCCCTGGCATGTCTGGAGGCGTGGCAGTGACTGGCAACAGCGGGGGTGGCAGCTACGCCAACACCGAGAGCACAGCCGCCTCGGGCCAGCAGCAGCAAAACCCGGCACAGCAGGTGGATTTTGTCCCAAGAAAGAGCTCAAGATGTGTGATCCAGCAGCAGCAGAACCCGGCACAGCAGGTGGTTTTTGTCCCAAGGAAGAGCTCAAGATGTGTGATCGGCTTTGCTCGGAGAGGCAACGGCAGAATGCAGGGGTGTGTGGGTGAGGTGGACAGATACCATAAGGAGCAAAATGATGCATGCACAGCGTGTGGGAAGTAAGTTGACATTGTGCGGACTACAAATTGAAGTATGACTACTGTAGTACAAGTATTGAACGGCGGTTTGCTCAGTCACGCGGCAGCAGCTGACAATGTTAGCAACCTGAATTACTAGATACTTTATCATTTGAAAATTTGTCAGTTGATACATTCAGGATTCTGTCTAAGTCCATCGTAGAGTTTCTCGAAATGGACAGTTTGGATTCAACAACGATGGAAAAAGTTTTGGGACCTTATCGAGGAGCTGAGGAAGAGAATTAATCCGAGTGCTAGCCCTGAAATACTGGAGAAGTTCTCAGATGTTGCTTAGCTGAATCTGACGAGTATGCAGGATGTCCCAAAAGTTGCTGGGAAAGGGTGTTCACATGTGATGTTGAGGTTTGTTACAGGGTCAGCCGAATGGGGGTATGGGGGTGGCAAGGCCGCAGGGGGTGGGGTTGCCCAATGGGTACGCTCAGCCCCAGAGCCAGCCCATGGGCCCCCCGGGGGTACAAGCCCAACCCCAGAGGATGCTGACCCTGCAGCAAGCGCAGCAGATGCAGCACATCCTGGCCACAGGCAAGCATGCTCCCACATTTCAACTCCAGCAAACCTCCCTGCTTTTGCATCACTTCCATGAGCAAGCGTTGCCATTCCAAATTTATCCCCCTTTGGCGAGCATTCCCTTTTTTGGGTGTGCCAAACGTCGCTTTCTTCCCCTCCCTTAAGCCAAGGACAACTCCCCCTCCGTCCCTGACAACCCCAACGGACAGACGGACTGCCGTTCATTGTGGCAGATTCAGCTCTCCTGAATTTCATGTCACGGTCGCGGCATCTCACAGCACAGCCGCCAGGCGCTCTACCTATTTGCAGCACTGCCAGCGGAATCCCATCATTGTGCTTTCCTTCCGCGTTATGCCATGGTGAGAAAGGATCTCCGTGAGGACTTGCACCGGCTGCGACAAGCCAAGGTCATGCAAGGAGACCAAGAAAGCAGCCTCTCCTGCTCACCTGCAAATCTCCTCAACTCAAATCTACAATTGACAGGGCTTGTGCTCCTGCAGGCAAGACGCCGAACGGCGCAGATCTGGCCCCCCACCAGAGGCAGCAGCTGATGCAGAAGCTGCACATCTACCGCCAGCAGACCCAGGCAGCCAGAGGTGGGCTCATGGCTCCCTCACCCTCTTACTGATACAACGATAGGTCTGCTCAGAATTGCGGCGAAAAACTGTGCCCAACAAATCCTGCAGAAAATTGCAGGTTCGTATGGCTCGACGCTTTCCTGTTCAGTGGCGAAAGGGCTTCTGAACTGAATACACATCCTTGTCAGGAGCATCTGAGGGAAGGAAAGGATGGTCGATGTAAGGTGTTGAGTACTTGCAGGGATGGCGCCTGGGGGTCCAGGTATGCCGGGGGGTCAGCCTCGCCCCATGGGGATGCACCCCATGCCGGGCCAAAATCCAGGGCAGATGGCAGGCCAGGTAATGAATGCCTTTCCCCCCTCCCGCAAATGCCTTCCTCTGCTGCCATTCTTAATTGAAAGCAGATACCTCTGCTTAATACATGCCAAGGTGGGCATCAAAGAGTCATGTGCTTCTGTCATATACTCACTCATGAGAAACATCTCGATGCTGCCAGAGAGTGTGCGGAAGGTTCAGATATCCATCCTCCGAAAATACAGCCCCATGCCCTCACATCTGGTTCCTTCCTTCACAGTATCATCGCAAATAGCTTGCAAACAGCAAGCTCCTGATATCGCAGGCACGAGGTCTCGGACAGATGGGACCAGGCAACCCGGCACAGCACATGCAGATGGCTGGGCAGGGGCCCGGGATGGCTCAGCCGGGGATGAGTCAGCCTCAGGCAGGGGGCCACCCGGGGCAGCTGATGGGGATGGCCAACGGCATGCAGGGCGGACAAGCCGGCTACACTGGTCAGATGCAGGTGGGACCACTTCTCATGCTTGTTGTTACCAGCAGTACGACCTTGTCATTTTTGTATGTTCAAAATCTTCTTCACCCTTCTCTGCCGTCCGTCTCCATCACCACCCTCCGATACTTGATGCTCTGACACCCGTGACAGTTGTCTGCACCTCACCAAAAGATTTGATATCACTGGCTTTATTGTGAGATGGGTATGACACAGTCATGATTGTCATGGAGAGACAATGGAAATGTTTGCCGGTAAGGGGGCTTTCGTATAATCAAGGACAGGAGGGAAAATAAGCTTCGAGAGTAGCATGTGAAGCAACAGGATCCTGCTCATTCATATTCATATTCAAATGACAATGCCGCAGAGTCCCCAATGGGTGAGAGTTGCAGACCTGATGGGCACAGCAATACTTTTGACATTCGAAGATGTTTTCCTCCCAGCGGAACAACATTTGCAGGGTCAGAGGCCCCAGTATGCCGGCCCTGTGCAGTCCCCGCAGTACAACCCCGGCATGCCCGGGCAAACCCCCCAGCAGTACCCGGGGCACATGCAGCCGGGAGCAAGCCAGTTTGCAAACCCCACCCCCGTCCAGGGGGGACAGTATGGGGGCCAGGGGATGCCGCGTCAGGGGCTCAACCAGCTCTCCAGCCAGATGCAGGCCCAGTATGCCCCGGGGGCCCAGGCGGCAGGTGCGTGTTAGTAACAGCCTTGAGATCATTACATTGAAATCCAAGCAGCAATTGTAGTACATCAGTCAGGAAAGCTCCTGGGATGCCTAGTCAATCTCGCAAAGCTTCCCTCCAATCTTCTTCGCAACTCCCGCACGAGGTCCATATCTTCCTCGCAGCTCTTGCGAATGCGCAGTGGCCTCACCCTCTGCGGCTCATATTTTCTCTCCCTCTGGCTCAAGCTCTGCTAAGCTCGAGTGGACAGGTCTTCAGCTGAGGAATGTTGCCAGAGTGTGTTGGTCATTCTCAGCTCCAATGCGTTCGCACAGGACTCCCGACACCTGTAGGATATGAAAGGCCTGAACATGTATGTGCAGGGAGTTTGCAAGATATGCAGGCGCGTTGATTTACACCAGCTGTTGTGTCCAGGGATGGCTGGGAGGCCCGGGGGTGCGGGGCAGCCTCGCATGCCAGGGATGCAGATGCAGGGCGCAGGGGCCGTAATGCCTGGAATGCAAGCGAATGGCCACCAACCGGGTGCAGCAGGCCCTCTGCCGCAGGTCAGAAATTCTTCACAGCCCCACCTGAGGCCTGGGAATCTGCCGCCAGTTCTGACCTGCTGAGCTTTGGTTGTTTTGATAATTCATGGCATCGCAACTCCACAGCCAGCAGGATGAATCTTGGCCGGGAGAGCACAGGAGGCATCCTCTCAGCAGTCTTTGTGCTGCCAAGACGGCATCAAATCTGAAGGGTTACATAGTGGGTGGAGCTGCAATGGGAGTGGTTGTTCCTCGCCGAGATATTGCAATTTCGCTGTTCCTCCGGCTGTTCTGGTGGTTGCGTTGGGCTTTATCCTTCTCGACAGTGATGGGTGTCCTCCTTTGAGTTCTTTGCTGCAGTTTCTGCCTTATACGTTGTCTTTGAGAGCAGCTGCTGAATTGCCCAATCTGAATTTGCAGCCAAGACCTCAGATGCCTGCAGCACAGGCAGGAGCTCCTCACCAAGGGCAGCATTAGTCAAATAGGACACAGAAGATAGTTGGGCGGCAATTTGAAGAGAGAGAGAGAATGGCTACCCCTTTAGTGGTGATTGAGAGTTGCAGGAACTCGAGGCTTAAAATCGCCCAATGCAATTTTTGCCACATCGCAGCAGTGATCTGCCTGTTCAACAATTGTTCTGCCGATTTTGTATGGAAGTAAGACTAGGTGTCCCTTTACAGCTTCATTGGCTTATGAACAACATTCTATGACTTGAAAGCAGTAGCAGGAAGACACATTCCGCACCCTGGCTCACTATTGATTTGGGCTCTGGATTGTATGTGGGCTGGAATGCACAGGCCCTCTGCCTGTGTATGTACATCAGTGATTTTGTAATTTTGGTAGCAGTTTGAGACTCTGAGACACTTCCCTTTTCACCAATGGGGTCTATGACGTTGGGCAAAATTAAAGTGTAGTAACAGATCAGAGGAGTGGGGTGGGGGACGCACATGATGGGTGGAATGGCCCTTCAATCTCATCAACAACCCCTTTCAATCGCTGACACCTTCATCACACTGAGTTGTACAAGATTATAGCTGCATCGCGTGAATGAAGAGCTGATTCAAGCACAGCATCTGCAACAGTGGTTTCCATGTCTGTGCTACGAACGCTCAGCTGCTGGAGAAACGCAACACTAAGATCAGCCGTATCGATCGGTTCAAGTCTTCAAGACGCCTGGTCGAATACCGCCAGCAGTCGGCCTGCGCCAGGGCAATGCGCCACACCATCCCACGGTATGGACCAAGTTGGATCCAGATGGCTGGCTCGAAGACCATCACTGGATAGTACACAGCATTAGACAATAATTCAAAAGGCGCCCACCGTATCCTTCTGCTCTCTGTCTGTGCCGTATGAGCTCCAGCACAGCAGGAATGACCTGTGCCTGCTGGCTGCAGCAGAGAGATCGGCCTGTGGCAGGGGACATTCCTCAGTCGCTCATGCGAGCGCATCCAGCAGTCCGAACCCCACAGAAGCCACATTGGACCTCAGCCCTGCCGTGGCCAGAGCCGTAGAAACTCAGCCTGGCAGTGGCGGGGAGAGTGGGTCTGGAAGGGGTTGGGATGACGGCGCTGGCGTGACGGCGATGCGGTGTACGCTGCGAGATGTGCCGGGCGGGGAAGCGGACCTGCTGGCAGACACGCTGCTCAGCCTTGGAGCCCAGTCTGCCAGGTATTCCTTCATTCCCACTGGCTTATTCCTTCCCAAAAGTCCCTATTTCCATGACTGC
The DNA here is from genome assembly GCA_004335615.1 of Chloroidium sp. JM. Lineage (NCBI taxonomy): Eukaryota > Viridiplantae > Chlorophyta > Trebouxiophyceae > Watanabeales > Watanabeaceae > Chloroidium > Chloroidium sp. JM. The sequence goes on from QAXI01000419.1 coordinate 2,778,156, forward strand.
TCGCTGGAGTTGGGAAGGATGCACGTTTTATGGCCTCAGATGACGGCAACGACAGGAGTACACCCTCCTCCAGCACATTTGCAGCCTTCAAAGCCTACTCCTTGAAGGCAGCCAGCACTACAGTAAGATATCCAATGAAAGGGCTGTGGGGCGAAATCAAAGGGCCAAACACACAATTGACTCCCATTCCTCCCCAGGCTTGCCTCGAACAGTGGCAGAAACTCAGCAGCCATCTCGAGACAGGGACACTGCCTCCCTGCAGTGTGACGGAGCACAGACCGCCAGGCGCGGAGGAGCAGGAAATCTTCGACCTGCAGCAGGGCACCAGGGAGGTGTGGGACAGGTGCACTGTGACCGCGCACTTCGACCCGGATCACGATGTTCAAGGCACACTCAGGGTAGGGAGCCCCTAACCTCAACCCACGCCCGACTTTTCGGTTTGGCTCCTCAGTGTTGAAAGTGAGGCCTGCCAAGGATGGTGGCAGCATGCTTGACGGCGGGTGCTGTCATGTGTATGTGCAAGGGCATGTGTTGAGTTCAACCTGCACTCAAGAAACACCATCCACTTTGTATTTCGAATCGCTCTAGCGTGGCCCCGGGCCCCTTGGAGCTGTCTTTCAAACTGCGCGTACGCAAGACTTGTTTTGTCCGCAACCTGGCGGCGGCAGCGGTGAGACTCAAACAGGAAATGATGGTTGGAAGGGCCCGGGGCTCGACCATTTCAAGCAGGTTTTCTGCTGTTTAAAGATAAAAAGTCAGTCAGAAATCAATGATGGGTTGAGGAATCCAAATCTGACCGGTTGGCCCCCACAGGTGGTGCAGTCAGCCATGGAGCTGGAATCAATCAGCTCGGAGGTGTGCCCTGTGGCGGACTCGGACTGGGTGGAGGGCATCTGTGCCAGCTACCAGCCCACCTGCATCGTGAGCTCACCTGTCCTCCATCTGCCAACAAGCTCTGCCTCCATTCTGATTCAGAATGGCCATCTGCGGGCCGATGCCAGGAACAGGGAGTGAAATTTCTGTTCAGCAATGAGTGTCTTTGATGTGAGCATAGGGGAGGATGGATTTGTGGGCATGCATTGGAGGGGAGGGGGGGGGAGCATGGCAACATTCCCTACTCAATGTAAATCCCTGGAGATGGCATTATTAAGACATCATCCCCCTATCTGGTTGGAGGGGAGGGCATAGGCGAGGAGTTGCTTGTATAAAAAATGGGACAGGGTGGTTAGATGGGCTGGATCTGTGACACCCTTTAAAATGCCTGAAGATCACTACTCAATAGGTAATGAGTCTGGGGACTATCGCACAGAGAGGAGGGTGCGGGAGAGCTTTGTGGCAAGATTGTTGCACAGCAACGAAGGTGTGAATACCCGTGCAGGTGGACGATCTGTGGATCATCCCCTCCTGGTCGGACCCCCAGGACGGCGACGGGGTAAACATCCGCGTGGAACCCGGCCTGGCTTTTGGAACAGGTTGGCATCCATTGTATTCCCGCCCCTGCTCTTCAGAGTTAAGGATGTCAAGTGCCGTGATTGGGTCCAGAACAGGTCACGGTGCTTATCCGTGAGGGGAATTGGCAAAAAAATCCTCTAACTCATAAGAGATCTCCTGAATTCGACCCCATGCGGGAGGAAACCAAGAGAGACAATATGCATGACCAATAGCCCAGGAATGCTACTCAGCTTTCCTCAGCAGCAGCATCTGCCCCTGCAATAGCTGCTTCTCAGGTCTGCAGCCCATCTGGCAGAGAAGGCTTAAATGACTCAGCATTCTCAGAAGCAGCCCCGTGATTGAGTCTATATTAATCAGAGGTCTCTGCAATGCAGGAGAGCACCCCACGACCCGCCTGTGCTTGAAGCGCCTGTATGCCATGCAAGATTTCCGTGGTCTGCACGTCCTGGACTATGGCACCGGCTCGGGGGTGCTGGCTCTTCTAACCCTCAAACTAGGTCAGATCTGATGCCCCCTGCCACTCTTTCACCCCTCCATTCTTGTGTCTGATTCCCACCATTTACAGCACACCCCTGATCCCTGTCCTCTACACCCAAATTCTCGCTTGAAATTCGCCAATTGCCGATTGCCCTGAAGTATTTCAGGTACTCAGCATTGGGAGGATGACATGATGATGCCTTCGTTGACTTGAGAGGGTTTGCACCACAGAGAGAGGTTGACATCACCCCTTCCTGACGCCTGGAAAGCACCCGTTTCCCCAACCCTCTCCCTGGCATGTATACATAACAAGATCACGATCCGACAAGCCAATTCCCAAGGTGGCTAGTCCTTACAGAGCCTCAAGAAGGCAAGCAAGCAAGATACTGGAGTCCTGCCCCCTACATTACCGCAGTCAGCCCTGTACATCGCGATGGAAAGCTCCAAAATGAGCAGAAAAGCGAACAGAGAGTCTGAATATCGACGCTTGGCAGGTGCAACCCTGGCAGTGGGGACAGATACGGATCCCCTGGCCGTGCGGGCGGCCAACCAGAACGGGGTGCTGAACAAGTTCTCCGGCAAGTGGATCGCGCTGCAGTGCGGGGCCGCCATGGACTCCCCCGACCCCCTGCTCAGCCACCCCCAGGGCTTCCTGCTGCCAACGCAGTATGACGTGTGCGTCGCCAACATCCTGCAGGTGGGACCGGCGGAATGGCCGTAATCAACTCTCCATACTCTCCATGCTTCTGCTGGCTCTCAGATCTGCAGATAAATCTTCAAGCATGCTCGGTGTAAAATTCGCACACCACTTTTCTGGATTGCATGATCCTGTGCAGATAGGCTGAAACTGGTCGAATGTATCGTTTGTGCTGAGATGAGAAAGGATTGCTGCGCCTGCATTGCGTCTGCCGTTCATGCACATGGATAAATCAGGTCATGACGCCTTCGTAAGGATAGGATCTGTGCCATTGCTGTCCTTAGAGAGTGCCTCCATCACAGCAGTAGCACCGCCAGAGCGATGCTGTCTGGCAGTCAGACACAAACATGACCAAGCCGTAATGCAGGGCCCTTTGTTGGAGTTGCAGCCGCGCCTGAAGGGGTATGTAAAGCCTGGGGGTCTTCTACTGCTTTCTGGCATCCTGCAGACCCAGGTAAAACATGCCCCTAAACAAGAGGTGTCCAGCCTTTTAATTTGACCTGATACAGACTTTGTTGAGATTAGCCGCTTGTCTGTCAGACTGAGCTTTCATAGCATTTCGCAGATAGCCAGACATC
>QAXI01000419.1:2796083-2806633 GCA_004335615.1 Chloroidium sp. JM
GGTCACCATCATGCCCAAGGACATCCAGCTGGCCCGCCGCATCCGCGGGGAGAGGGCTTAAGCTTTTAAAACAACCCTAAAAACAACACCTGGTGATTTTAATCACCACCAATTTATAAGAGAGAATTGGAAAGGCGGCAGCAATACTGAATTCGAATGCAATATGCATGTGAAAGAAGATGGCTCTGTGAGGGAGAATGTCAGTGCGATCGTCTAAAAGATCACCCAAACAGAGTATCAAACGTATGTGTTCAGCTGGTGTCTGGCTTCTTTTGTGGGCGAGAGCTACTGAACAGTGTCTGCCACAGAGTGATGCTAACCTTCTGGAATTTGCCTCTTGAGCTAAATTTCTGGGCCTGCGGCCTTGACTCCAGCACAGCTGTTGCCTGGGTAGGTCCAAGTGCAACGTTGTACAGGGCCAGGGCACTGAAGGCGTCAAGGCATGCCCTTTCATTGCCAACATAATGCGATGTCTCTGGAGACCCAGCAAGGATACTGCAACATTTGGTGGGCAATCACATGTCAGGTTCTCAGTGCAAATTGCAGGCTTGTGTGTCTATAACACGTGAATGATTTGCTGATTGTTCACAAGTTTTAACGCAGGTGGTGTCAGACAGGCACAAATGCTAGATGCAGAGCCTTCTAAATGCAGCTATAGGGGTAAACTTCGACTCTGAACAAATTGATCGGTTGTGCACAATGTTGCCAAGTAGGAGTGGGGCAAAGATGACTAATGCCTCGCACCAGGGGCTGTGCACAAGTGCTGCGAATCTGACCCTCCTCAAGTCTATGACTAGAACCCTAGACCCAGTGACGAAGAAATTTAATCCCCACAATCAATGGGTAAAATGCCTACAAAATGAATGTATAGGATCTACACGGACCTCGCTGACTCTTGATGTCTTTGCACTTTCACCACAGTGACAACCTTACGGCAATTCCTCCATACATTACACTCTCTTGCTAAAAGGCTGAGCTTTCTCAGCATATTTGGATTCATGTTAGCCACAGGACACCCCTTTCAACTCAACCATGGTGATGGTGTATCTAGAACATTGAGATCAGGAAAGTGTCTTCGAATGGCGGCTGTCCACTTGGCCGTCTTGGAGTCTCTGGCAGTCGCGGCAGCAATACTATCGACAGACCACCAAGAAATACATGGTGAGGGATTTCGGTCCTTCTTGCTTCGACCATCCTTGTCGACTCAAATCCAGGACATGCAGCTGTGGCAGCAGATCTAACACCTCCCTACTCGTTTTCAGAAGCCACAGCGGGCATGCTGACAGGCAGAGGACCTGCGAACCCGTCAGACCCGCAATTGCGGGGGGAATCTGGAAAAATCCGTTCCCTCCCAAGTCCAAATGAGTCAGATGTGGGGTGACCGAAGCCAGTTTGTCCAGGGGTTGGGGAAGGTCATACTTGTTGAGGCATGGTTCGACTTCCCTATCATCCACAGCCATCTTGCGGATGACTCGCAGTCTGAAGTGCTTGAGGTTCCTGAGTCCTCTCAGTGTAGCATTTGGGAATACGGAGGGCAAGTCGTCCTGCATTGGTAGGCACGGTCAGCTGCTGATCGTCACAGAGGACAACAGAAGTGCAATGCATTTGGGGCTGTATGGGTGCATCAGTTGTCAGGATGCTTGCCTTTGCAGACTTCATCAGCTCTTTGTTTTGCAAGCATTCCAGGTATTTTGGCATACTTATGACTTTTGAACATGGCACGTCAGCGGCATGTGAGCTCTCGCCTCAAATACAGCGTACAGCATTCCTTTTTATGAAATGCACAATTCTTGACAATCCCTCCTCCACGCCAGTCAGGCGTGCGTGGAGAGAGGGCATTCACCTCTTCAAGACCTTCACATGAGCCAATCTCCAGCTTAGTCAGCCTGGAGAGGGGGCCCATGCCAAAAAGCGGGAGTGCCGGACGTGGCACTTCAAAACCATGCTCCATACCATCCAAATGCAGAGACAGCTCTTGGAGATTGGCTACCGTTCCGCTCAACCTATAGTCCTCTACGGGACCAGAAAGGTGAAGGGCTGACAGTCTGGACAGGTTTGAAATTTCAGGTTTCAGGCGGAGTATGCCAGCGGTGCTTCTCAGTTCCAAGGACCTGCAAAATCATAGAAGCGAAACTGACTCTCATGCGTCCATATGCTATCTTTTGAATGCTACGGAATGATGTGCGTCTTGGTAGCAGAAATTAAGGAAGGGGTCCTTTGCTTTGCAATGACACTCCAGAATATCTCGCTCAGCTATTCTTGCTCCCCTTGTGATTGCTGCAACCCTTATTTCCCACTCAACCTTACTGCAATTGGCATCCCCGCCCAACCTTTCCTCCCTCTCCAGAATCTCTTTGTGGCCTTTTAATGCGTCAGACCTTGCCTCCTATCATTAATCGTTGCAGCCAACCCACACCCTGGACCCCTTGCAATCCCTCTCCCAGCACCTTTGGAGCTAGCCAACAGTTATCCACCTGCCACTTCACTGCAATTTTGCTGAATTCAATCATTCGCCCATATCTGTGGATCCTTTGGCTCCAGAGTGCGAAAGAGCATTAGCTCACCTTAGCTCAGTCATTTCAGCCACCGCCTTTGAAAAGCCCGTCGAATCAACATTGGCCCTCAGACTCTCTTCATAACCTCCTTCCCAGAACAACTGCAGCTTCGAGCTTGTGAGCCCAGTCAATGCCAGCAGCGCTTTTTGAAGCGCATTGGTGTGCGGCTGCTGATGAAGGCCGAGCTCGCGTGCCTTCATGGTCAGCGACTGCGGGAACCAACATATTGGTGAGAAGAAGCAGCTTCCTGGTAATGGATAAAACAAGTGCACTGCTTTCCTCCCCTGTGGCATTTAGACAAGCTTTTTCAATGTGGACAATGTGAAATATCCTTGCTATCGCAAAGGTATGAGGGTCTCCTTGGGGTTGGATTGATGGGCTGAGTTGAAATTTCCTTTAGCATGAATCACAGATGACTTGGTGTCGATTTTTTTACAGCCAGAGCCGTTTGCAAGTCGTTCACAAAGCACAATCTCTGACAATCACATACCCATCAAAATGCTCGAACAAGTCAAGGCCCGGGAGCAGGGAGGAGGATCCATACCTTCAAACCCATCCCGTCAAAGAAATTGGAAGATGGGCTGTCATTCACCCACAGGGGGGGCACAGCCGGACCAGCATCTTCGTCATCATCCTCGTCGTCATCATTATAATCATCATCCCCAGAATTCCCCCCATCTTCCCCATCTTCCCCATCGACCCCATCTTCATCATCACCATAAACAGAAAGCGGAACAAACTCCACGTCCAGCTCCAGGTGCTCCACCTGCCTGAAAAGGCGCAGACTCCCTGCCCAGCGGTCCCATACATTGCCCTGCTGCTCATCCTTGGGCCGCATTTATACCATCGTCACTCTCATCATCACTCCCATAAACCAGCGCTGGAAAACTGCTGATGGCCAGTGTTCGCAGCATCGGGCTCATGGCCGCCACTCCAGTGAGCAGCTCCCTCGGGAAATGCCGAGGCAGAGCGGTGTCCCACATGCGGGGTTCCGCGGAGGTATAGCCCCGTGTGGTGATGTGCAGCTTCTGTGTGTGCCTGGCCGACTTTATGAGCCATGAGAGGTAGCCCGGGGATGCGATGTCTTCCAGAATGATGACCATGTCTGTCTGCTGCGGGGGGTTTCCCAAGCAAAGTGTGGACCAGCGTTTGCACACCGGCACGATCTCCCTCACCCTGCAGAAACAAGCATTCTTCTTGGGCAGGTCAAAAGCCTTTCCACTCTTGCACTCGCGAAATGAAAGATGTGAGACGCTCTGAGACTCTCTCGCCTTTCTCCACCACTTTCATTGGCACGCCTCACATGCACAGCTCACATGCGACCTTGCTATTTCGCGCCATGTGATACATCCGCATGAAAGTATTCCACGTGAGCCATACCTTCGTTTGTGGGAGAGGTCTTTGTCTGCCAGGCAGTCTAGCACCCTTAGAAAGAGGTCAACATGTAGATTTTCCCAGTCAGGTTGTGCCATCCTAGCGAGCAGATCTCTCCTTTCAGAGCTTGCAGTCCTTCCTTGTAGGCTTGCAGTATTCTGTCAAGCTCTTCAGAAGACGAAGAAGAATTTACATCTTCAAGGAACTCATGTCCAAGGAAAATTTGGAACCCCTAAAACCAAGTCATCCCGTCTCTTGCAGGGGAGTGTCTGCATGTGGCTTCACGCGTAGTACCAACAAGAAGAGAGTTGATCATGTGGCTCAGATGTTTCAACGCATGTGGTTCAGATGTGTCAACGCAATTGAAAATGAAGGGAGGTCAGGGCACTGAGATAGGAGCACTATGCCACAGCCGTGAGGGGAATAGTTTGCAACTAGTAGGGACTGCAAATGTGCCGTGGCTGGATGTGTGGGTAATGGTGAGGTCTGGGGGGAGCACCAATGCGGCAATCCTTCTGCCCTGCAGACTTGGCTGCAAGGCCTTGGTGAAGCATACATATCTTTCTCAATGATTTGAGAAGTAGACATTGCTCGTGGGGACGCTAAATACTTTTGCAAAGAAAACACACATTTGAGCCATTGAGTCCCCAATTCTGTCATGGGCAAAGTTTCCCCATGGCTCAGCTTGTATGCATGTTTCCAACTGCGACAAAAAGATGGAATTCTGTGAGCCCAACACAACGTACAGTACAATAACAATCTACAGACTCTCGTATTGATCGAAAAAATTGAAGGCTCTAAAGGTGTTGGGCGTCGAGCAAACCTATGATGCCTGCCTACATGATCTATAAGGCAAAAGACTTCCTGAGACTCTACTAGGGTCTTCAGTGACTCGGCTGATCTCAATTTGATCACACTTCTCTGTTCAACCTAGATCTGAACATCAAGATCAGATACGGTTCCTGAACGCTGGCAATCCCTTTTTTGGAGAGAGGATCACCGGCATTAGATCCGACAACATCATGTAGCCAAGGATGACCAGATATGGTATCTCAATGCTGTGGGAACCATGTCTGCAAGTTATACTCAGTCAGAGCCGTTCCCTCCAAAATCCGAGTGACTCGGGTTTGGGGTTGCCCTTGAAAGGGGAAGCCAGGGATCCAGGCTGACCAGGCGGAATTGATCATCTCTGTCAAGGATAATGCAGTCAGAGGTGCATGGGGCACTAATGCTGTCTGAGTAAAGCCGCGGGAAGCACCGATGGCAAATCCTCCTGCATTGAAAGACATGTTTAAGTGCAACAGAAAGTAGGACCATGGGAGGGGAAAGAGGCCAGCCTATTGGGATATGCATTTGCTCTCTATTTGCGCTCTCGTGCAACCCAAACACATGCACATGTCTGTCTGCACTGAATTGAAGGGAACCGTGTGTGAGCCTCCCAAGAAACAGAGATTTTAAAGATGTGAAAGATGTTGACTTCCATGCTGCAGCAGAGGGCTGCAGGTACCTCAGCACTTTCAGCAGCCACCAGTCCACAGGAGCCCCGGGCAGCAAGCAACCGCGAAAGTAGAGATTTCCTGCAGTTCCTTGCCAACTCCCAGACCCTTCTGAGCTGCTCAAGCAAGATCCTGCCAGGCCCTGCTTGTCAGCTTAAGCCAACCAAGTTTGGTACCCATCATTCCTTCCACATGCCATCTCAATTCCAGCAGGGAGTGCACTTGAATCCTCTGCTGATGTTCACTGTTGATTTGTTGGGGGATGTGCACATCAGACGTGGTCAGCAGCATCAAAATTTGTTGCCATGTGCATGTGACGTGAAGGTGCAAGCATTTCGCCATGTGATTTTCACAGCTCATTGGTGGTGGGCAACCCCTCCCCTTGCAAGTCTGTACTGCAGGATCATTAGGTGTTGGCTGCTTACTTTTAGAACTCCATGAAGCAGGTTTGGAGCAGGAACACTCCCTACAATTCATCGTCATTGCAAGCAATTCACCTCACCACTGCTGCCTCGGCTGCAAATGGGTCAATCTTGTCATTGCAATGATCAGGCTGAATCGGGCCGAATAATCAAATCAAGCAATTTATTCATCACACATTCTACAATTGATAATCTTTACAAATCCTACCTGCAAGTTGCCTCCTCAGGATCTTGGCAATACCCTCCGCGTTCTGCTTTCTTTTGTTCTGGAAGGCATATTCTGGAGTGCAACATAATGGGCACTTACCTGCAGACCTTTCCCATTTCCCACTGCTTGCGCTCTGCTTTGCACAATGAAAGTCTCTGCTCAATCCATCGGTTTCATCCTTGCTGCCAAGGGCTCCTGGCCCAGGCTGCATAGAGGGTGTCTTCTTGGATCGAAGAATTCAAGAGGACTGCAGCACTGGGCCCATAAATTCCCCCTGGATGCAAGCCGCTTGGCCTGCAAATAGAGCGCGTGAACTCAAGGACTGATTAAACAGCTTTCTGGCAATGATCACATGGTACTAGATAGCAAATCACTGATTTCTTGAGGGATGCTGTTGCCAGTGTGTGGGGGCCAACACAATAGATTGGCGCTGCCTATTTATGAAGGAGATGTGCCTTCTTGAATTCTTCCTCTGTCAAGCAAGGCATCGACTAGAAGTCTACATAGAAAAACATCTTGGCAACTGTCATTGTCACCATCCATGTTCATGATCCAGCCACAACAAACCAATCGTTCATTCAGTATATGTTTCCCTACAGCGACATTTTAACACCATGCGACGGCACGATGTGCACATGTTGCTGTTGAGGGCAACACTGGAGGAGAGGTGCGTCTGCCGGACATTGCCATCATCTGCTTCGTTTGCGCCCAGCTCACCGCCTCTCCTCAGGCGAGTCCACCAAAATGCTCCGAGTGGGGCTCGAACCCACGATCTCCGCCTCATAAGGGCGGCGCATTAACCAACTATGCAATCGGGGCAAGCGCCAAATTCGATTTTCCACAATCCTATAGACCTCACATACTTCATGCGTTTTTGCACGGCTATGTAGCCAAATGAATGATTATATACACTCTCTACAGATTCCCACCATCTCATTGAACGTATCGAAACAGATGCAGGCGTGCTTGTGCAGGAGCGGTTCCTTGAGCAAGTTGATTCGGGTTTCAACACCACACGTGCAATTTTGCATTTGCAAGCAATTTTGCAACTGCACAAATGCGAATCTCAAGAGGGACTCAGGGCTTCCAATGTTCTCCTGCACTGATCACTTGATTTTGCCATGGTATGTGGACTCACAGCAGCAGCAACTCTTGGTGCTCACTGGTGCAGCACGCAGCTTTACGTTCGATTCCAGCTCCCTCAGAAAAGCTTGCAAATTTCAATACCCAGCCTGCATCATCTTCAGAAGTGAGCTTAAAGAAGGTCTGCTGAGCAGGCCAACATCACATTGCGCTGGAAGAAATATTCCAGGGAAGCCCCTCACTGAAGTTTCGAGCCACTGCTACAGCTAAAATCCTTGTCTGTAGGACCTTGGTGCCGAATCTATTTCATCTTTATAATTGAAGCCAAGCCCCTGCATGACTACTGGCTTTCCTCTACTCGGTGCGAGCGCTGACCTGAGACATCAGCAGGTTGCTCCACGGGAAGTGGTCTCCTGTGGGACGTGGGCTATCCCTCCAACTGCAGAGATTGATGCCACATTAGCCCTGGTGCCTGCCAAAGGTGAAGTTGCAAGTCCAACGGGATCTGGGGGCCACTCTCAACGATGCTGCCCCCTCTCGCTTGCCTCCAAGGGTTGACAGACCTTCTCGCTTCCGCCGGCGCCCGCCCTGCAGGAATAACGGAGGCCTTGATGCCTTGTACTGCAGGCGGTATTTCTTCTCATCCTTGTAGAGAGGTGCCAAGGAACATGGCAATGGTGCTGGACATCACACCGAAGCTCTTTCTGAAGACATAGTATGATTAAACAGGATTTCCCATGATGCCTCACCGAATCTTTCCATTTGAGAGTGCTGTCAGGAGAGTCAACTACATTCATAGAGACTGCCTTGATTCCGTTAAAGACTGAGAATATTCAAAGCAGCTCTTGCCCTGGCTACCTCCAGTATGGCATGCAAGCCGTTTGGCTATACCTTTCAACCATTAAACTTCACAGGCAACGACCATTTGATGAGACTTATTCCTCGTGGCACGCTCAGGGGGTCTCCACAGCAACACGCTATGCTGTAGTATCATGCAGAGCTGGTATTTCAGTGACTGCTTTTCATTTACCGAACGATTTTAAAGCATTTTGGAAGGATCACACTAATGTATGATTTGCGGCAGTCAGGGCGTGGACAGGAAGTTCTATCGCGATTTTCAGCTTTCTGAGATGGAGGGAGGGCACCCGGGTGCCAAGTTGAGGTCTGTGATCAGTATCCATCGGATCGTTCTGGTGCTCTTCATGCTTGCTTCGGCAAGACCTCTAAGGTACTCTCCATCCCAACATTCTGAATATGTCGTAATTACAGTGATTCTAAATTATCAATAGCCCTGTCTGGCATGTCACCTCAAACGGCCTGTAAACCGACTTGAACGAATACACCCCCATCTGCGACGAGACCCATCGATATACATCAGCATGATCGTTGAAGACTGTCCTGCCGACCTCTTTTTCATAACACATGTTATGATAGTGCACGCAGTCAATAGCACTGTTTTGCGCACTTGATGGAAAGGGGGTTTTTGCTGGACGCTGGTCAATTCAATCGTAAGGGGGACTTCGTGCAGACTGCTTGACCCACCAACAATTGATTGTCAGAGGGCCAGACATAACCAACCAGGGGGCTGAGCATGCGGTCTGCTGCAATGGGCCATGGCAGAGCTGTGCATGTCTGTGCCCAACAGCAGCTGCAGAATCAGACACGGAGGAATAATCGGGGGAGGAAGAAAGCTGCTCCAAAGAAGGGGCCCCCAGTACCCAGGTCCGGCTACACACCCTTCTTGACACTAGATTTGTCAGCAAAGTTGACTGCATTGCTGCTGTCTCTCTAATGGTTGATGCTGGGGAGGGAATGGGAAGGAGGTAAAGGGCTAATCTAGTGGTAAGACGCAATTTCTTGGTGGATGAACTGGAAAAAAATATACTCAGCCCTTAAAATGCAGAAAAATGTGTTTATGTTTGGATCTGGAATCTTGATTCTCAGAGAGGCCCAAGCATCCTTCATTATTGACCAAATCTTTCCATGCGATGCCTGGAAAGGCAGCTGCTCAAGCATTCATTGAGATTGAAGAGCGCCATCTTGATGAATTTCCAGTGAAACGCATGCCTTTTCATCCCGTAACCAGCACTTGTTTGAATCCTGCCATCTCCACATGAGAATGTCCTCCCATGCAGTTGGCATCCTTCCAGGGGCTTTGCCATCCACAAATCTTACTGCTATTGCAGTGCCAGTGCCACTGTGGAGGATGACAATCCAGAGAATGGCACGGCAAAGAAGAAGGTGGACGAAAGGAGGATGGCAGCCACAGCAAAAGTCAGGTCTGCTCGCTGCTTCCCTCCAATCCTGCATGGACACTTCTGAACAAGGGGGTTCTGATGAAGGTGTGACTACAGTATAGGGCCTGACAACCTGGGTTTGTGAGAGACACACTGCAAATTCTACATTGGTTGGGGTCATTGAAGTCGGCATCATCTTTACCCCTATGAAAGGCTGTAATGATTTGGCATTGTTGATCGCCTGACCAGCAAATAGCAGCACCCCCCAACAGCTCCTGCCAGCAGCATCTTGATATCCAGACCCTAGCCTATCCTGGACCTTCCAATGGCTGAATCAACGTCAGCACAAAAGCAAAGCCGATGATGGGATGTCCACACGCGGACGTTGATGTTCGACGGAGAGGGCTCAGGGAGGTCGTCTGTGCAGTGCTGCAAAGTCGCTGGCAAGGAGACTAGCCAGTGAGCAGGAGATTGCAGTGGCGGCACAGCAAGACGCCGGTCAATCCCTGGATGATGAGGAGTTGGAATTGTGGGTCTTCTTTTACTCTATCCCTTGAGTTTTTTTACAAGCCCTCCTTGCATTTATGGATTAGGGCTTCAGGAATGGTGTTCTGTATCCCCTTCCCCTTTTAACAGGCACTGCTTGCATCCCTGGATGAGGATTCGAGCCGTGAATCTCCTTTCCCTCCTATCATTGGAGCACTGGCTGGGCCTGGGGAGGCGGAGGGAGGAGAGCAGGGGAGGACCAAGAGTCAGCTCCTTGTTATTGGATGCTAGACGAAGGATTTGGCTGGCATGCTGACAGTCCAGGTTGCCAGACAAAACGCAAGCCTACTTCAGACAATAACGACATTCTCTTTGACGAACGTTGGAAGGGCAATGTGTCCGTTCTCACTGTTTCTGCCTCCTTGAATCTGCCAGCTCTGATCGCAGGAACAAAAAATGCAAACGCTCATTGCAGGCTGTGAGTGCAGGAATGGCAGTACTTAAATGAGCCAATGGTTGTCGCAGGATAAAACGCTCAGCAGGAGAGACCTCTGCCACAGCTGCCAGGGAAGCTGCCCTGGCAGCTGCCAAGGAGCGCCAGAGTCGACGCAGGGTACCTCTAGCGTCTGAACAATTGGCCGAGCTTGCTCGCATGAAGGTGTGCCCCATGTGCCTCCCCCCCCACCTCC
>QAXI01000419.1:2819823-2841178 GCA_004335615.1 Chloroidium sp. JM
CCCCAAGCCCCATCTATCCTGTCCCTGCTCCTCCCAAATCAAGTGATGAATCCTTGACAAACATCCAACAGTGGCCAAGCCCATGCACAAGTAACCCTCTGCCTGTGTCCAGGGTGAGTTCCACGCACTGGCCGGGGAGATAGCTCGGCAGTATCCAGACCGCGGCAGGTTCTGGTTCGCTTACGACGAGCCGCTGAGTCACCTGATCTACGCGGGCTCGGACCTGTTCCTGGTGCCCTCCATGTTTGAACCCTGCGGTCTCACCCAGATGATCGCCATGAGGTACGTGCATCCCTTGTCTGTGAGTGTATCCAGAATTACCTACAGAGGGAATGAGGAAAAGCATTCGTTTCAATGTCTCTTGTCCAGTATATCCCCCCCTATCCCTCCCCAATCTGCCCTGGAAGATTGCGCGGGGGTGAGCAAATCCTCCTCCTCTTCCACCTTATGATTTCCAAGGGAAAGTTTGTTTCCACATTTGTTGCAAAATTACTTCGAGAACCTGGATTCTTGCTTGTACAGGTCTTTCACGTTCTGAAAATAGACACACTCACCCCTTTTCGTTTTCTGAGTTGCCTGACCGGTGTGGCTCCTGCTGCTGCTGCTAGTAGAAATCATGCCTTCAGCACGCATTGGATGACCACAACACATCGGATGATAGGGGTTATTACTCTTGTCTTCAAACAAGTCAATCCAAAAACTTGCGCGCACCTGCTCACCGCCGCTGCCGCTACAAGCCTCATCCCCTGTTCACATCCTGAACATGCTGTTGTGCTGAAGAGCTTCATTCCCCCTGTGCAGGTACGGCACCGTCCCCGTGGTGAGGAAGACTGGTGGCCTCAACGACACCGTGTTCGACGTGGACGATGATGTGGACCGCGCACACGCCGCAGGCATGGAACCCAACGGATTCAGCTTCGTGGGTGCCGACGCCGCTGGGCTGGACTATGCACTCAACAGGTCTCCTCTCCCCCCCGCCTCCCCTCCCACCGCCCTGACATCCTGGTCCAATCCCTTTCCACAATGAAACTCTCTTGAGCTTGGACTTCTCCCTGAACGTCTACCCTCCACTCGAGCGACCCTTTTTCATCAGGTGTCTGATGCTGTCAGCAGGTACCGGTGCATCACGCAACACCTTAACTGTGTATAGTTGTGCAGTTGATCGAAACTTGATATGCACAATTGACTCCATGGCTCAAAAATTGGCGAAGTACTTCAACTCGTAGTGCTTTGATCAAGGTGATTTTAATGGTTCCTTTCTCGGGATTCCTCTGTCCCATGTCAAGACGCTGTGCTGTGTGCAGGGCACTGGAGGTGTGGTACACTGACAGCGAGCGGTGGCAGGCGCTGACTCAGCGCGTCATGCAGCAGGACTGGAGCTGGGCGGAGCCTGCCTTCGATTACATAGAGATCTACTACAAGGCCCTTAAGGGTATCTAGGGCATGTGGGATGGCAACAGCAATAGCCAGGGTGTGAGGATTCTTTGAGGTTTCCTTTAGGCATCAAAGGGCTCCAAGGAGCTTGCAGAATGCAGATGGTCTTGATTGGCACATCATTTTGTAGTGTGAGCTGTGGTCTCAATGACAGGACCCAAAGCTTGGTGCTTTCCTGACTTGAGAGGGTACTGGTGGAAAGGTATAGAGGGGTGAAGTGCCGAGTCTGCTGTCTCTTTTCAAAGAGATGAGCGAATTGGTTCATTAAAGAGAGAGTGTGCTTTGTGATGTCTTGTCCAAAGGCAATGGCCCAATGGGTCTCGTGAGAGTGTTTGTGGATTGATAAGGCTGTGGAGTATTCATTAAGGAAAGGCAACGATGTAAGCAAGTTTTGGACAGAGCCCAGTACATTTTGGGACTCTCTCAGTTTTGAAGTCATGCCAGCTAGGGAAAATCATTTCCAAGGTGCCAATCGCTTTTATTGGCAATTTAGGAGATTGACACAAATAGGGCAGCAGACATGAACAATTGGATCACAGTATGGTAGTGCCTGCTCTGCATCCGGAGTGAGAGTCTTGCCTTGGCAAGTTTGTGATAGTGGAGGTCAGCATGCTCACGCAGACATGACTGTTTATTCAAGGCTCAACTCTGATGTAAACAACTTTTCTTTGGAAGCGACATCAGAAGCATTGCAGCCAACGTGTCACTGAGCACTGGAGGGGTGATTTGTGGATTCTTGAGAAGATTGAGACAGACAGCGGCAAGGAATACATTTAGAGCCGCCAGGCCATCAATTAAGGGTTCCCATTATATGGGTTCAAGTCGTCCACTCGAAGCAGAAGAATCCAAAATCCCTGACAATATGCTAATGCTGCTTCAAACGATACCGCTGTGCAAATGCTGCAAGAAGGTACAAGCAGTAGGCCAGCAGGGTGACCAGGATTCCAGCAAGCAGCACTCGAGACTCCACCGCTGCACTCTCCTTCTGTGGATTAGAAACAACACATCTGTCAGAGCCGGGATCCAGAGTCATGTTCACAAGCAGGGTGACCTCCTGTTCTTCTCTCTGGGAAAGACAACTGCTAGGGTGGAGTTGTACTCCCATGTACAAGTCTACCTGTATAATGACAAAACAAGATGGGGATTTCAGGGACTGCTTTTTCCATGGTTTGATTCAACGGCAAGGGTCGATAGGTAGAAAGAGCCCTTTGCGCCGTCTGCTGTTCCAACAAGCGGAGAGCATTTCCCCCCAATCTTGAGGACCTCAAGCACCTGGAACACAGACATGCTGGGGATGCCATCCGCCCATCGACTCTCTGTCCAAATGGGGTCCGGGGGCCACCCTGCCTCCCGTTCCCACTGCTCTGAAGCTTGGCTCGGCACCCAACTCCCCCACGACTCCCCAGTGCAGTCCTGCAGCTCATAATGGTCTTGAATACCGCCTACCTCAGGGTAAGTTTTGAGGGGAGAGTAAGGGGGGAGGGGGAATTGTAATTCAGTCAAGACTAGCAAGTGACCAATCCACACAAATGCCCACATGAAAACATCAGACCAAAAGATCCCACTACGGTTCAATCCTCAAGTGGTCATGGAGAAATTACTTGGCAGCCTTTTTCTGTCGGTCACTGCGACCTTCTTGAACGAGAGTCTGCCCTGGTGGATGCATCTCAACAGACTTTGAGATATACCTTCCTGTCGTATCTGGAGCGATAAGTAACGAATGGCAGAGAGCAACACAGTGCATCTATTGCTAGAGGAAGCTCTGTAGCAGCCAGAGCCAATTCTGTAGGCTAGACATCCATCCCTGGGATGCGCCATGAGCCCTTCTCCGATTGGTACTTAATTATTCAAACAACCATCCCCCCTAGACTGCAAAGAAATCACCTTGCAGCGGATGGCTGTGGAGTAGGAGGGCACATATCTGGCAGAGGCAAACAGGCACTTCCCGTTCCCCTCCGCCCTATCCCTATCCACCCTGTAATCCACACACACTGCTCCCTCTTCGCAGGCATGCTCCCTGCCGTCACATCCCCCATCCCCACCTGCGGCAGAATGAGCCTTTGCCAAGAGAGAGTCTTGGGAGGTGACAGGCAACGGGGTGCCATTTAAGAGGAGGGGAAAATGGCAAGTAGAATATCGGGTACAGGCTTAGGGCCTTCCTGTCATTGGAAGCTTCAAATGCATATGAGAGGCATCACACCTCACCTACAGGTGTGGTTTCCGACCTCTTTGGAGCAGGGTTATGATGCCTTTCAAGAGAATGACATCACTCCATTCCCAACAAATAATATAATATCTGCATGATGTGCTGCCCGCAAGGGGGGGGGGGGTTGAACGAAGCTGGATCTGTGAGTGAATCGTTGAAGCCCCTGACAGCAGTCCCTTACAGCATGAGGAAGAGAGGAGGCAAAACCTGCGGCTAGTTTGGCCGGCCCGCTTGCTGTGGCAGACGCCAGGGTGTTCCAAATGAATCTCGACATATCGTTCTTCACATTCACGTCCCCATCCTGCAAAACATCATAGTGTGTGCAAAGAGGCAGGAACAGGTCTTCGTCCTGCTAAAGTGCCAAAATTTGGAGGAATCCAGGTCATTGCAGCCAGGGAAAGGGACAGGGTCAGAGGGGGTAACGGGGACGAGAAACAGCAGAAGATGATTATCAACTGTGAAGCGCTGTCCCGTGACCAGCTTGTTCCATGCCAGATGATGTACGCAATGCTCGATGGTGAGGAGATGAAGTAATGTTTCTATGCTGATATTTGAAATACCGCCTCAAAGAGCAATGCAACATTGACTTCTTCAGATCTTCCACAAATGTACTGGCTAGCAGTCATTCATACCCTTTGACGCAGATGGAAGAGGAGAATCGCAGTGAAGAGTATTCAACAGCTTGCTACACATCCATTCAGCAACCACAGATCTCACAGGATAGAGGCATAGAGGGTTGGCGTTGGATTGGGGGGGAGGGGGGGTGTGACGGGAACTGACCTGAGAATCGGAGGTGAGGGTGTGGAGGACACCCACATAATTCGAGGCCATCCCGGTACGGGTGATGACCCTAGAGGCTGCCTCGCAGTTCAGCACGGCATGTGGTGTGGCCATGCAGGCCATCAGCTCCCTCACCCTTGCATCCACCGCCACCCTGTCGACCTGTACTGGCAGAGGAAAAGTTAGATTTGCACTAGGAGAAGCACTGAATAGTCCTTCTGGATCACCATCGATGGAAAGGGAGATGTAAGCTGAAAGGGTGAAAGTTCCAGTCACTTTGCCATCGAAAGCATTGCCAATCGCCACAATGTCCAAGTAAATCAGCGGCAATCACCCGCTGCCAGGGTGCTTGTTTTTGCTGCGGCATTTTGAAGAAGTATGTATCGCAGGCACTTCAACATGGAAAGCCAAAGTAGGCCCAAAATTGCCACAGACTTCCAATCGCTAGATCTGCTGAAGACTGGGGGGAAAGGCGGCGAGGCATGTCAGCGTACAACGATCCTGTGATGGGATGTTGTAGAATCAGGTTGCAAAGTGGTCCCTGGAATTCAATGGAGACTGTAGAAGCCAACAGGAGCGGAAAGGGCGAGCAAAAGGTGAGGAAAGAAAGAATCCAAGGATGGTGTGACCTTGAGACTGTCAGCCGTGGCCACCAAAGAAAACAGCGAACGTGCTGCCAGGAGTGCGGCGGCTGCAATTCCACCGTGATCGATGCCGGTCAGGTTGTCCTGGGGGGTGCCGTAGTAGGGGTTCGTGAAGAGGGCATCATACTCAGCCAGCAGACCCCCGTCTATGCTGGCATTGGACCTGAGGAAGGCAGGGATGGAGGAGGGGCGAGGCCCAGAGGCGGCAGTGATGTTTGCGGCAGACCTCCTCAGATCCACCTGAGTAGAACACAGAGCTCTTATCTGCGGACTCTACAAGCAGGCTTTCAGAACCTTTCTTCCTGAGGTGCTTGCACTGTGTTGAACTTGAATGGGTCTTGCATATTAGATTTAGGTCTCACATCTCAGACTGCAAGGAAGGAGCAGCATATGCCTTTTACCTGATCTTATGCAAATCTTCTGACCTTGCTGGTATGGTGATGAGTCATAGAGGGTACGAAAGTGGGCTTGGAAGGGAGAGAACGTGGGTGCTGGTGTGAATGGGGGGCGGAGAGGAGGGGGCAGCATCTCAGGATAAGCTACCCGGACCCAAACGCCTATTATGAGGTGCTTCCTGAATTCGGTACAAGGAGGACATTATGATACTGCAATGTTATGGCCAAATCAACCACTCAAGGATGCTTATTGACAGGTGATTTTGAAGGTGAAATATTGAGGCTGTCAAGGGCTATACCTCAGATGAGGACTGAGCACTTCCGTCCACCGTCTCCCACAACGAGCTGGCCCTCGCCTCACGGCCTGCCGTGCCGTGGAAGAATAGTGGGGTCTTCCCTCCAGAATCCTGAGTCGTCCTTCCCAGCTGACCCAGCTCCAACACCTGTTGCAGCCAGCATGCAACGCATGAGCGTCCTGAGTAATGATCAATTTTCCCAACAATGTGGATGCATGCATTTTGGCTTTTGTGACCCTAAAGCGTGCAGCAATCACAGGCTTGGACAGTGCCTATTCAGGCGCCTGCGCAGTCCTGTGTTATATGCACAGGAATAGTAAATATGAGAAAGGAATAGGGCGTCAGACCTGGTCGATCTTGACCAGGTCCAGCCCTGCCGTGCTGTTCTCGCCGCTCCTCAGCTCCCACAGCAGGCGCTTGCTGCCCTGGTTGCCCCAGGGCTCCCCGCTCAGCGCGGCGAACACCAGCCTCCGACGGTGGGCCCCTGGTGCCAGGGTGTCGTTCCCCAGGATCTCTGCTGCCACCAGCATCGCCACCAACCCCGAGATCGGCGCATTGGCTCCCTGCACCTACGGCCACTTCTTGCCACGGGGGCCAAAGGGGATGCTTCCGTGGGTAATTAATGCATCCATGACTCACCTGGAGAACCCATTGCACTTCCCATGCTTCTGTATGTGTCTTTAATTTTCTAAGAGAAAGCTGCCATCTCCTAGCATTTATCGCAGAACTAATATCGCTGGAAGATCTTTGGGATTGGGCGGCTGAAAAGGGCGGAAACCAGTCAGAGACTCCCCCCATTCCGCCTTCTTCCTTCATCTGCATTGTGCTCTCCTGGCAGAATTCCGGGAAGAGGAGACAGTGAACAAGCATGAGTATCAAGAATCTGCAGAATGTTCAGCTGATCTAATTCCGCAAAGAGACTAGGACCCCCGAAACCCCCCCCCCCTCTTACTCCGATTGAAAGCCGTCTCCAGCCCGCAGGAACAAACAAAATGCATCCGTTGGTTGCACAGCGAGAAGCTTCCATGATACAATAAAATCAGCATGTCCATCAAACTGAGGAGCAGTGATGCGTTGTGCTGATCAAACATCTGGTGGGGGCAGCATTCCAAGCTCCGGTACTTATGCCTTGTGGGGGAGAGGAGGGGGGGGGGGATTGGGTGAAAATCACCCAGATGAGGTCGTGGAAGAGTCCTACTCCGTCCATCTGAGCAACCACCAGGGTGATGGGCAGGTCGTCCTCCGTTTTGCCGATTTTGCCCGGGGCAAAGGGGGGCATGGCCGCCCACACGCTGTGGCCCCCCAGGGGGTCGCACTGGCCGACGCGCAGGCAGTGGCTGGAGTTGTGTTCCCCCGTCATCCCATTGTTCAGGGTGGCTGTGTGCAGGGCCCCCTTGAACCCCTGGACAAGGAAACAACGACTTTGAAATTTTCATTCCAGAGTGAGAAACACGAGATTAGTCTTTAAGGGAGTGTCTCACAAGTCCATCTAGGCAGACGGAATCTGCAGTGTCAAGATGTTTTGAATTTGGCAGCAGTCAACTGCCGGTGTCGCTGGTATCATCCCAAGCCCGATGGGTTGTCTGGCACTCGGTGCAGGGTGTTCAGGTCTGCTGAGTGTTTGATCCTGCCTCGATGCAGACCCCCTTTTCTCCATCGCCATCCTTGCTCGTGGGAACAGAAGCTCTCCCACTCCAAGCTTCACCATTGCTATGTAAGGTACTTCTGGCAGGAAATTTGGTTGTCTGATCACTACGCCTTGCTTCAGCATATAGGTAATCCACATATCATGCCCTGGAAGTGCTTGCATGTTGCCATACCAGACAGCAAGTAGAACGTGGCACCGCCAAAAATCTGAACTGGTCATCAAAATGCAGGTCTCCAATGTCTGAGGCAAGGAGATAATGTTCCAGATTATGGAATAGCCATGGGATGGATGCTGAAGGATTTTTCTCTATGAGGGATTGTGTGGCATGAATGGATGGGATTTGACAAGGAGAGAAGATGCCAAGGGAGAGGAGCCGAGAAGAATCAGGCCCTCACCATTGCGGCATTTTCCTCCGCTTTCTCTGTCACTCTCTCCAAATCCTTTCCCCACGCAGCCTGGATGGGCAAAGGGAATTCCCTCCAAAGCAGCCTGGTGGCCCCTTCCCACGTTCTGGGCCCCTGCCTACTTGTCGAAGCTGCGTTCACGGACACCAGGACGCCAGCCACCCCAGATTGAGTCAGGTTGTGGTCGGGCAACTCCCCCAGCCGACCCGCTTCCACCAGCAAGACTCTCACCCCTGCATAGGGTTCAGCATTGGGGGCAAAGTCAAAATTGTTTCTTCTGCAGATCCTGATGAGGACATCGCTGTAGGGAGGGACATACGATTTCGAACATACCAGCGAGGTATCATGCTTGCATCATCTTTGCAATCTCGACAACACCAACTGTGATGCAACTCGATGGCAGTCAAATTTATAGCTTAGAGGAGATTCATCTGCTGTATTGATTGGATCTCGAATTGTCAGGAATATTCTGCTTTTGCGGGCGTACCTTCCAGGGGCAGGGTTGCACTGCTGTACTCCTGTATGGGTGCCCCTACGTTTCCCTGGCTTGAGCAGCCAAGCTGATTTGTGCTGTTGAGCAGCCTTATGCAGCCGTTCCTGGAGTACTGCTGCCAATACATGGCCTGACGGAAGTCCCTGCCGCTGTTGATGCTTGCGGGAGCGGCATGGCATCTGTCTGCAACATCAA
This sequence comes from Chloroidium sp. JM, assembly GCA_004335615.1. NCBI lineage: Eukaryota > Viridiplantae > Chlorophyta > Trebouxiophyceae > Watanabeales > Watanabeaceae > Chloroidium > Chloroidium sp. JM. The sequence goes on from QAXI01000419.1 coordinate 2,828,319, forward strand.
CATTCCATTCAAAAGGAGAGATGCACTGGGTGGTGGACAAGATGGGAAATAGGCTCTGTGAGGGTTAAGTGTGCAATGATGGAGCTCAGTCGTGGGTGATGCAATGAAAGCTGACAAAAAAATGTCAAACTCATGACTTCATTTCATGCAACATGTCTAGGGCTTGGGAGACTTGCCGTGCAATATTTGTAGGGCGACGATCAGGGTCAAGAATACCGCTTTACGAGCCATTTCGCCAGGCATCTAAGTCATATCATAGACTAATGAGAGCCACTGGCTTTTAAAAACTTGATATTTTTAATGCCTTTCAGTATGATCATTAGAAGAAAGCTCATTGGACATCGCCATCATCGTAAGGACCATAAAAGACTGCCTCATTCAGACGGGAACTTGCGGGCATCTCAAATGCGACAGGGTGGCAATTCTCTATTGGCTCTCTCATCTCTGGCTGGATCAGAAATCATATTCCAGGCCTATAGCCGCTGCAGGATAGTTTATGTTTAGATGGTGACAAATTTTCATGTCGAAAGTAATGAAACAATTGATTACCCTTTTGCAGTTTTCAAGGAAAATATGCTCTAGGCTCATGCTTAAATCACTGGCCTCAGGATGCAATGCTGTCTTCAAATCTTCCCTTCAAGCACCAAATCCTGGCCAAGGAGTATCGAATCAATTCTTCACACATCTGACCTAGAGTTTGGTTGCTTTGAAATTAGCCTCAGGGGGGCTTACGCAGTATTGTTTGGTGCCTGTCTGTCGCCACCAGTCTTCCATACAGGAGCCTCACTCCATCTGCAAGATGCAGACAGGCTACTGCACTGCGACAGCGAGAATGAATAGCTGCTGGTCTGATTTTACCGTGGGACCAGATGGTAGGCCATACTGCACTTAGGACAAGCACAATCCTGAACATATGCCAAGAGGAATGGCTGGCCAGCACCATCACACGCCATGCTGTAGGTGAGAAGCTTTGTTGCCCTGTTGAGGTGCATGAATGCAGTGAGGCGTAAGGCTCCATTTGGAGCTCTTGCCAAGACATCTTATCTTGCATAGCTTCAAAGCAGCGGGTGCCATAGCTGGTGGAAGCGACCACTTTCAGTGGCGAGAACAGTGGCTGGCTGCCTTTACTGCGGACAAGAGTTTGCCCCTCCTCATTTTAACACAGGAGCAGTACATCTGCTAGGAAGGGAGACGAAATTTTGCAGGATTGTCAGTTTTGTTGGCAGCACACCTGAGACAACCCAGCCAATGCAATATCCACCCCGTTTGTATATGGAAGTCGTCCAGGGATAGACAAATTCCATCTCTGGTGCTTCAAGGACGTAGTTGTAAATTTTGAATGCTCACCAAACTCTAGATACGAGCAGCGCTTCATGTGTGGGGGGCCGTGGGAGGTGATACAATTGCTCAGGGCCAATGTGGTCACGTGCATGGAGGCGCTTTGCTAATGAGACCTTTTTATCGGATTGCGCTCCAGATACATTTCCACATGAGAGTTGGCTTCAAATATCAGCAATTCCAATTTTGCCGAGCCTGTAAGCATTCGATCCCGATGGAGATAACCGTGGAGATGCTTTGCTCAAGCAGACTCCTGGTGGAAAACCGCTCGTCAAATTTATAATCTTGCTCCAACTTGCAGCAAGGACAACCATGTCGGCAGCAGGTCTCAGCAACTGGAGACACTGAATCAGAGCAGGCAGGGAAGTGCAGCAGCAGAGGTGGGGCAGCAGGGGGAGATGATGTCAAGCTTGACAAACGCGCAAGCAGGAGTCCAACAGGCTTGTGTTGTGTGGTCGTCATGGGCGGGCAGGTGGAAAGCAAGGGCATCGCATCTTGGAGGCTGTTGATTGAATAAACAGCCTGTCGGCCCGTCTGGGGAGGTTGCAGAGAGGTGGGAATTTAGTGAAAGCGCTGGATTGCTCGTTGGAATAGTGTTCTTGCAAGGAAAGTGGTGCAGTGTGTGACATGCAGTGCATGCATGGCTGTGGACGCTTTGATGCAGAGTGTACTGTAGACCGAGCAGCATGACAAGAAAGCAAAGGCTCTCCATTGTGATCCTTTGCTCTTGGGATTCTGAACTCATTGAATTGATTTGATGTATGGAACAGCAATATTATTGGAAAAATTGCGTCGGTTTTTTGTTGAAGGGCTGACGTATTATTCTCAGTGCAAAGAGCCTGAGCTTTCTGGTTTAAATAGCAAATTACAAAGCCTCCTATTGACTCACATTGCCTCACATTGCAACCTTGTTTGTTTGGAGAGAAATTTGAAATTGTCTGAAAGGGATTTAACGTTAGAATTGCTGTAATTGAGCAGGCCAAATTCACTCGCAAAATTTTCATCAGCACCCCAGCAACCAAACAGCCCCGTACCTTTCGCACAAACAGCCAACATGAGCACCGAAGCAGTTTCCACCAAGCCCAAGACCGTGAAGAAGGCCACTGGCCCCAAGGGACCCACAACCCAGGCCCTCATCAAGGAGGCAATCGTCTCCCTGAAGGTACTCTTCCCTTCTGCCTTGCCCTGCTCTATACTATGCAACTATGCCTATTTGGCCTTAACAGAGCGCTCAGAGTATGCTTTTAAACACAACGATGGGTGTTGAAACTGGTGACGCGTGTTTCCAGGAGGTCAAGGGCTCCTCTTCCGTCGCCATCGGCAAGTACGTGAAGGCCAAGAAGCCCCTGCCAGCCGGCCTGCTGGCGCGCGAGCTCAAGAAGCTGGTCACTGCGGGGACCCTGATTCAGGTGACATCCGCTCCGCACCTAGGCCCACTCTTGCAGTGCTGCATGCAACTATACATCTAAAGGTGCATCACTGTCTCCCTGCACACCTCTGCGCGAAACGACTCTGGAGACGAGTAAGATTTTGACCGTTGCTGACGTGCTATTTCTTTCTTGCAGAACAAGAACCACTACAAGCTCAGCCCTGCCGCCAAGAAGGCGCCCAAGGCCCCGAAGAAGAAGGTCGTGAAGGCCAAGAAGCCCAAGACGGTGAAGGCCAAGGTGACCATCTTGCTCTATTTCGAACCCGCCTTCACCCAGCCAGAGGCTGTATAGCCCGTTGCATGAGCACACCCTTGAATCAGGGGGCACCTCACAAGACCAAGTTTGCCGTATCTCATTTTTACTTTGAACCACTCTGCTGCAGAAGACCACCAAGCCCAAGGCTGCTGCACCCGTCACTGTGAGCACCCTCTTGTCACCATTCGTCACTGTCTCCTTGATGCTTCACCTTGCCCTTCTTCGACAAGCAGCTCAAAATCTCGTACAAGACCTGACTTCGGACTGTACATTTCCTGATAAGCAACCTTGGGTGTCTCACAGTGAGATCCTGTTTCTGTTGCTTGAGGTTTATATCCCGTTTGCCGACAGTCAATCTCAAGTGCCTGTCAGAAGCATTGAATGTCCCCTGTCCGCAGGACGGTGCCGCCCCTGTGGCAAAGAAGGCTGCCCCCAAGAAGAAGCCCGCGACCAAGAAGCCTGCCACGAAGAAGCCCACCGTGAAGAAGACCGCCACCAAGGCCCCCAAGGCCAAGGTCGCCTCCAAGGCCAAGAAGGCCACCCCCAAGAAGACCAAGAAGCCTGCCACCAAGGCCACCAAAAAGGCTGCACCCAAGGCCACCAAGGCTTAGGGAGCATCCACCACCCCAAAAAAAACCAAAAACAACACTCGGTGATTTTTATCACCACCATTCAGCAGTGCGAGTCTACTTCCATCTCTCGGCTGTCCCCCCAAGTCCACAATTCAGCCTCCTGTATGAAGCAAAGCAGGATGAGAGCAATCGCATTGATTGCTTACATCTTTGTCAATGACAACGGCTACTGGGTTCAATGAAAGTTGGAACAAAAGTGTTCTATGGCCAGCAATCACCCTCTCTAGAGATGATGCCATTGCGCGTACACGGTGCATTGGGTTCAATTATGAGACAAGTCAACTGCCATTGCATCGGCAGCCGCTTCCTCGAACATCTAATCTACTCCGAGAGGGCATCACAGCTCTACCAGCTCAATACATCAAGACAACACATACTATCGGCACACTGACCTCCTCTATGCGCCTCCTCATCACATACATTGTGTGAGATCAGGCGACATCAAATACACCTGTACAACTGCGATCTGCCCATGGCTTCTGGAAACAACCAGCCACAAAAAATCCGATGAGACTGCTGCCTTTGCCTTTCAAGCCTGTAATAGTGGCTTCTTCCTGCATACAAAGTGCATATTCACCTGGGTGTTCTATGTTGGCAGGGTCACACCGAAGGAAGGTCATCAGGCTTCAGATGGGGGAAAGAGTATGAAGCCTTCTAGGGATTGGAGCAAGTGCAATCCTTCCTGCCCCCGGCAGGACCATAATTCAGGTGGCTCCAAATGATAGCATGAAAGGGGATCGGTGGGGAAGATGTGAATTTGCAATTCATTGACGTTGCATCTCTCAGATGATGCCAGGAGCAGGAGATGGGGAGGGGTCTGATGAGAACGGGCACCTTTGGGAGGAGGGGGTCGTCGGGGGGCTGCCCGAGTCCGCCTGTGACCTGGAGAGGGTGCTTTTGAGCCAGCTGGGTTGTCGCGTCCTGGGAGAGTAAGCTCTGGGAGACACCCCCTCCTGCGCCCCAACCTCCTGCAGCAGTGGATCCTCGAGCTTCAGCATGCTGAGGGAAGGGATGCATTCACCATCTGCCCAACTTAGCAGCCCTTGCTCGGATGTGGCCCGAGGTCAGTCCCGGGCTTCGGATTTGACACCCTTGGGACCACCACCAAAACTCTGGCTCACTGAAATCCCCTTCATTTGAATGATACCCAGAGGTAAATTCCAGTAGGGAATTTGACATTTCAATTGTCTTCTGCAGTTTTCGTTTTTCCTAGGATTCCGATTCGTCCTGCACTTCAATTGAGAAAAAAAGGGCTTGCCTGGACGCCAGGAAGGCTGGAGGAAACGCTGCGGAGGCTGTTTCGCAGCGGACTCGTGCGCTCCCCTGTGCTGCTGGGCCCTGTGGGGCTGCTCAGGGGACGCGAGGCATGGGGCGAAAGGCCGCCGGAATCCGTCCGCCCTGTCGATCTGCACCACTGAAATGGTGTCACCCAGGTGTCCCTATTGCTCATCTTGCCAATGCACCATTCAGCATCATCTGTCCTCCAAGCCTGAGATGGGGTCTTTGAGAGATCCGTGTGATTTTACCAGAAATCTTATTGTTACAGCATGCTTTTGGCTACTTCCATTTTGTGGAAAGACAGCGTGAGCAACCTCAATCTGTGAGAAGGAATGAGGGAGCAGCAGTACACCAAATGAGAACAGGCAGAAAGTGTCAGTGCTCCCCTCCGCGATGATTCAACCAGCGACTTTTGTCATGTAAAGGGGAAGAACTTCTCATGGGTGTCCATGCCAGGAATCGAATCACCTGAAGGAGTGGAACTCGTCAGAGGTGCCGCTGCTGCAAAGGGTGGACCTTTCTGAGAGGGGCGGCCAGTCAGTCATACCCCCTGACAAGTACCCTGCACTTCACATCTGGTTCAGGTATGCTTTCTGGGCTGTAAATTGAGTTCTGCTATGGAGTGTATCTCCAAGAGTTGCTTCATTTGATACAAGAAGGCAACAAGTGAGAAGCTTCAAGCTCTCGTCTGCCTTTGGCAGACGATTGATTCAAGAAGCTTCGCCTGGTCATGTCTGCATGCTTTGGGAGTGCAAATATTGAGATTTCCAAGGGGAAAGGGGGGGGGGGGTTAGGATGTGTGGAGATGGACCTCCAGGGGTGGTCGTGGTCATGGCAGCAGCCACGCCTCTGTCCGGAGGTTCCTCTAGCTCAGCGGGGGGGTTGACGAGAGGTAGGGGTAGAAGGCGGCCGCTGGCACTCTGGGAGGGAGTGGAGGCGCTTGCAGCCTCGGAGAGCGTGCGTGCAAGTTTCTCTGCCCTCCTACAGAAAGCCTCTCCGATAATTGGCAGCTCATTGGCAATGGAGGAGAATATCTCATAAAGACCTGGCGTCACATTACTATCCATCCCTTCCCCCAGCCCCCAATTGCCCTGCACAATGGATGCAAGTGGCAATCCAGAAGTAGAGTAGAAGACCAGCAATTCTGCTTTGGCTGGCCATGCACCCTTTCCCACATTCTTATGCCCTACCCAATAGCCCATCAACTCATCCACATAGTATGAGACCGTTCCACGCATCGCTCTTATCATCCATCTGGGACAGAATTCAGAAGGGCAAGAGGCCTTTCTATGACATTCTTTGTAGGAGAATTGTGCACCTCTGGGCAGGCTTGGCCTCCGCAGGGCCATCATTTGGGTCGCGGGCCCCTGACCCCTGGGCACGGTCAACGTCCTTCGATGAGTCGCCACGGCGGGAGGGGGGCATACCCCCCTCGCCGCTGCCGCGCAGGTTGAACTTTTGAGCAAGCCAGTGCTTGTTCTCGTGCCACCAGGAGTCTGCCGTCAAGTGCGAGAAGCGCTGCCGGGCGAAGCGGATCTTGCTGAGCTTGTTGACTCCATTGCCATCCGCCACAATTGTTAGGTACACCCCCTGTTGGGATATCCAAAAGTCAACGAAATTGCGGATGTTCAATTCCTTACTTGACTTCTTGCCCTCTACTTCCTCGTTTGCTCCACTTCAAGGATGCACCCATCTGCAGGACGTGAAATTTGTCTGCTGGAAAGATCTGCGGACCATGCCAGGAATGGTGTGGTCCATGGCAGAATTGCAGGCTTTTGAGACTTTGACATTGAATGGAGAGCGGAGGCGCACTGACTGCACTGTGACGATAATTCTGCTGCTTTTGTCTGTTTGTTGACTGTGGAACAGCATCAGTCAAGAATTCTTTAATGCCACAATGTGATGATTACGTGACCAAAAACAGCCCATAGCAAGACTGCAATGGATATCTCAGGTTTTGAGCCTGGGACGCATATATAGCGCTGTACTCTTATGGGTGAACTGCCTGGGACTTGGGCAGATGTGGCAGGAAATAGTGCACTTGACATTAAGGCAAAAGTCACGATATCATCCTTGCCACATCTGCCATCCGACTATGTGCAGCACACAGCACACAGCACCCTGGTGCCAAAATATTTAAAGACAAATTCTGCACAACCACGAGGGAACATTCGGAACAGCACCAAAAGCGCAACTTCACTCCAGAGATGAAGTCCTGTGGATTTGAAACTAGCACTCCAGAATCAGCACTGACTTGCAGTGACTGCCCAAATCATAAAGTGCACTATCTCTCTTGAAAAACGAAGAATAGACCACAAACCTTTGAAGTGACGTTCATATGGCGATGCTTTCAGTATGCATATAGTCATCCTGTGTGTAAGCTGTAGCCTGAAGTCTGACTTCCCATTCCGAGTTGTAGCAGAAGGCATCTTGTGCTTGCAATCCTTCAAGTACCGGTGTTCTAGAGGGGAAGGAATTGAGAGGGAGGGAAGGGAGAATGACACGGGAACAAGGGAGAAGAGGGGGGGGGGGGGGGGGGAGAGGATATTACCGGCGCCACTTCTTCAGTGACTGGCTTGGGTACAGCAGGGGCGGGAATGGAGGGTTGGGTGGAGCCTGGCGATGCAAAAGGCTGCGACTGAGCGCCTGCACATGCAATTTGCAAGTTTCAAGATCTGCAATTTGAGCTCAGCAATCCTATCTCCATTGCACGCCATAAGCTGAATTTCTCTACCACACACCCATCGCATTGTGAAGAGCTCTGATATGGCACTGCTAAGGGGGAGGAGACTTTTCCCTAAGATGCTTTGTCCCCTTCTTCTCCCCTTGACCCCTCCCCTTAGGATGGGCAAGATCAGACGTAGCACATGCGATATACTTCATGACTGCAATTCAGAAAGGGTGCCTGCAAGTGTATTGCATTTCTTTTCGGGCAGCAATATTGAAGAGTCCTCGAGTCCTGAAGAGAAGTGAAGAGCCATAGTAAACATCACGGCTACGCTTCAACAGCGTCCCTTTCAATTTCCACTTTGTCAAAGTGAGCATCATATCATACACTTGCCATCGATCAACTCGACAGAATCAGAATCTTTACAAAAGGCAAGACTGGAAGGGACTAAAACAAGGAGCCATCGTCGATTGCCGCCAATTTTTATTCTGATCACTTATGTGTTCCTTCCATTCTAAAAAAGACTATGGTCAAGGGTTTTACCTGCAAAAGGTGAGACGGGCAGGGACCACAGGGAGGAGCTGTTGGACCCTGACCGGCTGCGGCGGTGGCGGCTTCCGCGAGATCCCAACCCCTCCCTAGGCTTTGCGGGGTCCCCTCCTGAGCGAAATTTGCCAATGGAAGTTCTGCCCGCCTGGCAAAGACAGGAGGAGGTCACGCTTTGCAATCATGCAGGTCTTACATCCGGAAGGGAGGGAAGGCATCTGCTTTCAACAGTAAGATGCCTAAGCACGTTCTCAAAGTCATGGGCGCTGCATCAAGAGCCTCCACAGATGACAAAGGAGAGATGAGAGAAGAGAAATCATGGCAGGAAAGGAAGGGGGGGGCATGAAACTTGCGCGTGGAGTTGTCCACGATCGGAGGTCTTGAGGTGGTACACGGGATGCAACAAGAAGGTCTTATACTCCATTTACAACTTTGCCTTGACCTTGGCATGGATGCCAATCTGTGAAAACGGATCTCACATGCGACTTGGAAGGGCAATGCAGGATAATGATTAGAGAAATTCAGGCGGCTCACCCCAGGTGCCCTGTCGCTGCCTTTGGAGGTTCCGCTGGCAGCTCTCTGCATGGCAGAGGGGTTGGGGTGGGGCAGCGTGGCTGCCGGCGGCTGGGCGCCCAACAGCCCCAAGGCAACCTGCGCATGCATTCCCCGATTTTCACAATCGCTCTTTTTTGTCAGAGACCTGGACACCAGGCGATGACTAGCCTCAATGTTTGCTCCTCCGGATAATCGTTCGAACTGAGCTCATTCCTCTGAATAAGGTGCCGATTTATTGCTGGTCTGTATGTTCCTCTGTTCTCAGTCATTTATGCCATGCAACTCCTGCTTGCTGTTTGTTGTCTATTTCCCTGGAGATCCTGCTGCCCTTGAATTGTTGGGGCTTATGGTGGTCTTACAATGGCAATGCAACGTTGACAACCAGTGTGGTGCATAATTCTGCAACGTCACGCCAGCCTTCTTCCATTGAAGATCACTTCACTTGCTCATCAAAACAACGTCACGCCCAGCCTACTGCCGTCCAAGAACGATTCACTTGCCCATAACATCAAAGGGCGATTGCAGGCAACACAGACCGGCAGAAATGCGCCAATGCCTCCATTATACTGCAAGCTGAATGGTCCCCTTGGCTTGAAAGAGCTTTTTACATGGAATGTGTGCAAGCATACGCATGACACACTGACTGACCTGTTTCTGCTCCACCTGCTGCAGCTGTGTGGTCAGCAAGGCACGCAGCCTGGCCAGATCGCTGGCCTCCTTGTTCAAGTCCCTGCCCTCTGACACGGCGTTGCTCATCTCCTCCAGACCCTGCAGAGAGCAATCGCATTCAATGTCACAAGCCTGGTCTTTGTGGTGAGGTGAGCCTCCATTGTCTCCTTGAGGAATGAGTGGGGGAGGAGGGGGGAGAGGGAATAGGATGCATTGCGTCAGTATCCCTCCATCTTGCATCCCTTACCCTCCAGAGATGACTTGAGGCTGCTAGCGACAAGTCCTGCAACTGGCCCAAGCCTCATCCTCTGTCATCGCTGCCCCATATCAAAAGCTATCGAGAGCACCATGAGCTGAGATGATATACAGAACCGCAGGGGTTGAAGCAACCCAGGGCTTGCAAGTGAAGACGGAGGAAGGGATGTTACGAACCGACATGCATCGGTATGGAAGGAGTAGTCATGCCTCAATGAGAGACGAGGTTGTGAGCCTCAATCGAGATGTCACCTCCTGATGGCTATGAAAAGAGGGGGCTGGGGATATGAGAGGAAAAGGGGGTAACCTGGACGAGGGTGAGCCCACGGGCGTTGGGCAGCAGGCTCATGCGGTTCTGCGTGTGGGACAGCTCCCCAGGCGTGACTGCACCGACACAAACCAATGAGAGAATACTCGACCGCACAGGCTTTTCTGAATACCAAGGACAGAGGTGATGAGCAGATCGCCGATAACGTGCAGCTTGCCGATGCTGGGGTCACCTGCGCTTCGCCGAGCGGAGCCCGCCAGCCCGCCTGGGGGCAGCTTCATGGTGCCGCGCAGCTCCGACATACTTGCCACCTCCACGATGCTGGGCCTGTCCGAGAAAAAAGGATGCAATCATGGTATAGGTCTGTGTCACCTTCAACAGCATATCTTGCAGGGGCACTTTTTAGCCATAGTTCACAGCGCCACATAATGACATGCCAGCCACACCCATGGGACTAAGGGGCCCAGGCAGGGGCAAGCCAGGTCACTGCTCCATATCTTAGTCTGAACACAGATACGATATAGGAAACTATATCTGAAGGTGCACAACACTCCTCCATGTTTTCATACCGTTGAGAATTTGAGGCTGTTGCTGGTGACAGAGCTGGCACATAATTCACTACTGACAACACGGATACTGATCTTGTCATGGTGAACTTTTGTGCCGATATGCCTTGAATAAAAGCCACAAGATAGAAGGGGTCCAGGTGTAACACCTGGGATCAGCAAGGGCGGTGATTGGTCCGGGGCCGAAGCTGAAGCTGCCGTGGGAGGAGGAGGTCTGCTTCAGCGCCTCCTGAAGTTTGGAGACCCTAGACTCCAGGGACTTGATGTATGCCTCCAGATCCTGCTGCAGGTCCGTACAGAAAATTCAGTACTTGTCTCGAGAGTTCTTGCACATCAGCCTCCCCCACCCACTCTTTCCCTTTTCATTTGCAGCATTGGCATGGCCAATGTGTGAAGACAAGGCTTATGGACGACCTAACGACACCCCTATCTCCAACCCAACCTTCCCTCCAGAAGAGATCCGTCGCCTTTTCAGAGATCTCATTTCACAAATGCAGCCACGACCCCCTCCCAATTAAGGTGCTGTAGGGACCGTGCCCTCGCAGATTCAATTCGTATTTTGTTGACCACATTGCCATCATTGTTCCTTGACATACGCATGCGAAAACTGTAAAGCATATCAAATTTGGATGTAATCTGTAATGCTGCTGGTATCAAAACCCAGAGACTGTATCACTACTGCAAGCCTGTGTTTTTTAGATGCCTGCCTCCATCAGGGCTGCTTTGCTCCCCTGATTGTGCAGAAACAGAGCCCCCCCCCCCCTCCCCCCTTACCTGTAGTTTTCTGTGATGCCTGCCTCCTGCAGGGCTGCACTCCACCCTACCCCCCCGGTTCAATGTGCAGACCTCAGACCCTCCCCATCCCCCATCCTCCTATCTTGTTTCCCTCTACAGAGCTGGACATGCTTTACTCTCTTTTTGGCCTGAGTTGCTTGCGCTGCTGCTGCTTGCGCACTTTTTCACCAAATTTCTTCTGTGAACCCCCTGCTGAGCACAAAGTTGCACCTGTTTGGCTCCCTCCATACCCTTGCTTTCCCGAACGCCTGCCCAACTTCCTTCCAAACCCCAACCCTGCACTCCTCAGAGTCACCCCCTCTGCAAAATCGCACCTCTTTGGCCCCCTGATTGGCCTTGATAGCCTGAGCGGCCGCAATCCACCCCACCTATTTCCAATGATTCTGAACACCTGCACTTTCTCACCATTCTCCCATGCAAATGCAATTTTGCACCTGTTTCGCTCCCTCTTTGGCCTTAAGTGCCTGAGCGGCTGCCGCCTGTTCCAAGGCGTTCAGGCTGCTGTGCTTGCTGCCTCCGTCCGAGCCCGCGTGGCTGGTGCCGGACTCCCCCACGTCCCGGGGGGTAAGGTTGGGGTCCGACACGTTGCCCAGCTCGCTGTGCAGGGTGCCGGCCCGTGTGGGGGTGCTCAACCCTGCGGACAGGGGTAGGGTATGGCTGCCAGGCAACATCAGAATTTGCAGGACGTGGCTCAAGGGTTGCAGTGACAAGGTGCATTGGCTGGTTCTGGAATCTGACCTACATTCCCGACCCTGCAGGGATTGGCTCGGAGACGGGAATTGAAATTAGGGGCTCTGTGAATGGAATCCAGGGTTGGGAGTCGTGGTGCTTAAGGCCCAAGAGATGCATTCAGCAAGCTTTTCTCCATCGTCTGAATGAGGTCTACAGGAGCACAAATGTGTCTGTGTGCATTGAAGTGGGGGAATGAATCTCTCTGGCTTCAAAGGGATTAATGAGGTATTCCAGATGAGAGGACTTCTAACTAAGCTCTTCTGGATCTGAATTTTTACGGAAGATTGTTATTCAACATAAGGGAATGAGCTGTTTCATTCGAGCTGAACAATAAAGGATGGTAAGAGGGTCGAACATCATGCTTTTGGTGCTGACCTGAGGGTGGCAGCCCGTACTCCGAGGCGATGGACCCCTTCCTGCGGCCGCTACCCCTGGTCACGGCTGTGCGGGACAGCCCTGACCCGCTCAACGTCTTGGTCAGGCTCATTCCCCTGTTCTCCGCAGCGGCGGCGGCAACTGCACATCATATTGCAGGCTCATGATTTGCTTGGTGGCTCCATGGGCTTAGGACTCCTGTTGTCTGCAGTAACTGATTGATGCGCAGGATTATCGCAGGTCCTTTTGGAAGATGCCCTGAAGGGGATCAAAGTGTGACATTGCACCAAAGTTTAAATTGGCGACATGTTAAGATTTGAGGCAAAATAGACATGGAAGCTTGTGTGCTAGAGGCAGAAACATGCTCACATGCAGCAGAACAGTCAATCTACCATAAAGCAGGGAATATCAGCATTTTCGTGGATCATCACACCAATCACATGCTTTCATTACCTCATTGGCAGACACATGCAGCTGTTATCTCTGAACGGGGGGGGG
>QAXI01000419.1:2890844-2913654 GCA_004335615.1 Chloroidium sp. JM
GGCCGTGCTGGCGCTAACGGCGACGCTGGCCCCTCATAACCTTTGTGTACCACTGCTCAGCCCCCTCCTCCCACGTCAATCTGGAATTGATGCGATAGCTGAAATCGTTGACAGGCGTGAGCATGGGTCTGTCCAAGCTTTGAGCGCAGACCTGGCTTGGGGCATGCCAGAGGGGCCACCACGCAGCGGGGCGCTGTCTGCCATGGATAGCTCCCGTGCCAGCTCCTCATCCGTCTTGGTCCCGCCATTGGACAGGCTCTCCTCGGTTTGACTGAAGTAGCGAGCAACTGCCTGCTCCAAGTTGTTGAATGTTGCCTGCATAAGCACACACACATGAGGAATTTTTGCTGAGCTTGTGTGGCAGGGTGTAGGGGTGAGGAGTTGCGTTCATCTAAAGCAGAGTTCGGAGGATGATCTATGCAGTCCCCCTGGATTTTGGCCAAACGGAGTACACAGCAGGTCTGAGTTCTCTTTGCCATTCTTCAGTTGGCGTCTCAAATTTGTCGAGCTGAATTGTAAACATGTGTAACTAGGTGCCCAGGCATTCCGCCATTTCTTTCAGACCAGGACACTGGGCGCTCTGGCATGTGTGGCATGGTTGTCTGTTCCCAGAAGGCGAGCTTGCGCTGGTGTAAGGTGCTGTGACATCTTTGCATACATCTTTGGCATTATCAGAGAAAATGGAAACGCACTGCTAGGTAGTCTCTGGCGACATCTGCGCTTGTGTCTGTGATGGCTACGAAATTCTGGATGGCTTCCTGGTCGACGTCTCCCATCAGATGCTTCTGGTCTCACCGCGCCTCGAGGTTGCAATGTTAAAGGGTTTTCTCTTTTGCCAGCGACTGTGAAACGTTAGATACGCTTCCAAGGTTGCCAAGTTGTTCTCCTGGGTCCTTTTTGGAGAAGTCAGTCTTTGCAATTGTACGAAGATGATTCTTGAAGTGAGTCGCAGGGTAACTCGATGCAGTTGTCGACAGAATAAGTATTGCAAATTTTAAACTTAGAGGCATGCAATCTTGCTAGCAGCTCGGCACGGCCTTATTCCAGCATGGGATTGAAGCAGAAAATTGTCGCTGTATTTGTCGCATTCGCAATATACAAATTTAATCCTCTGTACATCAGAAGCAGCATCCTGGATGTGGCAAGCTCCTTCACAACAAACCTTGCACCAGCGCAGGATCCCCGAAGCCTTAAGGTGAGTCTCAAGATCCTGATATTCCTTTTATCTTTGAACACTTTCGAAGTTGGTTTTGGCATGATTTTGTGTCGCTTCCAGCACCTGCCGGAGATGCTGATGCAAAGAAATTACTTTTCAATTGCTGGCAGTATCAGCACAGCTCATGTTCTCAGAACTTCTTCAGTTGTGAATTGGTGGGTGATTCTTTATTAGGACAGCTGAAGGCTGGGCAGGAGTGTACACTCCACTTGGCCCTAATTTTTCTCTATCACTGCGCTCCTGAATACCCACCAGGAAAAGCCAGACCCTCGTAGGCTGCAAGAGCCTACGTCGATACTGTGTGAGATCCACAACATGACAGAAATCCTCTTTCTTGCAGGCAGCATTCGCAAATGTGACAGCTGACTATGACCAGCTCACCTCACTCTTGGAAGACTTCTTCGAGCGGATGGCCGACAACACCACCGAGATGCTGTTGCGGGACTACCTGCTTGTCAGGTCGAGCAGGTACAGCAAAGGAAATGCAGATCTTATCTATATCATATTCCGGCAAGCCTGATGCTGAGCTGAAATAAAAGGTGGTGGAGGGGGGAAAGGGGAGGGGGTGGTGATGCCTACAGGCATCCAATAGGCTGGAGGCATTTGAACTTAACACAGCAAGACAACCGTGAAACACATTCAGCGCAAATCAGTTCAGTGGGCTGACTTCCCATGGTTGTGATTGTTTAATATTTGTGCGGAGATGATGCGTCTGGGCACCCAACAGTGAGGCGTGGACTTGTAAAATGGCGGAATTATGGCGGCAATCACGTTGGAAGTCCTGCGCAGGAAGCACAAATTCCTGGAGAGGTTCTTCGACTGGCTGCTCAACGTGTACTGGTTCATTCTGCCGTTTGTGGTGAGACTTTTCCAAGCTTGATGTCGTCCCCAGCGACAAGCTTCACTGGTACAAACTGAGCGATATTTTCATTCATGAATAACGTGTGTGGCACAAAGAGTACTGTCAATGGTGTGTCCTGTGCTTGGTATGAGTAGCCAGACTGTTTGGCCGATCCGTCTTCGTTGATTGCAGCTGGTGTATGTGGGTGCTATGGTTTTGGGCAGTGGGGATTCGGATGGCTCAGGCGAGCGCAGGCTTGCAAGTCCGGACGGCGGGGGAAGGAGGAGTAAAGATAGGTGAGCAACGGCTCTTTCCCCACGATCATCACCTCAGGGCATCTCCACAACAGCATTTTGTGTGTCTGCCTTTGTAACGCGCCTGTGAGGTCAAATACTAGAGATGAAGGAAAGTCACACCCTGGAATCAACAGAGGCAGATAATCGTAGAATTGAACAGATGAGTGTAAAGTGCCAGCCAATTCATCACGGAGAAAAGAGACATTTTTCTCCCTGATTGGAGGACTAGGTAGTGAGGTCCTTGAAGGGAAGCCAACGGCACGCCTTCCCATACTCCTGTCTCTGGGTTCCTTGGCTTGATCTTGCACTCGTGTATTTCTTCAAGGAACTCTGGAAGCCAGCAGTCTCGTTGGCAATTTGCCAACTCCGATCGACGCAGATCATTGTGTTGATGTTGACCTCAGGACCAGGTACCTGGCCATCCCCGCTTGGATTTGAATGAATTGGGTAGCAAATATGACCTCAAGCGGTGAAAGCCCTGAACAATGCAGGTATCAGCAAGGTCTGAACATGGAACCTGGAACAATGGGGCTGAGAGGCTCAACCTCCACACAGTCCCTGGGTTGAAGCCACTCATGGCAAGGATGGCACATCAAAAAATTGATGGTCAGCCATGAGTGCCACTCTGTTGGACTCCAGCTGAGAGGAGATTCAGTTGCGTTGTCCATGATGTGGACACTTGCCCAAGTGTGAGTGAATGCTACCAGGGCCCAGCTGTTCATCGCTGATTTTGGCAGGTTGGAGAAGAACATCTGCTGTGCCGTTTTTGGCTTTTCAGTGGAAGCCTTTGCGTTCATGACTGGTGCTGGTGTCTGATTGGAGTCGGGGAGTGCCACAGTATCATCCGCTTTGTAGCTGCATGCAGTTTGCACTTTGCCTGCCTTTTATTTAACGTAGTTGGCTGCCTCATACGGGCTTGTAATTGTGTGGTTCAGCTTTTTGAGCGAACACACTGCAAGGATTTTGTAGGATGTAGAAGGATGCATGTACAAATAGAGGCTGGTGAAACTGTAGGAGGAACTCGTAATAAAGATTCTGAACATCGCATAAATTCATGCTGACACGGAAAAGTTTGGGTCATGATCAAAGTTTCGGTCATGAGTCTTTTGGACGTGGGTTGTGCACTGAAAGGTTTGAGGGATGTCTGTCTCATAGCTGTGACTAAGACATCCAACAATGCTTCGCTGCCATAGCCGAGTGTTGGCACACACCACAATATTGCACCATCCACACATGAATGTACTGATGATTATTATTGAATCATCCACAAAATGAGCCTCCATATGCATGCAATTACTTTTGATTGGTGATCCATGCATTCTTAGAGCTATGCAAGCTGGCAAGACATCTATGAGGCAAGACCTAAAGCTATAGATATACATGCTCCCCAGGAATCTCTGGGAGAAATTCTATACATTACTGCTGTACTATCATTTCACAAGGCTGTTGCACATACGCTTCAGTCAAGAGTGAGCTTACCGTCTATGGTTTCTTCTTAAGGCCACAATAACCCACAAGCTTTAATGCACTCCTGGACTGCCTAATCTTTGTTTCGACAAAGGCCTGAAAAGGCCTGTGAACATCCATTGTGGTCTGCTGCCACTCCAACACAGCACAAAGCACGTCTGAAAACTCTGGCCGACAATTTCGGAATGGAAGAAGAAAATCCTTTGAGGTAATACAAAAATCAATGAACCAGTTTGGCACCAAATTTAAGGAATCCAGGACAAGCCCTCCACTCCATTCTGTGGGCTACGAGCCAGATCAAAATGAATGACATGATGTTTTGATTCATGCGGCAAGACCGATTGGTCTGGGAAGAGACTAGTGTCAATGAATCCGACTCCCTGAACCAGCCCGATGCGAAAACAATTGCATATAAGTTACTCTGGTAGACTGGATGTCCAAGCCCCGCTTCGCAAGGCGCCAAAGGACCCCAGATCGTGGATTCTGCCAAAATACAGACAGTCTTGTCAGGTCCTGACCTGTCTCTTCCCGCCCCAGCTATGCAATCAAATTCTGTTCTTCGTTTGGATCCACCCAGATTTCGGCCTCGTCCCAAGGATCCTCGTCTTCCTCCTCAGATTCCATCTCCTCCTGGCCTTCCTCAAATCCCAGCTCGGGACCAACAGGCACATGGTCCCTCAAAAACAAATCCAGTGGGCAGCTCGCCTCCCAGCGCCTGCCTTCCGAATCTGCTTGCCAGCCCTGCAAGCCACTTGCCATCAGGCAGATCATGCTCCCATGCTTCAAAACTTGACACACTTGATTTGGAGCTATGCCAGATTACCGAAATGTCTCACTGAACAATAGGTGACATGAAAAAATTGAGCCCAGGATGGCGTGTGTGGGCTGCAACTCAAATCGTTGCTCTGCTTGCAGTTTGGATTTTTTTTGTCGATTTGGGATATTCGTTCGGCCCAAATCGGTTCCATGCAGATGTGGCCACCTCCAGAGAGGAATTGTACCAAACGAAAGAAAGCAGACCAAAACAGCAGCATTATTCTGTGAGTGAGTGCCGAGACGCTGCCTGTCAGATCTCATCTCAGAAAGTGCTTGCAGGCATTTGTCTGCGGGCCTATACCTTCAAGCTCTGTTGGTACTGGAGGAACCCGCCGTTCCGCTCGTCCATCAGGCTCACCATGAAGGAGGACCCCTCGGGTGTGAAGGTCATGCCGCTGATCTCACCGGATGCCTCTATCTGTTGTGCCCTGCAACCGACAGGTCCTCGAGTATCATCTACATCCATACATCGTCCTCGTGTGAGGTGGAGAGACTCTGCAGCAAAAGATTTGGCGCATTCAACTCTGAAAGAGTGCTACCAATCTAGATTGGAAATCCAGTTTTTCAGTGCTGGACGAAAGAGAGCCACTTGACTTCTGCTGCTTGCGTGACTCTTCTCCAAGATTGAAATTTTGGTGATCAATGAAAGGTGATCATACAGCGTTCAAAATTTTGCCGGTGCAGAAACTGGTGGAAACTATCAACTGCAGTATGAATGTATATAACAAGTCCTCCACTGTGAAATCCGCTTCAAACTTTACCTTCCAGTTTGTGCAGTGTGGGGAGTGTTTGGGGTGCTGAATTGTGGCGTTCGTTATCAATGTAACAGTCCAAAAGTGTTCCACCGGTCATGACGAGCTCATTGTGGGGCCATGCCCAAACACATGACAAGGGGAAAGCTTCCAAGTAGAAGTGCACACCTTGTGTAGCCGGATTTGACATCATACAGGTTCACAAAGTCGCTTGCCTCGCCAACAGCAAGCGTGCGGCCATCAGGGGAGTACCGCACGGATCGCACTGCAGCAAACTACAGATAATCAGAACAGTCAACTTCCTATTGCCAAGCAAACCAAGAACGCTGGAAAGCCTTCGGGACCAACAAGCAGGCCAAAACCTGACGACAGAAACAATGTCTTCAGGTAGAAATTAAAAATTGTTGCTTTAAACTCGTATGTAGCATCCTTTTATGGCCAGGATCCATTGCCCCGGCTGACTTGGTTCTATTGAATACTGTAGGGAATGGTAGAAAGGAAGGTAACCTGCGGCAATGTCCCCCAAAAGGGTTCGAGAGGACGCAAACTCCCTCTGACCCGACACAGCATAGACGGGTGAGGCTGTCATGCGGATATCCCACACTCGTGCCGTCGTGTCCTGCACATCTCAGCACATAATCTCATCACATTCCGTACCTTGGCCCTCTTCTGACTTGGGGAACCCCAGCAAATGATCTTTCCGAGCGCGAATAACGGATTAAGATTTTCATTGGATATGATAGCCATGGCCATAAACATGATTTTCCTCCAAGCAGCGACTTCTGGCGAGGCCAAATCTGCTGGTGAATGCCAAAGCAGTAGAATACAGCCCTTGGGTGAGTTGACACACTGCCCCTTCGACCGTGCTCTCTTCCGCCCAATTTATTATACAACTCCACCGATAAGTTTTTGCAGGATAATGTATCTTGCCTGGTTGCCAGTCGCCAGTTGCATGCCATCGGGGTGCCAGGCGGCTGCAAATGAAAAGTCGCTGTGGCCCACCAGCTCGGCTACCTGTGTGCATCTTAGGTGTGTTTACAAACGCTTGACGCGTGACATATGACATGATCCGTCAACCTGGATTTAATCTCTAGCAGGTGCCCACCCTACTTCCCAGCAGATGCTCGAGGAGTACAGCTAGCATAATGCCAGACAGAGAAGATTTTCCTAGGTTACTCGGGCTTGAGCATAATACTCGACGGACAACTCTACCCCCGCTTTCCGGAATTAGATTCAAGGCTCAGCTACCTGCTGCCCCGTGCTAGCGTCCAGGAGGAGCCCCACAGGGTCGTCTCCCACCACCGCCATGAGCTTCGCACCGTGAGGATGGGCAGCCACCCAATTTGGGGCCCAGGGCACAGCAAATTTGCTGCAGGCATTGGAAGGCGTTTTGCGCTGTGCGGTGGATTGTCACAGGTATTAAGCGAGGATTTGGGATAATTGAACATATCAAGGTTTCCTGCTTGACGTTTACGCAAAGTGGGTGAGAGACAGCATTCTGTTGGTGTACAAGTAGGGGCACTTTTTGATGGAAAAGTGCAAGGTACTGCATTGCATGGTACACAAATGCAGGAAAGCAACAGCTTGGCTTCTTACCTCTCCAAGCGAAAACCCTCCACAGCAAACACCCGCATCTGGCTGTCGTTGTTGACTGTGGCCAGCTTCTGACTCCCAGACTGCGAGCTGTAGAACTCCAGGCCATTCGTAATGCCTGATGCCTCATTTGCGATTTGCTGCCTGCAGATACAGGCATTGCCTTGTTGCATGAATTGCCACCTTTCACCCAGATCTCCGGTCAGTGCCTTGCCATTTCTGAACATACATCAAGGTTTTGTGTTCTTCACTGTTTGGTTCTCTTGATGGAGCTCCCAGCCAACAGGTGGCTGACATAATGACAGCATTACAATGCAGCAATTAGCCTCTCTGAGGCAACCTCCTACTGAGTTAAAACTGGCACAGCTTCTGAGAATGAGGCCAGATCCCTGTGCATCCTTTTCCTTTCTATTTGTGACCATTCCAAAACAAGGAGTAACGACATCAGCAGACCCTGAAAGTATGTGATCGAAGATGGAGAAGAGCGCACGCAAAGAAGACTTGGCCGTTGATTTGCTTCACCAGAAGCTCTCCTGCAGGATCCAACAGAAAATCATTTGCACCCAGCGGTGCGATTCCTTCCTTGCAAATTTAAATATCAACAATTTCTGGACACAACAAGAATGATTGCATTGGAGCAGTGTATTGAATTGTCACAATTGCCTTCTTCAGCTGAATCACTCCTAAGCATGATGTCCTCCTAGAACCCCACTGGGAAGATAAGCTAAGTGCATGAGAGCAAGCACAATTCTATGTTTCGACCATCATGCACAGTGAGGACTAGGTGGTATTTATACCAGCACAATCCATGAAGATAAAGATTGGCAGGAGGCGGCCCTCACTCACCATTGATCCCACCCACCGCCAGCACTCCATCCCTGATCGCGAAGGTGCTGACGAGCACGGAACCCAGACCCCCTGTGCCCGACGGCGATGAGTCATGCAGATCCAAAACCTGCAAGTGTCACACTGACATTCTCACCTGGCGAAGGATCGTGATGAAATGAGAGTACCTTGATGGTGTGCCCCCCGAGTCTATGAGCTAGCAGAAGCCTAGCCGCTTGAGGGCTTATGGTGGCCAGCTCAATACGTATCAGCAAACTTGTTTGACTATACAGATCGGGAAGCATTGCTTACAATTTGCACATCTGGTGCATGAAAGTCCTACTCTTTCTGTTTTGCAAGGATTGCGAGGTGGTCAGGCACGCTGGATGAGGGGTAAGTTTGCAAAACTGCTTCAAGGCCCACCACAATTCTCAAATCTTGGGCCATAAAAATTTCAAACCAGAGGAGGATGTCCGCGGGATTTTCAGCACTGGAAAACACACAGTGCAAGATAAAGTTCGAAAACATTGGGGAAATGGATCCTGTGGTGGTCTCGCCTCCCTGGACCTCCCGGTCAAGCTGTTGTAGCGCTTGATGCAATGCCTGGAGAAGTAGTAGAACTCGAAAGCCGAGGTGGCGCAGAGCAGGTTCCGCAGCTGGAAGTGCAGGATGTCGTGGCGTGGGTCCTGTCTGAAGCTGTGGAACCGATACAACAGAGCATCCTGCACAAGCAGGAACACTGTTCAAAATCGAGGCTTCAAAATAACGGAGTGAGGGTTCTGTTGGTCAACGGAGCTCAGGATTAGATGTATCTTGGAAAGTGGACTGCAGAAGATTTGAAGCAGTCAGGATTGTTTCAGGAAAGAGAAGCATCTGTTGAAAGAATTGAGAACACTCTAGAGCATGTCAAAACTTTCAGAATTTGACTGAAAGCACTGAGAAGCTCACCTTCCGAACAGGATGCGCGTCGCTTCTGGCAGCTGCAGTGCAACAGCATAATTCATTGAATTTGCTTGAGAGCCACAAACACTGAGATAGACCCATGATAGTGCCTCTTACTCTTTCAAAAGACCAGCTTAGCGCACCAGTCAGCAGAGAACAAGTGACATGGGATTCGTCAGAGAGCCTGCAAAGGCGACGTGCACAAGTGCTCCAAGCTTTTCACAGCGATGTGGACCTCTGCGTCAGAACCGAGCTGTACCCTGGGTTGCATACATGCATGGATGGCAGGTTTGGGTTGGAAACTTACTAAGCATGACATGTGGATTTTCCAAGAAGTTGGCATAGTGCGCAACTTTTATTGCCTGCAATTTAAAAAAAAAAACTTCACTAGTACCGATGCAAGGTGAGCTGCTTGAGGAGACTGGAAAAGACATCTGGCCACCATCGAAAAAAGATTAAGCTGGGCCTGCAAGAACTGGCAGGAATGGGAATTGCCCAATCAACATGGTTCCGGGACATGCTCCTGCTGTCCCCTTGCAGAACATGATTGAAAATTTGGCTCAGGTTGGCACAGAAGCATGCTCACGACGCCTCCATGAATGACACTTTGCTCGCAAAGGGCACCATGCTGTAATACGACCACATCTTGAAGACTCAATAGGCAAAATGATGTCTCACACTGAGTTGCTCGCGTGTATGGAATCGGTTGCCCCAGTCAATGCTCTGTGGATCCCCCCCCGCTTCATACTCTGCCGCGCTGCACCGCACCTCTGCTAGGCAGTACCCATCTGCATCCTGCAGAGCAACAACCTCATCTTTGGACCTACTCACGCATTTTCAATCCAGAGAGAATCATTTGACATGCCAGCAGCAATCAATCCAGCAGTCCAGCCCTTCTCCAGGTTTGAGAGTGTTGAGATGATTTGAAGAGGCTTCACGCCGTGACGCATTTCCCCTTACGAGCAAGAATCGGGCTTGTAAGTATCAGACTGTACCGTCTACGAGAAAATTTGAATGTGGGGACTATGGGAAGGTGGCCTGTGGTGGTAGTATCCGTTGCCAAATCAATTCATGGGCTTCTTTGAGGCCTCAAGAAATGCTGTCAGAAAGGCTTGCAAGAATCCCCGAGACCTTGAATGCCTGGTTTGCTCGCAAGTCAAGCGTCAGTGATGCTCACCTCTATGCTGGGAGCATCGGGTACAGTCACCACATGGTCAGGCTCATCAATCCATGTGTACCCCGCATCAGAGCTGGTAGCGGTGCTCGCCGCGGAGGCTCTGTCTTCGTCGTTGTCCCTTTCCTCCATGCTCTTTCTCCGAGCACAATCAAATGTATGCAAGATCCGTCGAGCCACCAGCGGAACCCTGGTATTGAGCTCTACCCTTCGAATAAAATCTCACGGATAGAGCAAAGGGAAGCTTCACTGGGAAGGAGTGCCAATGATAGAGGGGTGGGGGTAGCTTTTCTCCAGTTCAGCCCTTTCTCTGAAGGCGGGAAAGCGTCCTTGCTCACTGAGCAAAGCAAACTCTGGTCCACTGCCGTATCATATTTGCTTCTGATTGGTATACTCCGCAGAAAGCGAATTTAGCACACTGGCAATATGCCGGCCTTGAAAGAAGAAGGGTTGACCAGCCTGCTTGCCAACCCACTGAATCTCGTTCGTGGTATGTTTGATGCTGCAGATCAGTCTGCTGAAGATCGCTCAAACGATTGGGGGGTGGAAGACTATTTCACCAAATTGGTCAGTGATCCGATCACAAGGGAGCAGGTCAGTCAATTCTTGTCGAATGATCATGCAGTGGGAGCTTGCAATTACCTGATTAATTATAACGCGTTTGATAGCATTGCAATGTATACAAAAAGTTGTATTGCTTTCAGAATTAGCCCCTCTTCACTTGGGACCTTCAGGCATTTTATTTGCCACTGAAGCACACAAAATTCCTGGCAACATGAATGTGATCGCTCACAAATCATGGAACCTGATGAGATGGAGGCGTGACGGTGCCTTCAGCACGTGATGGCCACCACCTTCACCATGGAAACTGAATAAGAATGCGTTACAGATCCCCCTCCTCACGCCTGAAACAGTGGATCACATCCCGCATGGAGGTCTGTGCCGCTACCATGGCATGGTCAGTACCACTGCGTGATCAATCTTGAGGGATGAAGAACCCGAAACAATTATTTCCCCTTTTTCTCAGCACTCACATATGTGTGATGCTCATACACGATCTTGGACTAGTGAATACTGGTTCCAAGGTCATGCACCTCGAGTTATGCACGACAGCCCGCAGATGCCTTGCCATCAATCAAATAACATATCGGTGGAAGATCAAAGTAATATTTTGCTTCATGCAATTCTCCTGCCAACAATCCAAAAAGCTGGGCCAGCAACATACGAATGTTGAAGATAATTCGCTGCGAAGGCCGTCTGGTCATGTGCAGTACTCTGCCATCATTCTCAGTGTTTGGTGCACTTGAATATCAGAAGTAATAGACCTGCTCATATGCAGAAGTCTGCTATTAATCTCAAATTTCAGTGCAGAGCAAGATTCAAGAAAGGCCTTCTTCAAATTCAAGAGAGGCCTGTGCACACATTACAGCCAGAAAACCCAAACAAACGAAGCATCCATGTATGACAGGTGCTGGACACATTGGACCCGGAGTACTACGTGGGCGCCTTTCGCCAACCTGGCAAGGCGTGGCAGACAACCAAGTACTCCGACTGCAGCTTGGAGGTGTCCCCCGATGCGCAGACGGTGGTCTGGGAGCGTAGGCCGCTGTACTGCGGGAGGGTGCCTGGTGAGGCAGTGTGGGTGCTGCCGACCACCGCTGCTGCCCAACCTGCCCCATCCGATCCCGGTGAGCACCAGGCAATGGCAGGCCAAGTGAATGGCTTATCATGCGCTGCTTCTTCTTATCCTCTTTTGAAACTAGCTGGGGTGTTTTGTGCCTGTCATGAAACTTGGGGGGTTGGGGTAGGAGGGGGGGGGGATACGCGGAAGGAAGGATTGGTGTTCTAATATTTCGGTCTATCAGCCTTTGAAGGGTATTTCAACAATGCCCGGTACAATTCCAATACTTATTGCTGCCAACTAATGTGGCTGTAGCTATTGAGAAGAATCAATTGCATGTTTGCCCTCACATGCTCGTGGCATTTGAGCTTCTTGATGGGATGATCATCTTCTGCTCAGGCTGGTTGAATAAGCTGAATGTCACAGAGACTAATGCAGATTGGCACTTTGCTTGGAACATCACACACTTCAATCAAGCAGGTGCCTTTGCATCCCTGCAGGATTCTTGATGAAGCGTGAAAGGGAAGAGGATAATAAGGAGGCGGCTCCAGTGAAGCGAGAGAGGGTGGAGAAGATCAAGGACGAAGCCATGGGAGATGCGGAGGTGCAAGAAAAGATAGAAGCGAACGAGGTTGGAGAGACGGGCAATTCACCTGCAGCCCCTGACCTGCTGGCGCCCCAAGAGGGGGACTGCATCGTGTATGTGAGCACTTCCTACATATCTGTACCTCCTAATGATGGCACGGGTCGTTCGGATCGTATCTTTATGCACATTGCAGACTAAATCGGTGGGATCAAATTGATAGGTGCCACAGAGCAGATGGTCCAACTTTGTCATCTGCACAGCAGCCATGTCTCAAACAGTATCCTGGTGCTTCGGAACACGATTTCAGCAAAGAGAACAAGTAAATATTAGGCTGGGAATGCACAGACCTGGGACCTGGAAGGCTTCTTGAAGTTTTGGCACCTGCACAAATCCGGAATGATGCTGCTCCACCAACAATCATACAAGCTCCAAAGCATGTGCAGATGCCATCTACTCTTTGCAGGTATATGAGCGTGAGGAGGAGATTATGAGGCTGAACAATGTAGCGGAGTTTGTGGGCATCCTGTCTCGCGTGCCTGAACCCAGCAACTTCAACACCGACGGAACAGACACCTTCATGGAGGAGGAGCTGGCTGCAAGACCACCCCCCTCCAGGGTGAGCATGCAAAAGAACAGCTGCCAATGAGATGACTCAGCCTATTCTTGCCTCTGCAAATATAGTACAGATATGCATGATATCTCTTTGTAGACAGTGGAGTTCCAGAATGACTTTATGGAATGCTCCTGGAGATGCTGCCAATTGGACATGGTCCCAAGACAAGCAAGAAATGACAAAATGTGCAAATGATGGCAGATAAGATAGGATGGCTCTGGCTTGAACTCAGGATGAACATATGAGAGAATGGCCGGAGGAGACGTGTATTAGAAATGTGAAGCAGCAAATGAATTAGAATGGCTTGCAACTGACTCATCACTGGTTCCAGGTCCCCAGGTTGCATGCACTGGCTGCACTGAAGCGGAACGGCACGGAGGATCTGCCCATCATCACGTACAAGGGCTCTGCAGAGAGGCAAGCCCAGGTGGCCGAGCTCAGGCAGGCCTGCCTTGAATTCCTGCAGGCTGCCCTGGGGGGCGACAGGCTGGCAGCCGAGTACATCCTGCTCCAACTGGTCTGCAGGTCAGCTCAGATCACGGCTGCATTTGACAGGCCTTAACCCTAAACCCTTAAGATCAGGAACGGATTGGGGAATTGGGGTGTTTTGGGGGGGGGGGCTGCCTGGAGTTCCGGCAGGCTGCATTGGGCTCCAAGTTGCCGGCAGCTGAGAGCTCCATTTCTGCTGAGAGACATTCACATGTGATAAGAGCTTTTCAATTGGAACGTACCTTCCAGTGTTCTGTACTGACTAGGCTGCCTTCATATTCTGATACAAATAACATCAGGCTGGCGGTCACAATCAGCTGTCCAGAGAGCAAAGCTTGCCAGACTTGAATATCCTCTCCAGACTTGAATATCCTCTCCAGACTTGAATGCTTGTTCCATGTGATGTGTTCTGAGGAGGTCTGACTACAATTGAGAGTCTTCTTGCATGGCTGAAATCAATGAGCAGGCTATCCTTCAGGAGAATAACAACAATGACAGGAAGGCATCGGCTTCTCAAAGAACAGATGAACAAAATTAATGGAAGAAAACACTCCTTGTTCTGCACACAACAAAATCATTGGGATGCGAGCAGCGCCAACATCTGCCCAGCTCAATTCTGACAGAATGTGAAATTGTCGTGCCGTTACTGAATTCATATCACCGGCAGGATCTATAGCCGCACGGAGGCAGGCGCCCTGGGCCTGCTTTCACTGGGCCTCACCCACTGCCCCACAGGGAGCACGAGCGCCTCCGATGTCAGCCTCGGAAGCCCAGGGGCACTCTCGCAATTTGGCCAGGCACTGGCGGCCGCTGTAGGCTCTTTGACACCCAGAAGCCTGGGGCTGCCAATCACCGTTGATCAGGTCATCCCCTGTTCCAGTCTCGACGCTTGCCCTTTGCACCAAGAGAGAGTATCTGGCATCACCTGGGGGATATAAGCAACACTGATGATTTTCCACCAGATTCTCAGAGGGGAGATGAAGAATTCAGAGCGGGGGTGAGTAAAACCGCAAAAAATCCCAGGGTGGACGGATGGTGAGGATGGGTACGAAACCAGAGTCTCCTCTCCAGCTGTAGTTATAATTCTGATAATACAATACACGCTTGTCTTTTAAATGCCATTCATATTCCGCTTTCTCTCAATTTTGACCCAACGGCGCAGAGGCGGGCTGAGCCAGTATCAGTATTTAATGCTTGCCCTCATCCTGACCCCCCACATCTTCAATCATAGATTTACAGTATCTGGAACTCTTGCCAACAATCGCTGAGTAATGCACTCAAGAGAGAGCAGAAGTGGATTCAATTCTGCAGCCGCGCAATCTGACAGCCAGACCGCTCAACAAAGCCAGCGCAGGCTTCCTGCAAGCCCAGCTTTGATCCCTCCAGGTCTGAACCTGTGTGCTGGTTTGCAGCTTAACAAGAGGAGCTGGCGGCCGTCCAGGGACGTGAAAAGCAACCGCCTGACGCGGTCCCCCCTGCAGCTGGCCGACTCCACCCAGCTCATTCTGGACGAGACGCTGCTGCAAGCGGGCCAGCTCACTGCCCTCGGCGTCAGGAACCTGCAGGCATCTTACACACCTGCTTCCACCCCTCACCCTCTGATCACCCGAACCCTTGTAGCCTGCCATCCTTGAGATGGAACCATCTGATCTGCATCTGCCCTGTGAGACAGCAGAACCATTCTGTCATTCCCCATCTGAAGAGGCAATGTGGAAGTGGTTTGTAGGGGGATCATGCCTGCAGGTTGCCTGCGAAATCTAGGTGATTGCACGTCTGTCTCTGATGGACCCGTGTGTGCAGAAGACAAACGTGCGCATCTTCCTTCCTCCACTTCTCAGCATGCTATCCTCTGTTGTATGAATGCCTGTTGCAAAAAGAGAAACCAGACAAACAACGAGCATCTCTGGGATGCAGACTCTGAAGGATCTGCTGGACAACAAACGGGTCGAGTATGACTTCAGCTTCTACACCCTGCCCATCAATGCTGAGGTGGCAGTCACTGTGCTGTCAGAGGGCAAGCCCCTGCTGGGAGACTCCTTGGACGTCCACGTGCCCCTTCAGCCCACTTCAGCATTTAGTGCGCCCGACTCCCATGACCTTCACCTTCCAATTCATCTTCAGTTGTTACAGGCGGCTCCTGGAGCGCCCATTGCACATGAATGGTGACTGAAACCAGGCTGAAGGGGCAGAAAAGAGTATAACAGTATGGGGGGGAGGTGACGGCTTTCTATTCACTAAGCCTCAAAGCGTGCTCAAGCATGGCAATGGCATTCTGCAGGTGTGCTTAGTATCTTGGCAAACGATTAAGCGGTAGGCAATAGGGCTATGCTCTCATTGAGTTGTGTTCGAGTTCTCCTGAGGGATGTAAAGGCATGTTTCCTGAGCAAATATGATACGGCCGCAATGCAGAGAATGTGGAGAAGGTACAGGTTTATCCTCCTGAAGGATGTGAAATCATGTCTTGAGCTGACGCTATCCAGCAATGCAGAGAGTGTGGAGGAGATACAGGCGATGTTCCAAGGGCCACTGCTGAGCAGCGTCAGGGCCTACCTAGGGGTGGCGCGCCAGCTCGACCTCACAATTGATGACTCTCTGACCTCCTTCCTGGAAAATCAGCTGGTGGAGGAACGCAAGAAGAACAAGGAGCTGGACCCCTCCACAATGCACTCCTGGCTTACGGTCGGTGCCACCCTTGCGAAATCCCCCCATCCCCTTTCGGTATGCATCAGGAGCTTTGAGTGAGTGCGCAAGACATAGTCTGGGTTGTTTTATGATGCTGATCTTACCTCAAATTGGGAACTATATGCGGTGCTGGTTTAAATTTGGCTTGTATGGCTGATCAGCTGGGCATCAATAGCTGGAAGGAGTTGAGATCCTTCCTCCAAAGCCTGCTCTACTGCCTCTAACAGACCAGCTAAAGTGGACTTTCTGGTGTTTACTGGTTGCTTGAGGTGTGTTCGGAGTGGGAGGGTTGGGAAGGTCAAGGGAATTCGGACACATGCTGGCAGAAGTTCAATATTGTGCTACAGGTTGCAAGGCTAGTGGCGCTGAGCCACGGCTGTGACACCCTCACAGAGGGGCACTGGGCAGAGATGAAGCGCCTGGAATTTGCAAGGGAGCAGCGGATCAGGGGCAAGGCCTGATATTGCTGCTGCGCCTTCTGCTCTGTACACAAATTGCAAATGCAATTATCTTTAATAGACTAGAATAACTAAGCCAAGTCAGAGCGCAGGATGAGGACACGGATATTTTCTGTTTAGGGAGGTTTTGATGCTTGCCATGGCTTCTTGCTTATGAATCAGGGGAAGATGTCTTGTGCATGAGTGTGCAGTATGACAGGTGCACATGTTCTGGCTGGATGCATTACACTGTTCCGCTTTTCAGGTTTTCAATGTTTGGGTTTGACACAGGCCACAACAGATCTTGTGAGTGTGACCTTCACAGGATGTCTAACAATCCTCAAGTCTGTGCCTGCTGTATGCTTTCAAGGTGATCAAATCTACTATTTGCTTCAATGCACCAGCTGTCATAGCTCTCAACTGCCCACCTGGCCTGCAACTATCGCAACACAGCTTTCCAAGTCAGCTGCCCAATCTTTGACGCTTCACACATTTGCACTATACTAGATGACCCTTCATGATATTTGCACGTCCTGCATGAAACATGGCCATTGAAACTCCAAATCCCGCGAAATCATAAATTTTAAATTCAAAAACGGTTTCAGGGTAGGCTTAGGGTTGCAGCGCAACAGTGAAAAGGAGCACTAAAATGGTAAGTATTTGCGCTTTCTCATCCTGCAGCCTGCACATTGCCATTCAATTGGTAATCGTCCAAGTGCGCTCACCAGTTGTGCTCACCGTTTCTTACTGTTGGCTTCACATGCAAAAACGGAAACAAGGTCAAGGAGACTGGTCAGAAATCGACAAGTCGCCACTGCAGTACCTCATTAGACCCGAGGTGCGCAGTATTCCCAGGCGATATCGTTGTGAGTACGTTGATAAATTGAAAAATGGAGATAGTACTATGTTGGAGCAGACCTTGCTGCAGAGACTTTTGGTCGTAAAAATGTGTGCTCCTTGCCTCTAGTATGAGTGCATTCCAACAAGAGCCAGAGACCTGCGTTATCTAGACAATTGCCAACTCACAATCTTGCTGTAGAAATTGGACAACTTCTTCGCCAATGCCTGGGAGAAAGGAGCAAGGCTTTACAGGGCAGAGGCCTCAAGGCGGAAGCTTTTCCCAGAATTGGGATCTCTCAGCTTCCTCAAGAAGCTGCTGGATCCCAAACGTATGACTCCTCTTGTCTGAGCCCAAAGCACGAAGGCTTCTGTCACATACCATCTCGTTTGAGATTTGAGATAGTACATCCTCCAGCTATTATTTTTAGGTGGGAATCCCGTGTTTAAGTCAGCTGATCAGGCCCTAGATTTGTGAAAATTGCAAGAGAGAGAATGGGAAGGTGGAGGTGCCGGACTCTTTTTCCCCGCTGCCAGAAGAAAAGGGGCATACTCTGCGTGTTTGTTCTCCACATTCTCTTCTCCAGAGCAGATAAAGCTCTTTGTGACCACCTGTACACCTGTGATCTTCTTCATGATGCGACCTCCAACTGGAATGTGATATTTGTCATCTGAGCCATATGCAAAACATGATGGACCAGATTTCAACACCTGTCCTCAGGTTCTGAGCAGCTGGAGTTTGGAGTGGACCTGAATGCTGCAAGATACATCAACGGCGTGCGTGAGACTCCCAACGGCCAGGTCCGATTTGCCACTGATCAGGGAATATTTGGGGCACAATACTGTATATTGTGCAAGATCCGGTCCGTGCACTTTCCGCATAATGGCCCTGCCCTCCGCACATCTGAAGGCTTTTTTGGCAAATATACACAGCCCCAAAAATGGAATGGCATGATTACACGTTACTTCATAATGTAGCCAGTGCACTGCATAAGAATGGAACTGCCAAACCAAGCAATCCTCGGAAATTACTGCAGGACTTTCATGAATGGGCTGTTGCTTTAGACCACTTCCCATGCGGTACAAAAGCTGCGACTGCAGGCTCCTGACTTGGTTTATGGTCAATGCACCAGTAGTCTCTGTTGGGATAAGATATGCTTTCAATTCAATCCCCTTCAGCACCACATCTGCATCTGCAGGATTGTGACACTGACACCATGCCAAGATTGATGGTCAACCCTGGATAATCTCCAAACACTGTGAAAGTGCCAAGAACGACGATTAGCTTGTGTATTCTTTCCAACAAGCACCAAAAATGCACCCGCAGGTTTGTGACAAGGAAACGGTGATGGCGCTGTTCCGTGAGAGGTGTACCCTGCAGCTGCACCAGCCTCAGAGGTGGAACGAGGCCCTGTGGCGCCTGATCGCTGCCATGGAGAGGCAGCTGGGGTGCCTGGTGGGTGCGAACGCTTACCTCACCCCTGCAGGTATGTCTTGTCCTGGCCTTACAGTCTCATCAAGGTTGGGGCTTCCGTGAGCTCGCCATGCTCTCGGCCTTGATCACCATTACCTATGACCATCTCCTTCATTGTTACTTATTCTCCTTTTTTGAGATGGGATTTGACCCCAGGCACCACTTGAGAGGGAGTAGAGGTTGTGTATGTTTTCTCCCATCCTTTTGCGGCTTGATTCCTTGAAAGTTGATGTCAGGCTGATGGGACAAAGGGAAGGCCTTCAGCGCTTCCACTGCTTTCAACGTCTTGAGTTCTGCCGGCCCCATGGCTGACAGGCTGTTTAGGAGGTAGAGTTTGGAAACTCAGACTCATGCTCACATATGCAGATTCTCCCACACTGCAAACTCAATCGTACGCAAATTTGGTGATGGATGGCTCTATCAGCACCATGAGTAACATGTACACAGAAACTGCCGGCAGGTACTCAGGGGCTGGCCCCTCACTACGATGACGTGGACCTGTGGGTGTGCCAGACAGAGGGCAGCAAGCAATGGCTCATCTACGAATCCCCTGAGGGCTATGTGCTGCCAGCCGTTTCCAGCAGAGACTTCCAGCAGTCTGCCATTGGCCCACCCATAATGGATGTCACCCTGCAGGTGTACAGCCTCTCCTCTGCGTATTTTTGTGTTGGTACATTCGAGACCTGCCTCACCACGATCATCCAGCCCATCCTCACACGCTTCTCTGCCCCCCTGCTTGCATACTCTGAGATTGTCAGACTGCCATTTACAAGTTTGAGGCCCCCTTTGCCCTGTATCACCTTCTTGGCATGGTCTTTCACGGTGAATCCCAAGGCAATTCTTAATACCTCCTCCAATGCTTTGGGCAGGGAAGAGGCCATCCGAAGATGTTCTGGGAGGGAGTGGGCTGGTGTTGCAGGTGGGGGATGTGCTGTTCATGCCTCGAGGGACCATCCATCAGGCAAAGGCACAGGAGCATGCATCCTGCCACATGACCATCTCGACCTACCAGAAGTGGGCGCTGGCAGACTTTGCACAGGCAGTCATAGCGGTGCACCCATCTCACTGTCCATCACACTCGTTCACAAATGTTTACATGTAATTTCCACGGATTCTTGCACGCAGTGTTTGCTTTTTACGAGAGGGGAGGGACACTGCATGAACATGTGCAAGCTGCAATCTCCCTCTCATTATCCCTCCTCCCCTTTAGTTGCAGCGGCACATACAGCATTGATTCTCATGCATTCTGTGACTGAACTTGATCAGCGCACATCTGTCAGTCAAGCTGTGGCTACAGATTTCATGGGCACATGCAGGAGCTTCAAGGGGGGCAGCCAGCGGCCAATGGCAGTAAAGCCACCCCAACACTGCCGGACTCGCTGAGGGGTGGACTGCCACTCGCGTTTCTGTCTTCAGCGGGCATGCAGACCAGCATACTGAGCCCATCAAAACCCCACAGCAAACCTCATGAAGGTACAATTATCAATGGAATTGCTGTTGCAGTCCATCACAGCTGATTTGAGTGTATGCAAGATGAGTTCCTGTGTGCTGAGAGAAAAAGCATGTTCTGAACAGGCTCCTGAAAATCATCTTTGGGGTGTTATGCGTGCTCAAATTGTCTTAATTAAACATCTCATCAAGTCAAGGTCACATCGGGGTACACATCTGAAGACCAACTTTCATACACATGGACAGCGAATCTACATATCTAAAACTGAGAGATTCAGCTGATTATCAGCAAAATTTCTCTTGGGTGAAGAACCATCAATCAGCTTGAAACGTGTGGGGCTCGCAGCAGATGCAGTGCTTATGGGGGATGCACACAGTTGCTGACACCTTGCGTTCAATGGCCAGTGGCGGTCCGGACAGCCAAGGGCTTGCGGGATCTGGCAAGCAGGCTGGAGAAGGATGCAGAATTGACCGCTTTGGCAGCGGACAGAATGGCCATCGACTTCCTGCAGTCCAGGCAAGCATGCTCGCCAGAGAGCTAAGAGAAAGTTGTTGCTCATGGCTCACAGGGCGAGACATCTCATTGGCGGAAATGTCACTCAAGCCCTTACTGCTGGTATCCATTGTGTGGCACCCCATCGTCATCCTGGTCTGCTTTCAATGCTCAAGGATGTGCTGTGCGTTGATCGAAAATTTCGAAATAAAATTGCAACATGTCAAAAGCACAACATGAAGCTTTGCACCTACCTCTACTGGCTTCATGCATGTATGCAACAAGTGCCAAGGCATTTACCCATGGCTGACTCATTTTGCCACTCAGGGCGCCCCCACACCCGG
The DNA here is from genome assembly GCA_004335615.1 of Chloroidium sp. JM. NCBI lineage: Eukaryota > Viridiplantae > Chlorophyta > Trebouxiophyceae > Watanabeales > Watanabeaceae > Chloroidium > Chloroidium sp. JM. The sequence continues at coordinate 2,911,792 of QAXI01000419.1, forward strand.
AACAGCTTCCAAAGAAAGGACCGCCGCCTTCCCTATCAGGTCGCATACGCAGCATGGGGAGCTCATACTTCCGCCTCCTGCCCTGCTCGCCATCGCCAGAGGTCATGGAAGCCTATGAGGGAGAGACGTCCTTTGTCAGCGTATATACCCCCCCCTCCCCCTCCTGCCCTGTTGACTTAATCTTACACCATCCTGAAAATGAAACGCCATACAGTGGGATCCAGTGACAGAATAATGAATCAAGATACGGAAAGATGCTTGTGATAGAGAATGCCAAGATCGGAAGCAACAAGAAACAACAGCTGCAGCTGATGTCATCTCAGCTTGCAGAGTTTGCATATCGAAGGCACACCAAGCTTCAGACAATTGAAGGATTGTGGTGCTGCATGTGGTGTTCTTCTTTCGACAAAGGGATCGCTGTTTGTTGTGAAGGTGCTGAGCTGCTTGAAGAACAGCATCGAGACGCACATGATTGGAGGAAGGCCGGGTGGTCATGAGGGCAGCGAGAGCGGGTCAGACACCGAAGGAGAGGAAGCCACAGATGGGCGGTCTGCCAAGAGAAAGAAGCTGCCTGCAGGTGACTGTCTGTCGATAAGGAGATCCCAATGTCTTGGGATTTTATGCAAGAGTCTTGGTATCCAACGGAGCATTGGACGTTTGGCATTGTATGTTGTCATGATGGAAGATCCTCAAAAGAAGGTCTAGACAGCCACACCCGCACTCACATGGGGGAATTGAAATGGACTGGCAGCAGCTCACAATCATTGTTGTATCCCACAAGCATACAGGCAATGCAAATCCAACAAAGCTTTGCGACCTGTCAGGCACTCTATGTGACACACTCCGGCTTGAAAATGCAGGGCCAAATGGCAAGGAGGAAGCAGAAGTCTCCTCCTGCGAAGATGAGATTGACTTGGAGCAGTATTCAGAGGAAGAATCAGAGGAGGGCGGCGGAGCGCTGGTGTTCCCAGCCTCCTTCTCTGTAGCATTGGCCCAGCTTTTGCAGGTAGAAAAATAGACCTCTGCTTTGGGTTACTACGTCCAGACCTTTGGGCATATATGCTGAATGAGAGGGCACAATAGTATTTGAAAATGAATGCACTACTGTATGACATGGGCTTCAATGATGGGCAAAGATGTTGGACAAGATCGAGAGTGGAATTCCGAAACATATATTCGCAATGGTGTGGCTTGGATTGCAGGCTGACAAGCCAATCGCGGTGAATGCTCTTCAGCTGAAGGACAAGGAGGAGAAGGTGGGCTTGGCGTACAGCTTGTGGGCAGAGGGCATTGTATGCACCGTTGCTGACCAAACACATTCTTCTCACAAGAAGAAGAAGCTGAAGCATAATTCCTGACCCCTGTACTAGAAGTGTTTGTGGAGGAAGGAATGATGCATTGCCCAACTATTGATTACTAGCGAGTGCTTGTGTGTTTGATAGGTAGGGGCTGAATAAAATTATAATGATACTGTTGTCATCTCTGTGAAAGCGAAGTCGAAACGACGAAGCCAAGTATTGATGCGATTATCTCACATGTCCTCCACCTTCCTGTTCATGCAATCACAGGGACACAGAGTCTCAATGTTGCTTGGAAACAGTTGATAGCCTAGACCTGACTCAGAGTCAATCTGACTTCACACAGCTCTTGCAGATTGTGTCCCTTCACCCATATCTGATCCAATGTCTTGTCAGTGGTGGTGATTAGAATCACCAGGTGTTGTTTTTGAGGTTTCCCCTGATGGAAGAGTGCTTAAGCCCTCTCCCCGCGGATGCGGCGGGCCAGCTGGATGTCCTTGGGCATGATGGTGACCCTCTTGGCGTGGATGGCCGCCAGGTTGGTGTCCTCGAACAGGCCCACCAG
>QAXI01000419.1:2945463-2962888 GCA_004335615.1 Chloroidium sp. JM
GGCTGGGGCTGGGGCTGGGACTGGGGCTGGCCACCGCCCCGGGGGCGCTGACCACCGTCTGCGAGCTCCGGGAAGGAAGCGGGGGGCTGAATGGCGAGTTCGACGGCGCACTGGCAGGGCTTCCTGCGGGGCAAGGGGGGGCAAAGGGGCTGGGCAAGGCTGTGAGGGATGCAAGGGCGAAGGGCAAAGGCACGGCATGGGATGATTTGGCAGAGGAAGGCATCTAGGAATAGCGAGCGCGTGCATATCTGTGTTCAGTTGAGGGGCGGAGGGTGGGTTTGAGGTGGAAACAACCGGCAAGGGCTAGCAGAAGGCTTTATGGAGCTTTTTCTTTCTCCACAGAATGGCAATGCGGGGGTGACATAAACGCGACATGCCAATTGAGTATGCATTCTTGTTCCCAAGCAAAGGGGCACATCACGGAGGCTTGCAGTACTTGTAGCTGTTTTGTATTTCCAAGGTGCAAGTAAGCAAGGAGGGAGAAGGGGGGTACCAAACTCCTGGAAGAATGTCGTTTGCGCGTCGGCCGCAGGCGATTGTGCTAGGAGGAGGAGAGCGGCAAGGACAAAGGGCAGCAGCACCCTCCGCCCCGGCACATTCCCCCGGCCACCTGCCATCGCCGCCTTAAAGTCCCCCCGCATCCTGTGCCATCCAAATACCTGCAAGATCCAACCCCAGATGAGCATCAAACGGGACTCGGGCCTCCCACCCTGCTTCCTTTACCTTCACTTTACAATTGAAGTGCCCCTGCCCAAAACGTACTTGGTGCTCAGAACTGCCGGCAAGTGTGGAACCAGGATGGCCAAGGAAGTCCCAATAGAGGCAATTTCCTGATAGGAAGGCTCAGGGGACCGGTCCTTCTGAGCCTTCCAAGGGATTGAGAAGTTGTCATCGCTTCCCAAAAGGTGATCTTTTGCACGAAACCAAGTGAAACTCTTCTGGGCGTGGTAATATATCCTAAGAAGACGACAGGCCTGTATGGAGACAACTATAACGAGATTGGAAAAAGGAGCTTCCAGAGGCCTTGAACAGAAGTCTGCTTTGTGTTTGACGTCCGAGGGCGGAGTCTCTCATTCATGGTTGATCGCATCACGAACATTCCTATAACCAGATATTCTACGACGCATCGTCGACCATAACCCCCATGATGCGCGGACAAAAAAAGGCACAACTCTGGACGCACGAAGCCCGATACAGCCTCCTGCGTGACCTCTATGAATTGCACATGCATTGCACTCTCCTTTCCTGCCGGAGACTCGTTCGCGAAGAAATGGCAGGTACATAACCTGGCCGCCTGCTATTCCTGGCTGCCTGACGTTCCTATCCTTCCCTAGCGAGCTGAGATCAAGTACTGAGGACATAATCTCGAGATTATAGGCGATAGAAAGCTCACCTTCGCTTCCTTGCTTTTCACTTTCTGCTTTGCTCTCTGATTGTCTCCACAGGTGCTCTTCGAGGAATCTGTTCCGCGCTCCTTGCTTTGCCAGGTCGCAAGATCTTCACGTATATCTTTGTGATGCCCGATACAAGGTTCGCCTAGCAGATGCCAGCCTGGCTCCATAATAAAGTTATGAGTTACCACAAGCTGAAAGGACATTTCATCTTTCATGCATCGCCGCAACGTCTGTCTTGGTCGGCCATCTGTATTGCTAGAAGGACAGAGAAGATCGCAGATGCAGACCCGATTCGGTTGTTGTGATCTGCGTGCTGTGGACAACGAGCAGCAGAAGGGTCTTCACATCGAGAATCTGCTGCACACTGCTGATACGGTGAGAAGAAAACATCTTCCAGGATCGTCTTCTTTCTCCTCTTTAATTGCTCCAGGGCAAGATTTGTCCCACAGCAACTAAGAGGACGGGGACCAAGTACTCACACCAGCTTTGGTATAGCCATAGAGCATCATCTATTGGCCGGCCCTCTCAAGCTTGGGGAGCCACCAATACCCAGGGTGCACTGGGAGGTCGGAAAGTCTTCCCTTTTGACAGTGTCCTGAGGAGCTGCAGTCTTGCATCCCTCTCTTCATCACACCTGACGGAATTTGATCTGGAAGCTTTGGGACTTGAGTGAGTGAAGCAGCTGAGCCCCTCCCCACTGCCCTCTGGGCTGCAGTGATGAGCAGGAGGTGGCAAAGGGAAGACAAGTAATGCAGGGCTCTCCACCCCCAGGGAACTGCTTGATGTACTGAAACAAGAGGTGAAGGGCAGGAAAGTGCTTCATCTGACTTGGCCTGCTTCTTGTGTTACGGGCACAGGTTCACGCTGCTTGGGAAACATATGTTTAGCTATTGCTGTTCTGTACAAATCCACATGCTGCTCTTCCCTCCTTGCAGGGCGAACAAGGTGCTCCATGACACTCACGTGCCCCACCGTCCAAGATCTGTGATCCCATTGGTCTCCATGACATTTACCTCCTGTCAGCAATACACACAACAAAGGCACTGCTGGTTCTTTCCTTCATTTTGCTCCTAGATCTACGACTGTCCACTTTGTCTCTGGAATCTGGCTACGGTGCAAGCAAGAAAGGACACTCAAATAGTCAGCTTCCCCTTGGCTGTCATCCAGCCAAACATGCAAATTTATTCCTCGAAATCTTCCGTAATAGAAATCTACTTCAGTGCAACACCTTACTCTGCAGGCTTCCCCTGGAATGGCCACAAACGCAGGAGAAACAGCATCCTCAGCAATTACATTGTGTACAAAATCCGATCATCCACAATACCATCGAAAATATCCATGAGCTAATCCATGGAGGCATTGCAGCCGCCTACACCAGGCAGACCCGTTCACCAGGCCGTGCAATCTGTACATCTCCTGAGTTTCCTTCAACACAGGTCCTTCATCCTTGATATGCTTGCCCATCCAAAACAATATCGACTCACTCCAACGTATCTCATACTGCGGCCGATGAGCCCAGCCTGGACTGAATCCACCCTGAGCGCAATCAACAGAAAAGCTCTACCGATCGCCCCCAATCTGTGGAGGTCACTGTGATCAAGCCTGGTCGTTCTCGAGCAGCTCCATCTCCCCCCAGGAGGGCCCCACGCTGACGTCCACGTCAAGTGGCACGCTCAGCTCCCAGGCGCCCTCCATGGCAGCCCTCAGGAGCCCTGCCGCCTGCTCCTTGTCTTCCTTCCTGGCCTCGATCACGAGCTCGTCGTGGATCTGCAGATGCATGAATGTTGGCCCTGACTCAGTGTTCTTGTGTTGTGGGTAGAAACTTTGTCAGAAAGAAGCGAGGGCCAAGGTACTGGCCTTGCTCAAGACTGCACACCTCCTTGGAGGGTCGACGGAGGGGCTTTTGAACATAAGACTGCTCGCTACCTCTGCATTGGAGGATATGCGCGGGGACGGGGCGATATTTGTTTGCTGAACAAGGAAATATCAGGAGAGTCCATCCTCCCTACCCACCCTCCCTAGTCCATTTGGTACACCACAGTCCCCAAGCCTTGCTCTGCGTGGTCTCTGTTGCACACATCAACCTCCAGCTGAACGAGCAGATGCAGGTGAAGGGTGACCAGAATGTGGGGCTCGCGGGCTTGCAAAACTGGAAAAAACGCCATCTGGCATCTTCATGAGGGTTTGAACCGTCGATGGGAAGTTAACCCTGGCTGTGAAGATGGTTTCTGTGTCGATGGATTGAGAACAGTGGGCAGTTGTAAGGAATTGATTGTCCAACGTTATAAGCTGGCAGGGAGGTGCTCACTGAGAGCAGGATGCGGCAGCGGCCGGGCATGGAGGTCTGGATTGCGGCATGCAAGCGGACCATGGCAGTCTTGATGATGTCTGCAGCGCTGCCCTGCAACAAAAGCACGATATCAATAGAGTTGGCTGTGTCCCTTCCCTTGGGATTGGTGCTAGCATTAGATTTGCTCCTCAACCTGCCTCAGAATTATCCCTGTGAGACGAAGGAAAGGTTGCGTCACGGCACAGACAGCCTCCCACGCACACTCTGGTAATTCAACACGCTCTCGTTCCCCCAGCCAAAGCAATGCGCAAATTCTCTCATGGCCTCAAGGTGATCTTGTCACCAGAGTGCTCATGGCACTTCGCCTTGATCTTGATTGGCATCTCACTCCCTTCTTCCCATTCCTTGCATTCTACACTCATATAGCTCAGTACTGAAGAAAGCTTCACATGGCTGCACACGGCAACCTTGTCGGATTGTTATAATGGCAATCAAATGGGTGGGTAAAGCTTTTGAGTGCAGTGGCAGGGGAGGTGACCAACCTGCGGCAAGTAGTTGACTGCTCCCCTTTCCGCGCCAGACATGGCTTTTGCGTCCTTCTTCACGATGTCGGGGAAGCGCTTCTCCCGGCCCCCCAGCGTCCGCACGCCGTTGTGTGGGTCTGCGCGGCACTTCCGCTTCACATCCTCCACCCAGACGTACTGGAAATGCAGGCAGCAGTGAGCAAATGGACCAGGACCAGTAGTTTGCCCAGCATTCTCTTCAGCACATAGGGCTTTGCTACCTCTCATGGCCAGAGCTTTACAGAGCCCCTGTTCTCAAACTCAGTATCGGTCAAGAGTCTCAAATCCCCCACAGGAGCAACAACAAAACACAAGGAACTCCTCCTTGCCGATATAAAATTGGTAACGTCAGAGTGCTTCTCCGCATTCGAGGTGGAGATGGGCCATGGATGTCGTGTGCAGTGGTTTGGGGGGGGAAGGGGAGAGGGGGAGAGATCACAAGGGTGGGGTAGTGCTCCTTCAGGCCTGCCATGTACTCCTTGGCCTTCTCAATACTGCAGTCCATCTTATTTTTGCTCGCCAGCACGCAGGGCCCCATGCCGTAGCTGATTCCATACACCAGCTGCTTCACTTCCGTCCTCATCTTTGGGTCCACCTGCAGTGGGGAGGGGGCCAAAATGTGTCGCCATGACAGAAACAGCATGGAGGCTTTGCCATTTGCCCCTCCCTTACATTTTTTGTCAACACGAGATGCTGTGCTGGAATTTGCATGAAAGGGGGTGGGGGTTGTTGGAGATTCTTCCCTCCTGGACCCTCTCACATGGCCAGGTTCGGGAGGATTTGGGAGATACAAAGCTTGGAGGTACGAAAGGGGGACACATAGCTTGTCTGCCTCATTTCCTCATGCAAAGCGCCAACACCAAGAGCATGCCCGTCCAAGTGCCACAGAGATACGCGAATGTAGATAATCTGTCCTCACGCAAGCACCAAAAGAGAATTGTTCAGGGTGGGGGTGCCACTCAAACTCCCTCCCCCCCTTCCCCCCTCCCTCTCTTCCCTTCTGACCCCCCGGCATTGCATATCGACTTCCCTCCCGATGATTCAGAGAAGCCAGGTCCTCCCTTTCCCTCACTTTCTCCCCTTGCGAGGGACAATGCGCGAGCCTTGCCGGTGTGCCAATAAAGACCCCCCCCCTCTCCCTTGTACCCAGGCAAGAAGCTGTGCGGCACCTGGTCCTCCTCGATGCCATACCAGAGGGCGGCGATGCGGCGGAAGGGATCCCCCCGCTGCCGCAGCACCCCGCACAGCTTCTCGTCCCCCGACAGGTGCGCCATCAGGCGGATCTCCTGCTGCTTGTAGTCCGCCGACACCAGGACAAACCCCGGCTCAGCTCTGAAGGCAGACCTGCCCACAGTTGCACTTTTTAGCGTTGCTCTATGGACTGGTGGCACAAGAGATTGGCACGGCATGTGGGGCCAATGTTGGCGGCTTCGGCATCCCAGGCACTTCATTAGAGCAATCGGAAGCTTTGCATGGTGCGCAGACCCCACCCCCCGTGGCCCGCCACCCAATGAGTGGGTCTCCATGGGAGGGATGGTATCAGTCGATGTTGTTCCTTTCAAGACCCTCTCTATGCACTCCCTCCTGATCTATCCACCACAGAGCAATCAGGCCAACTGCATCACCTGTGCCAGCACAAACTCCGCATTACAGCAGGAATGCTTCGATTTCCATCCAGAGCCTCCTCTTGTGGCCATCAAACCCTCCTTTCCAAGCAAGCGAGGCAGAGAGGCGGTAGACATATTCGGGGAAAGAAGAGGGGTGCAGGACCTGAGGTTGACCACCAGGGGGGTGCCGACGATCCCCCGCTGCTCGGATGACCCCATCATGTACGTCTGTGGTTTGGGCACGCACTGCATGTTGGGGTTCTCAGAGGTGAGCCGCCCGCTCTCGCTGCACGTTTGCAGCCAGCTGGTCGTCACCCTCAGCAGCTCCTGCATCAGAAGGATGGCTCTTTGACCGAGGCGTTCCTCCAAGAAGGTCTCGATCTGATCATGATCAATGCGGCTGTCAGACAGGCAGCCTGTCCTTGCGAAATTCAAGAGACCATGATGTATGTTGGCGCTTGTTCATACATAGAGACAAGGGCGACTCTGGAGGAACTGTAAAGAGATTTGATGTATGAATACTCCACTGGTTCAAAAACAGATTGCTGCTTTTTAAGGTTAAGGCCAGAAGATTGCAATTGAGTCCCTTTGGCATCCCTGTGTATGCGGGTTCAGCTGCGTTGAGTTCGGGGCCAAGGGGAGGTATCACTTCTCTGTAATAAGCCCAACATGAGCGTGGGAGAATATATCTGAAATGAAAGGAGGAGGAGGAGGGGTGGGGAGAGATAATACTTGGCTGAGCACGCTGCAGGATGGAGCCAGGGGGACGCCCTTGCCGCTGCAGTAGGCGTTTAGGTTCTCCTTCATCTTCTGGATCTTGCGGTACTCCATGACCAGGCGAGCGGCAGGGTGGTCTACTTCCGCCAGAGTCTGCAGCGCATGTATGCTGATGACCAGGTTTCCACAAGGCAATGCATGCGCTTCATCTAGGTGGTGCGAAGGGGATGCGGGGAAAGGGGGGGGGGGGGAAAAATGGTAACGGGTGAATTGGGATCCTCTTGGAGGCAGTCCACTTTAGCTTCCGAATTTCTGCTAACAGGCATCTCAACTGTTTACGAGACATTACCCTGAGTGAGCCTTTGTCTTTGCAGGGCACAGCATCCAGGAAGGACTTGCACAAACTTGAAATCTGTAGAAGTGACGCAGCAATGATCATTTGTAGACATCTCATTCTGATTTGCTGCAAATCCTGTGATGACTGAAGTGCACGGTCGAGTGAGGGAACTCAACCGAGAATAGAGAGCCCGGCTAGGAAAAGGTGTGGGGTGGGGTGGGGTGGGAGGATACATTTGCGTTTGTGGGCGGCAGCTGGTCCCTGTCCCGCTCGTTGCTGGGGCACTTGAGACCGTGCCGAACCCAGAGGATGTTCGCCACCTCCTTCCTCTCGTCGAGATTGCAAGGACCGACGTGCCCAGGAGTGATCCTCCCAACCTCGGCCTCAATCTGTAAACAAGGCTGCCCTCATAATCCCTACTGAATCCCCCTGATGGTCCTTAACAGAAGAAAGATAATACTGCACATGACTATGACCGGAACAGCTCGGAGATGTCTGCAAGATTTTCCACAATTCTTGACCGAATGTCTGAAATGGTGAACTACATCTCACGCCAGACCTGGACCCTGCTTTCGTAAGAGTCGGCAGTCAGCACCCATTCCATCCTCCACAGACCTGCCAACCCCCTATCCAAATTTCTCGTCCCCCTCTGCATGCACGAGAAGGTCTACAAGCTGCACAGCTTTAATTATCTTACTATGTAGCTGCTGACACTCCAGGTGTAACCTTACATGTATAATCATCACAAGCATCTCAGTGTCCATATAAGCGTTCACAGACCCCCACTCCCTCCTCCCAGGACCTGAACCCCCCTCCCTTCTACTACTGCTCATCCTACCCGTCCAAGCTGCTCAGCCGCAGCCTACCATCGCAACAAGTTTTACTGCTCCGGGAAGCCGGGTTTCTCACCTCCTCCATCCTTTGCTCCATCTGCTCTTCCAGCCGCTTGTGGGTTCCCGTGTCGACGCAGATCCCCCAGCACTCCATGTCGGCCAGCACGTAGACCAGCGGCATCTCTATGGCCATCAGCGGCTTCATCAGCCCCCTCTCCTCCAGACTGTCGAACAAAAGACCTACTCTGATGATATCATGCGAAATAGACTGGACATCAGGCTATTGGTAAAGCTTTCATGATTACTCATTGTCTTGATCCTTGAGGGCTGGAAGGTCGGAGGGCAGGAAAAGCTCGCATTGCAGCTGTGGGCTTAATGGGCGTCAATCACACAGAGAGGCTATTCAGCAAGCGAACTGCCTGTCTGTCTGCGTTACAACCTTTCAGAGGCAGGCACAAAGATTCCTTCCTCCCAAAATCCTCAAAATTTTCAACTCAATTTTCAGCCCACATTATAAGCACCACAGATGCGTTGATCGCCACTTCTTTGCCCTCGCTGATGCGGAATTTGGCACTGCTGTAATGCAGGGTGCACATCTCAGGCACAAATCATTGGCAGTGCACCTGCTGGGCAGCTTCTCACAGAAATTCTGTATCACCCCCCCCCCTCAACCCCCGCTCCCCAAAAGGGAAAACAGTTACAGCACAGGGTCAAGTTCAAAAGCTCACCTCTTGGCCAGCTCTTCCCAGAGGACAAGCATTATGCCGGCACGCTTTGCGACCGCCTCACCGCTCGTGACGGCGTTCCGCCAAGCCTGCCCACCCTCCGCTGCTGGGGGGATTTTCTCCGAAGGCGACTGATTCGAAGTCTGCTTCTTGTGCCGGATGAGCAGCGCCAGCTCTCCCAGGTCAGAAGTGGTCTCGATCTTCGAGAGTCTTGTCTGTGAGGGTCTCTTTCTTAAGTTGATCGAGTATATATCATTGTTGTTTGTCAATGGTCCATTTGTGTAGCATGCCACTGGACACTCCTCTCTGCAATTTGGCGGCATGTCATGCACTTGCATTCTATGGTGGTTGAAATGGGAGGTAGGGAGGGTTCTCTTGGCATAAGCTGTCATAGGTGACAAAAGATAAGGGAACTTCTTTGTGGATCATTGAAACAGGAGGCATTCCTTCTTCCCAGGCTTGAGCATGGAAGGACATCTCGATCTTTGACATAATGATCGACATTTATAACCCTATTATTGTGAGCCTTGTGAAGGAGAGAAGATGAATTGGGTCAGTAATTTGCTGTGCTTGCTTGTAGATGCCTCTTCCAGGCAACCGGACAAAAGAGAGTCAGCAAGAGGCGTGCCAACTGGAGAGCATATGGCAGGAATCAATGTTCACAGCATATGCAAAGGATTTTGGAAAGGCCAGGAGGGGGGTTGGTTGGGGGATGAAGCAGCTAGTCTCGAATGCTTCAAGCTTCTTGGGGATGTCAGATGCATAGAAGAAGAAAGGGGGAGAGGGGGGGGGGTGAGCCGCTTGCCATGTAGTGTTCGATCTTCTCCAGGCTGTCTGATGCAAGGTAGTGGCCAGGGTGCAGCATACAATGGGCGATGCGCACATCCACCACATTCGAGCACCCCACCGTCACCTCAGGCCAGCCGTGCTTTCCCAGGGCAGAGTGCATCATGCGGAGGGCGATCACTTGACGCTTGAGGTCGAAGCATACCTGTGACCACAGGCCGCGTTTTTGACGATTTCCATACTTAGGTAGTCCCGCCACACGGCAAGGCATCACTTGTTGCATTCTCAACCGTTCTGCATTTATCAAGAGTGAAAACGACTGGAGAGGTCCCCTGGACTGTGTGTTTTGGTCCTCGAGGGGACATGCAGGTGCAGGCCTCTGAACTTCCGGGGTTCCGATGAGCAGAAAATTAGGACATGAGCACATCAAAGGTGGGAGATGCAGGAGGCACACACTTAAAATATCCATGCTTGGAAAATCCTGAAAACAGAGGTGCGAATTCCTTGAAGTCTATCAACACAGAGATTGGGGAACAGCACTGTGACAAAAGGACGAGCAACAAGCCCTGAGGGCGATGGATGTGAGAAAGGAAGACCTTCAGCATTTTGGGATTGCTCAGCAGCTGCTTGACAACTTCCACCGTGACTGTGTTCAGGTACACAATCCAGATGGTCCTCCCGCAGGCAAACGCCACTGACTTGATGAAGTCTGATGCCTGCCAGAATTCAGAAAGTCAGGGGTCAAGGAAGGCAGAATTGCCGGCAAGCTTTGTAAGCCTATCCAGCTTGGCTGCCTCATGTTGGAATTGATAATGTGAGCCGAGACACAGGCATCGTTCACAGCCATTGATCTTGATTGTCTAATCAAATTTGCTCACGGCAATCCTGACGCTTGAATGCCATGCAGAATTGTGATTTGCTACTGCGGAGCCCTGACCTGGATGGTCGTGCGCTCCCTTGCATCTAAAATTTCGGATGAAAATACCAACCCAGCATCCGCAGTCAACAGCTTTGGCATCTACAAGAAAGGCTGCAGACCCTGACCTTGGGGGTGGTGTGCGCAGCCGCCCTCGTCCCGACCTGGAAGGGGTCCTGGGCCATCTTGCAGGACAGCTGCAGGTCGAACGCAACGGTGGTGGCCCTGCCTGCCGCCTCCACGAGGTTCCGCAGCTCCGCGGCGTGGGAAGGATTCCTGATTTCCTTCACTACCTATTTGTACAGAGTTTTGCTATGAGACCTCGAGTGCTGAATAAAGGTATTGGAATTGAAGGGGGCCTTCGCCATCTGCTGAAGTAGCTGGCAAGGGTTTCTGCTTTGTAAAGTCGCTTTCGAGAGTGTGGCCATGTCCACCTATGCTGGGTAATGCATGTGAGTCGGGTGGCAGCGACAGCTTCTGTTTCAAATATCACTCAGTTTGCAATGCTAGAGATCGCAAAAACTAGCTTCCGAAGGTGATTGCTATCAGGGCTTGCTGCTTCAAAGATACAGGTCCGGGAGAAGAAATGGAGGGAGTAAATGATTACCTTGACGGTATCCGTCGCCAGTGGGGTGGCCTGCCCACCCCCTGGGCCGAGGCGGCTGCGGGCGGGGGTGCTCGCAGGTGAGGGGTGGGTTGGTGTCACCCTGGCCCTCTTCACCCCAGGTTGTGCGAGCCGAGCGGGGGCGGATCGCTTGGCGGGGGAAGTGCGCCCCGTTCCTTCCCTGGGAGAGATTGTCTCAAGCTTGGCACCCATTGCGGTGGGTTCCGGCTTTGGGGTGGGGATCCTGAGGGCGGCCGCCACAGGGGCAGGCTGGGCCATGGCAGGCAGGGGGTGGGGGTTCTGCGAGGACGGGACCTGGGAACCCTCCTGCTGGGTGGGCTGTGTCAGTGCCTGTCAGCACAGCTTGGAATGAATGCAGATGCAGCTGGTGAGCTCTCCAAGCGCTACTTAGGCAGGCTCTGCCATTGATGCTTGTAAGTTGGTAAAGTGTCCCCTCTGGCATTATATAATGCCAGAGCAAATGCACTGAATTGAATGCTTGCAGGCAGGGCTGTGAGCTCCTCATTCGTTCTGCAGGACTGGCTCTTGACTTCAACGCTTGGCTGCTTTACTTGTTTCCATGCAACGGTCTCCTCTGAACAAAGATGCAATTCTGCCAATCAGGTTCTAAAAGCATGAGCCAGGAACTCCATGTCATCTAGAGGAGTCAACTCCAGCATACAGCCATCTCTGCTGATGCATCACAAGCAAAAGAGAGCAAATCTTCTCCATTTGTGATCTTCAACCATTGCAAAGCTGGCAGGGGCCAATCCTTCACAACACCAGGGGGAGGGGAGACACCTCTATGGGCAGAGTTGCCTTGAAAGAAGGAAAGCATGCGGCAGCTTCCACATTTACTCTGGACACTGGAACCTGACAACAAACAATCATAAGCATCTCTGTGAGGATTCGGTTCTCACCTCCAATTGCAGGGTGGCCTGGAACAGGGCGCCGGCCCCCACCTCCTCCAGGTACTCCATGCCGTCCTGCCGCAGCAGCAGCAGGGCCGACTTCTTCAGTTTGCCGGCCACTTCCCTCGGCGTGGCCCCCCTCTGCCCGGGCGCCTGCTTGCCGGGGTCCAGATCTGCGTTCACGAAGAATCAGTGGAGGATGGGAGAGGACGTTCTGTAGATGGTGATTCTTGAAGAAAGAGCAGTGTGTTTCCTGTCCCCAGGCCACAAATTCTGTTCTGAACCCCCCTTGATGAGGGGATTTGACCTCTCTCAGGCAAGGTGAGTGCCATTGACCTTTCCTGACCTCTGGCTTCCCAGGGTTGCCCATCTCCTTTCAACAGCCACGGTACCTTGCCTCGTCACGCATCACAAGACTCTCCTTCCTGATCCCAAATCCAAGACATCCGACACTCACCCATCCCCCCGCAAAGGACGTAAAACACAATGCGTCAATTCACCACTTTGGGTTACCCTTGGATTGGTGACAGCCTGCACTCACCCTTCCCGAGGGCACCTTCCAGCTTGGAGATGTCGGCTTTCGCCACATCCGAAACTGTGCGGAAGCCATGCTTGAACAGGCAGCGCGCGCGGTAGCCCTTGACCCCTTTGATGCGGGCCAGGTCCACCAGCTCAGGCATGACCCCATGCTGCACCCTCTCCTGTGGGAGCCGCAATTATCAAACGGGCTTTATTGACATTTTGGTTCTACTAAAGACACCTAGGCACAGAAGTGGCATTCAAGATGAGAGGACCCGGCAATTCTCTCCACGTCTATTGCTTCCTCTTCGAAGTCGAATTGACGCATGCCCCGCGTCGCTCTATTGAATTCAAGAACAAATTCCGCCTCTTGTAGATGGGCGGACCGGCAGCAGCTGAGGAGGATAAAAACAGCCATGAATCTAGGTCTTCTTCTGGTGCCATGCCTCGCCTGATATGCTGGGAAGCCTTCCCACTTAGGTGTGTGGGGCAGATCATACCCTGTCAGACAATACCCAAACCTTTCTGCAATGATCCACCCAAATTATTGGGCGAATAGTCGGCTGTACAGCCGAAGAGACACTCTGAGAGCAGGCGGGGGGCGGGGTCGCTGGACCCTACTCCTTTTGCTCGGGTGGGCTCGATGAGTGGTCCATCAATTGGCTGTTGTACAATGAATTTGAGTTGACTGAGAACGATAATGTTGCTTTTCGAAAAATCAACACCGGAACGAAAGAAAGGTCGGTCGGGGATTCGAACCCCGGTTTATAGATTCAGAGTCTATCGTACTAACCGCTATACTAACCAACCATGGGTTCTCTGTCCCAGATTTTCAAATAGTCAACATTCATAGCAAACCTGGAATTTTGAGACCAGCAGCTCGAACTGCCAGAGCCCCAAGCGCTGGCAGAAGGCTGCCACCATGCCAGCGAAGCCCGAGGCTCGCTCCTTCAAAGACTCCAGGGCCCCGTACCGCAGCTGCAAGTCCTTCTCCACATCCCGAGGTTCATTCTCCTGCACCAGTGAATCTCTCTCTAGCAGCTTTCAACGTTTTGGTGCTGCAAAGAGCAGGCAAAGAAGGGAACCTGCGCTAGAGGCATTGCTGGTCATATGGATGCAACAGAGTTGTCTGCGTAATATTAAATCGATAGGAGCAGTAGCAATGTCAGCACTGCAGCAACGGGTGTTGCCTTCAAGTGCAAGATGGGCAATGCCTTGGATGTCAATACACCATGAGAGAAGGGGAGGGTGGGGGGGGGAGCACACATTCACCAGACGGCGGAGGGCTTCCGCTGCAAAGAAGCGGCGAGCCACGCGCTCCTGCTCAGCATCCTCCTTTCGAGGGATGCTGGGCAGCCTGCAAAGAAGCTCAAACTCAGCTGCCCTCACAGGTGGCCCTGGCACGCATGCCCTGCTTATGTACCAGCAGGACACGGCAGTGGCTAGTGTGCAGAGAGACTGTGGTTGCGTGTTCCTCTATGATCAGATGTGGGAAGAAGGAATGTCCCTGGGCCCATCATGTTAACAGGCAGCATCGACAGGAAGGCTCAGGTCCGTCGAAGCCTCTCCAGGCCCGTCAAGTGCAGAACTCTTCTCAACTCTGAAAATTCTGGCCACCTCTCCAAGCACCACATTAAGAGACTGTCTGGAAGCAAGAGCACCTGGAGAAGAAGCGTTCAGTGATGCCGCACGTGCGCGCCACCTCCAGGTGTTTCCGCCCGTCGCCGTCGGCCAGCATCCTGCGGTACAGGTCGTAGAACGTCTTCCACTGCATGCCGCGGGAGTTGCCTTTTCCTGTTTGCTGCAGCCCCTGGCCCAGCAGGTCCTCCTGGACGGGGGTGACCAGGAAGGTGAGGTGCATGTCCCCCACAGGCACATACTTCTCCTGGGCGGTCTCAAAGTCCTGCAGGCAAGTGGCATGGAGGATGTCAATATGCGCCACTGTGTCCCATCATCGGAACACTGATGTGTTTTAGCAAACGTAAAAAGTATGTACAGGCGCAAACTCCGTGGCTGTTCAGGCAGTGATCCTAGGGAATACAATATAAGTAGGAGTTGAAGATGCGCTCTTCGTGAATGAAAATCAAAGGGTGGCTCACCAATCTCTCCATTGCGAATGAAGCTTGAGGCAGACGAGGAGCCAAGTTTATGGTCAGAAATACAACAGTCCATGGAAATATGGGGGCAAGGAAGGAGAGGGGAAACCTGGAACACCATCAGCGCATGCTCAGGGGAGATGCCAGCAGCGCAAGCCGCGCTGCCAAGGCTTTCAGGGCCCCAATGATCTGACTCATCCTCCAGGGTCTTCAGTTTCACGAACTTGTTCTTGTGGAGCCAATCCAAGTCCTTCTTCGCTTGGGCCACTGCCAGTGTGAGCGTCTACAGACAGACACAGGACACTTAGCTGCTTAAACAACACAAGATTCGTGGCGGGCAATTGCCACAGTAACAACTCATGTGCTGTGGCAGATCAGTGACGAATGAGCGGAAAGGCCCCCGGGGGGGGGGGATCAATACCTGACAGGCAGGTTGACTCCTGCAGCGAGGGTCATGGTGGCAGCGATCAGCTTGATGGTGCCCTCCGTGAAGCCGCTCTCCACCTTGTCCCTCTCCTCCCTGGTCAGATCTGCGTTCCACAATCCTCGCTGACTACACACCTGTGTGCTTGATTGCCCATGATTTCTGTTTTTTCCCCTGTCAAAGTCTGATGTAAAGAAGGATGACTGCCTTTGCCAATTCCAGTCATGTAGGCATGGTGCTGGTAAATATTCGACCACACTCTGGGCTGAGCAATTGGAGCAGCAGCCATTTTGCAAGCATCAGCGTATCCAGGGGATTTCCAAGCAGCAAGGTCTTGGGATCAGCAGAGTTCTAGGACCCCCTCGTTAAGGTCTAAAACTGGTGAAGGGAAAACAACATTATGGGAAAGGGTAGTCCAAGAATTCTCCCTCTCATACCCTACAGGTAGGGTCTCATCTCATTTCAGAGGGATGAACGGCTGTGCATGACAGGAGGAAGACCAGGTATGGTGTCTCACCGCTGGTGTGGAAGGCAACTCCTTGGGCTACAGCCTTCAGCAGCGCCTGGTTGGGGGACACGGCCCTGAGGCGCTTGAGCAGGGCTTCCCGCTTGCCCAAGTCATCGCCAATGGGCACAAGCCTGCCGGCCAGATCGGCGGTCTTCACACATTCCTGCAAGGTTCCAGTGGTATGCTTCGGAAGCACGCACGCAAGCTTGTCGGGGCCACTGATAGGAAACACAGGGAACCATAAGGGATCTCAAGGTGCATGGTGCTGCAGGTAGTCATACATGCAGGATTCACGGCCGCATGTGTAAGTCTGACAGGCATGGTCAAAGCGGAAGAGTGAAGCACTGTGGATTTATGATTCAAGGTTGAAAGTTTAGCAGGAGGTATTGGATTCCTCTCAACAGTGTGAAGAGGAGAGACAATTGTGCAAGTGTCTTAAATTGCTAGAGAGTAGCTTGCTGCTTGTTGCTAAGAAAGTGGTGGAGTTCATCATCCCTTGCTTTCCCCAATGAATGTAATTTGTACTCTGTACATTCAATCTATTCTCCACTTCCACAAATTCCTGCCACAATCAGGAAGCCCACACTATCAGCAGGTGATGTGTGGTGCAACGAGTGTCTGCACTGGCGGGTCAGTGCTGAAACGTATGTGCTGTTGCTTGCACCGGGTCATGGACGAGTGCTGTGGAGCCTGGCTTTGAGGCAATGAGAGGGCTGGGAAGATTGAAGGGGTTTACGTATTTGGTCCCACAGAACACGAGCACGCCGTTGCCCTGGTCTATGGTCTCTTTGGCCAGCCAGCAGACCAGGTCACCGTCTGCAGAGGGCCACTCTTGCGGCACGTCCAGCGTGCGCTCATGGGTCAGGCAAGGCCTCATGAGTTCCCTGCCGATCTGCACCACAAAGTGCTGATCTTGCAAAATTAATCACATGTGCACTTGCTGCAGAAGGGGTCATGTCTGATTTGGTTCTGTGCAGTTGCCTTGATGGGTTCAATTCCCCAGGTCAGGTTCGGCGTCAGCTTGCAGTTTTTGCTGTGGTCCAGACAAGATGGAGCAAAATTTGCTGTGAGCTGATGTCCAATGTTGGTCAACATAACTCCTCACTGAATTGACTCCTGGCGATTGTAGTACCATCTATTCTGCCAACAGATACCTAAACCCTGCTCTGGCAACCAGAAGAGAGAATGCGCCAGAGGTGAAGAGGTGAAATAAGTCTTTCGGTTGACCAGGGCGTCCTCAGATCACATGCTTTGTGTGCGGTCAATTTCGTATGGTCTGCACAGAGATTTGGAGCAGAATCATTGTGCTTAATCCACATGCTGGAAGTAGTGCATTGTACCTTGAGCAGCATCTTCAGCTCCACAGGCCTGAACTGAGTCTCGTACAGCTCAGCATCCAGCCACCTGGCTACCTGCAAGCAGAGTTTGGTGCTTGAATGAGTGTCGTCTAATTCGGGTGCATATGCACAGCCTACTGAATTCAAGCGACTTAACTTGTCTTGGTCCACCTCACCCATTCAAAGCACCCTACCCTCCCATCCTGCCCATCACAATCACTGAATCCACATTTATCAAACATTGCCTCCCCTTGCCTCCCAAGATATAGACAATGCCTTTTGCTCTCACAACCGCGGACTTCCACTTCTCTCTCCCCTCTCCATCCCCCTCCTCTCACATCACAAGTTCATGCTCATTAGCCGCTTCCGCATGGAAAATATGATGCAGCAGATGTAGGGAGCAGGCATGCAATGATTGCTTTCATTAGAGAATTGAAAGGGGCATGGGAGAGGTGGAGGTGGAAGTGGAGCCGGGAGGTGGGGGTTGGGTTTGATGATAACCTGGCCGGCGTTGGGAACGGTGGCGGACATCCCGATCAGCTGCAGGCCCCCCCTGCTTTCGTCCGGCGTGCCGCCGCTGGGCCCATCCTCGCCGCCAGCACTGCCGACGTGCACGCCTGCCGCCTGCATTTCCGAGTCCTCAGTCGACAGAATCAGGCGCCGTCTGGCTTGAGAGGTGAAGAGGGATTTGGACAAAATGAAGTGAGGCACGCTTGAGCAGACCAGACAAGTGAACAGACTGGCTGCACAGTTCTGGCCTTTGCGAGCTGCTCAGATTTTGCCAAGAGATCTCCTGGAATACCAGTTGCTGAAACCGAAAGTCGAGGTGCAATGTTGGTAGGTAATTGTGTGGGGGGG
>QAXI01000419.1:2978004-2998803 GCA_004335615.1 Chloroidium sp. JM
TGCCTCGTCCAGGATGGACGCCATGGGCCGGCTGCGCTCTCTGCCGCGTGTGAAGGGCACAATGCAGAAGCTGCACAGGTTGTTGCAGCCGCGCATGATGGACAGGAAGGCGGACTTGACTCCCTGGGGGCGCAGGGGAACGATGTCGGCGTACGTCTCCTCCAAGCTCAGCTGCACGTTCATGGCGCCGGCCCCCCGGCTGCCCCCCTCCTGCGCCAGCAAATCCAGTTGCACGTGAGTGATCAGTTGCACTGCAGCCTAACACGACAGAGCGCAATTCATTAATGCTGGGGGACCTAGAACTTACTTGTTGTCCCCTCAGAAAAGATGTTTGCCAGGTCGAGTGTGTACTTGTGTCTTCAGCAATGACCTTACTGCTGCCATTGCCCTGTGCCAGCTGATGCGTTCCCATTGCATCGGATTGATGAGGAATGTTTGGAAGTGTGGCTGCTCTCAATTGATTTTTCTGTCCATTTTTTCATAACTCATAGGATCAGCCTTGCTGCTCCAATTTTCCCACGCCAGTTACTTGGAGCCTTTGCTTCAGGCATGAATTCTGATCAGACTTCAAGTTCCACCATTCTCCGGCAGCAGCGATCTTCATAGTTCCAAATCCTGCTCCTGGTGTTGAATCACCATGAAAGCTGAAGATTTGATTTCCGCAGGGTTTGTTCCGGTGATGATCGTGAGCTCCTCAGGACCTCTAATTTTCAAATGCGGCAGATGTTCCTCCTCTCCCTGCCTTGGGGTGGTAACTTATTGCTGGTAACAAGATCAAAAGGGGTTGAAGGGGGAGGGGGCAGTGAATGAGGGCGGGGGATCACCGAGACAGCTGCCAGCAGCCTGGGGAGGTCCCTGTATGCGTCAGGGCCCGCCACCACATCTGCCAGCTTATGTGTGTCCAACAGCTTCTCTTTCAAGCGCTCTGCCATGCACCCAAGCACGCCTATAACTTGTGCCTGCCATGCATAAAAAGAATTTCTGCGTCTCTTCGCAAACGGCAGGCCTTGTCCAATCGCAAAACTTTCTGCATGCACACCAGGAATGGTCTGTTACAGGAGACCCATCTGCCGAGGACGAAGGAATTGGGTGCTGGCTGAAGGGGTTGGTGTATCTGCAAGAATCCATCAAAACGCCAGGGCTCTTTGGCAAGAGCGCTGAAGCGTAAAGAGCAGTACCAATTTGGAGGGGCAGCATTGGGGGGTTCTGGCGCCTGAGGGGAGGGACTGGCGGCATGGGGTGTTCAGGCTGCAGAAATATGTTGGGGACAGAGGAAGAACACAGTGGTGGTCCTCCACACACTGCTCCAAAGAGGGTGGTGTATAATGTTGGGAGTGCCTCTTCCCAGTGCTCACCTTCCTGGTCTCTCCGCCTGAGCGGCGATATTCCATGCGGGACTGCAGCTTCTGCTTTTGCAGCTTGCCGAGGCGGGAGAAGATCTTGGCCTCAGCCTTCTCCCTGCGAAGTGGACCACACTTTGCCATGCTCTCACCCGTGCCTTGCACTTTCCTGTTCAGGAAATTGCTGGACAATGCATTGTCGCAAGTACACCCAGTGCTCAGGCGAGAAGATCATATGACCAGGCTCATGCAATTGGTGAAAAAGAATGCTGAACAAAGAATGGGAACAAAAAAAAATGACTCGACCCAGCTTTCTGGTGGGAAGGGACACAATCTTGATCTTGCATCTGATCTAGGATTATGCTGTGTCCCATGTGGAAGAAAGGTACATGACGTCATTGATGAAACACGTGTGGTACCTGATGCTGCAGGTGTTGATGAGCACCACATCAGCCTCTTCCACTGTTTTGGCCTGCCTGTAGGTGCCTGCCAGCACAGACCTGACAATCTGCACAGAAAACTTGTAAATGACTTTTAGGGGTGTGATGGCATTTCAGAACATGAAACATTGGACAAGCTGATTGTTTGTTCCCAAATCAATGCCCAAGTTCTCGAGATGGGGGTGGAGGGACAGAGGTGGACGTGTGAGTGACTGACCTCGGAGTCTGCAACGTTCTGTTGGCAGCCGTACGTCTCCACGAACACAGAGGGCCGGCCATCTCCAAGAGCATCGCACCCGGGGGTCTGCAATAGGGCAAGCAGTCACAAAAATATATTAATGCAGAAGCACAGCACTGCTGGGCTTCTCACTGGCTTGCATCCTCCTGGTTTCATGCACAAGGCGGCTATGACATTGTCAACTCCAGTATTCAAGCGAGACGTGGGGCCATGTTTGGCGAGCAGACGGAATGCATGTTGGACCCAATTGTTCCTGTGATACATCAATGCTAAGCTCCAGAACAACAGCAGCTGATCCACACAACCCAACATCCTCTTCACAAGGAAAAATCCAATTCTAAAGCATAAGCATATCAGGCTGAGCAGCATTTCTGCTTCCAGCAAAGAAAACGCACCGGCGGTGCAAGGATGCTTCCCTGAATGAAGCTTGATAGTCCAGGGCCCTCTGGCAGCTTCCTTCTTACATCCGAGCCAGATGTAGACGCAAAATAATTGGACTGAAGACGTTCCAAGGTGACCTCCAGGCATGCAAATTGATTTCGAGCATCATGATAACGCACGTAAGGCCCGATTACCCGTCGCATGAGGATAATGATATTTTCCTATTTATCTTGCCACAGCCTTCCGATTGCAATCAGGAATTTGGCAGTATCCTGAGTCAGCCATGAAGAACATGGCTGTCAATCAGCATGCATCAAAAGACTCGCCGTTCGAGCTGCGATTGTTCACGGCTTTGCAGACCTTCACTCAAATTCAATTGCCCGTTTGTACGAAAGTCACTTCCAAGGTCAAACGGTCGGGACGAAACTTTTCCGTACAAGGACACAATCCAGATCGACACGGCACCGACGCCTCTCCACGGACTCTCGAAGATCCCGACTCTTCTGTCGTGGCTGGGGCAGGTGACACTGGCGCGGGAGTAAACTCGCTCCATCCGCTGCAAAATCTGGGCGCGAAACTCTGCTGATTGACCAAGGTTCGTTGCTCCGCTGGCCTTGTCGAGGATGAATCAGAGCAATGAAGCGAAATCTATGGGTGAAGTTCCGGACCGCCAGCAATGCCTGGTATGCTCGAGGAGGACTGTTTCTAGAGAGGAGAAAATGTGATCCAGATTGCCTCTGCATCTGTGCATGCTTAGCTCTGTTCTGGGTGACAACTTAAAGTAATCTGTAGACCCAAGCGTGCTCCAAATTCAAGCCTTCCAAGCACGAAAAGTCTTGATTTGGCTAGTACTGAAGACCGCTGATTATACCTTCAGCCTTCTCTGATTCCAAGTAGGGAGGGTTGAGCAAATGGAGGCGCCAGGGGGCGGCGTGGATGTGGCGAGGCTGGAGAGCCTGGCTTCTGGAGGCGAGAAGGAGAAGCAGGATGCCCTGGCGGCTGGAGAGAAGGTGAGGACTGCAATTTCTCATTGTGGCTCTACAATCGATAGAGCTCCGTGGGGGAGTCTGCCCTTTTTGCAAGAACTGGAAGGTGGAGTAGAGAGGGTTCGTGAAGACTTGAAAGGTCATGTAGACATAATCAAAGTGGAATGTTGGTGATATTGGTGGTGAACTGGCGGGGAGAAAGAAATGTGGCAGCATGCTCGCAAGCCCACGAATCCAAACAATGCAAAGGAAATGTGAATGTGACGTTGAAATTTAGCAAAATAGCCTGTCGCTTGGCCAAGTCTTTTACTGGGGTTTGTTTTTAGCCTGAGCGACCAGTCAAACATCAAGCATCCAAGATTGAGGGGCATGGAAGAATTTTTCTTTTCAAGATTTACCATGCTTCACAGAACAACTGCTCAGCTGCATGAGCTTACAGCTGTAAGTAAAGCGCTGCCATGGCGCACAGGTGAAGCTAGGTAGTTTAGCTAGTCTGTCAAAGGAACTGGAACTGGGGACGGAAGACTCCGTGCGGAGGACGCGGGCACAGAAGCGGCTGCGCAAGCGCTACGTTAAGCACCAGAAGCACGCTTCCTGGAGGTCCCTCCCCACCATCTCTGAGAGCGAGGAGCACGCTGACCACCGATACAGCTGCCAGGTGGTCACCCTCCTCCCCTCTCCCTTTCCCTCTCATCATACACCTTCCCAAATGCTGCTACCAAATGAGTCCACCTGCCATGTCATTTGCTTCTGAGCATTCGGAATGCTCTTTGTCATGTATATCAGAATCTACTAGCAAAAATCAAGGCAATGAGACACACTTTTGAGGAGGGGAGTGACACCTTATTGAAGTGGTGCCACTTGCTCATCGACTTCATGTGCCAGGGGATGGGGAGCGTGCCAGCGGACAGGGGCAGCTTCTTTGGCGAGGCCACAGTGTCGCTTCCGCGGAGCCTGGCAACCTTCAGCATGGCCACCTTCCTGGCCACGCCTGCTGTCAGGAAGGAGGCTGATGAGTCTGAATACCCTGATGAGAAGTAATCCCCGCCCCTTTGCTCACAATCCCTCTCATGACCTGTGCACCTTGTGTGAGTATGTTATTGAAGGTTAACAGAGACTGAATGCTATTTCTGGGTTCTATGAACAGGCAGCACTGCCCCTGTAATGCACTGAGAGAATAAGTTGGTATGTTTTTGGTAAGCACTGCCAAATTGTCGTTCTCTAATCATTATGTAAAGTCAAGGAGCTGTAAACTCTAGACAGAGCATGATACGAAGGCCGGAAAGACAAATGGTAGGTCTCTTCAAGCCGTTTTGACCACCATGCATCACTCCTGTATCTGCCTTGACAAAAAAAATACGGCTGAGTGCATGCGCAGGTCATCTGGAGAGGAAGAGGGGGGCGTCCTGGCGGCTTCGATCATAGAGACACTCAGCGACCTGGACGAGAATCCCAAAGACCAGGGTGATGACACTCAAGGGGAGGAGGAGGAGGAGATTGGAAGGAAGGTCACCGACTCGCATCGTCAGGGTGTAGAGCTGCAAACAAGTGTTGCACCTCCGGCCGAAACAGGAATTCAGGAGGCAGAGTCTCCTGTCAAGAGGTACTGTCTTCCAAGCCCACTGCAATTGCTTCTGTCACCATCTGCATGGAAGCTTGTAGGTGATGTCAAGCCCCAGCATGGAACAAATTCCCCTGCCGCATTGTGATGATATCTTGCACAATCTGCCTGCTTGCAGGAACAGGATTTACAAGATTTACTGTTCCTCAACCTAGAGACTGCAAAAGCCCCGCCAGCAAGCAGGCAGATTGTACAAGTATTTCAACTGTGACTTGGATCGCTTGCTTTCCCCCATCTCTGTACCTTTCAGATGCATTGACATGGTGGAAACTTGCAGGGATGATCATGCGTCAGCCACATCAGAACCAAGGGCAAGCATGGAGAAGTCTGTGGAAGCGGCCAGCAATCCTGGCAGCCCTGGCCGCGATCCCGCAAGCACCACTCCCCGCAAGAACAGCGGCGACTGGCTGAACGCCCGTGTGGAGCGGAATGGTTTGGTTGCGATGGAGGCGAAGGAGTCCGAGCCCCTCCAGGCTCCCCCCACCCCCTCCCCGCCGCAACCAAAACCTGCAGGGGCCATTAAGAATTCCAGCCTCGCCGCTCGGTTACGGAAGCTCGCCAGCGGACCCCCGCGCACGGACCCCCCTCAGCGGGGACCCACCCCTCCGAACGCCATGCCGCGCAACTCCCGGCAGGACGGCCCCTCCGCACAGCCCCGCTCCGAAACCAGCATTGCAAATGGGGAAGCACCACCGAAACCCCCCAGTCCACGTGAGGATGCTCATCCTCAGAGGGATGAGCGGAGGTCGGGGTCCAGCGAAGGAAAGCACAGCGAGGAGGGGCGGCGCCACCGCCGCAGGAGGGAGGCCAGCGATGGGAGGGCGCGGAGGGGGGAGGGTCAGGACCCCTCCTGGGCTCACCCCCTGGACAGCGCCCAAGACCAGGACGTCCAGATCTGGAGAAACGAGGTGGGACTTTTTCTGAACTTCAATCTTGGAATTGGATGCCTTTTGGCGCGACCAACACTGTGGTTGCTGATTGGGGCAAAATTGTGCTCGTGTGAGGTGCTATGCCTGTGTGGAGCGACTGGTCAATAATGGTGGCTAGAGAATCACTCTCCTATGAGCAGCTTGGCAACTTGCTCTTATGAATAATCAATGTGGACAGGTTGCATCTGCTGGCCACACCTGAGGCTGAGGCTACTGCACTTTCTCAAACTCCCTTGATTACCAGCCAGATAATTTTCATCCGTAAGAGTCAAACAGCTCTCGGGCCCTCAAAGCTTTCGCTCACCTGATGGGGTTATTCAGTGAATTCAAATGAATCTTATATTGAAGAATATTGCCTTCGACTGCACAAGGAGGTGATTGCTACAAAACTTGTAAGCCATCAATGACAGCCAATGCACCTCAGTCTGTCTCAAGTTTGACACTGAATGGTCTTGCTACTCCTGTGCATGTATATTTTTTTCACATTTCCACTCGAGCCCCTAGCCGTCCAAATTCCATCAGCAATTCAAAATCTGTTCTCCAGGTTCACCAAAGCAAGGAGAAGCCAGAGCGACAGAGCATGGACCCCCGGAAGTCGGGCGAGATGCTGGCCCACCCCTCAGACCAGGGGGCCGACGCCTTCATTAGGAGTCTTACCCCACAGACCCCACCACGCCCTAGCCGTACTGCCAATGGGGTTCACAGTGGAGAAACCCAGGAGGGGAGGGGAACCACAGACAAGAGCGGAGCCCGGACCCTGCAGGGTTCTGAGCGTGGGCGGTCACAGGTAAGACAGTTTGAGTAACATCATGGATGAGTCCTCAATGCAGGGGCGCATGCCATCTCTGATTGCATCTGTATGCCTGTACTGCCAAGTCACTGATGCTGATGCCATGGAAACATTCTCAGGGAGTCTTGTCATAGCGGCTGGGATAGAAACCTGCCCTACTCTTCGCCATCGACAGTGGGTCCAAACGAAAGACCATTAATGTGTCTCCCAAGCTGCTCCTCTGTTGGGGACATGACTAGTAAATAGCCAGCTCACAGTCTTGTCTCTTGCCAGGCAAAAGAGATTGCAGTAGAGGATTGGAAGACAGGGAGGTCCAGAACAATCAGAGATTGGCAAGGGCTCGATGCATCGAAGACGGACACTCCCCCTGACAGGTGAGTTTTTCTCTCGTCTCTGAACATTTTCGTGATGTCAGCAAGGGAGTCTGGCAGGATGGCGGGCGTGCAAGGTGGGGTGATGATATTGCATCCATTCGGTGCTGTTGCCCCAAGCCCCTGGAAGTATGGGAGGGTCGACTGAGCATCGAGTTCTGGTGCCCTGAGCGCCCTCAACGCACATCATCACAACCTTTGGAAGGGACCACCACCTGATTTTCCTGTGGTGATTGATTCCTTGGAGATAATTGCCAGTGAGACAATCTTCCAACAGTGTGAGGCTTGCTTGAAAATTGCTGATTGAGCTGCAGTTCAACACCTAAAACCTTGTATCCGATTGTCTTGTGTTCAATGCAGCATTCTGGATTTTGTGGAGAACCGACGGCCGCACAGCTTTGAGATGGACACCGCCCAGGAGGATCTGAGCTTTGGTATCACCGAACACAAACCCAGGAAGGGCACCAAGAGCCGGGTCCGTTCCTGACTTTGCTGCTCTTCTAACAATTGAGGCAAACAGTGGTCTCCTGTCAGGCTGGACATCCCCATACGACTCTTTTTACTGAATCAGCAATCTACCCCAGGAAGGGAATGAAACATCAGGGATCCTGACACAGAGAGAGGAAACGATGAGTGAGCATGTTCTTGTAATACCCCAGGAGAGCAGTCCAGAAACCATAGCAGTGCCTTGCATCTGCTTTGCCCAGCCAGCAGCCGCCCCGAGATCATCTCGCTCTTTCTAGCGGTCGAGCCCATTCCTGTTTTTCCCTCCCTTCATGCCCCTGTATCCAAGGTTCTCATCAGACTAAAGAGAAGGTAGATCATACTCACTGCCGTATGACCTAAGTCCCCTGCACGCCCCTTCAGGCCCCCATGCAGTTGAAATCTTACAGTCAAGCTAAATTGCAGGAGGGGTACCCTGTGGATGCGCTGCGCTCCGACCCTGGGGGGTACCGCACCGAGGCGGCACTGGCGCGCCTGAAGGAGGCTTCTTCCAGCCAGGATATTTTCATGTCCACCGCCCACGACCTCAACGCAGGCTACCCCCGCCCCGGCGAGCTGGAGAGGATGTCGCCTCGGGGGCCTGTGCCCCTGAAGCCGCTGTTCGGTGCCCAGGTAAATCCGCTGATGATTCTCACAAGTTGAGGCCTTTGGGGCAGATAGGTGTGCGCTCTTCACTAGCCTGCCCTTGCTTTGGTGTTTGATTCAGCAAGCGATTGGGCGCTCTGCAAGTCGACAGCAAACTTTTCACTTGGTCCATAAGTGCTTGATTCATGCAAATGTTGAAGAGCACTTCTCTTTGACCTCTGCTGAGACTACCCCGCTTTGTGCTGCCCTTCAGCTGTACCTGTGTGTAGAATTGCTGATTTGCGGGATTTGAGAATAGTCACCTTGCACGTTCCTTGTTTCCTTCACTTACCTTCAAAATTACTTGATCATTCGCTTGGACTTCAGCCTCCTGCTGGAAGGGATGGCCATATCCTGCAGGCATCGCAGTCGAATGGCGTCCTGACACCTGATCCCTTGAGTCGGTCCCCCACACAGCCGCAGACGCATCGTGGTGCCAAGCTGGAGGGACTGGGCAGCTGCATCTTCCCTAATGGTGACATGTACGAAGGCCAGGTCAGATCTCCTTTCCTCACGGTCTCAGAACTGCAATGCATGGTCCTGGGAGTCTCGTTATGATCGACGCATCGTCTGATTCAGACGAGCGTTCAAGCGTGAGGAGAGTTGAAAGGAGAGGGGTGTGGCGTAGGGATCAGCAGTGGCGCGTAGGGCTATGCAATGAACTGAGAAATGCTGCTTCTTCTGCCCCAGCCACCCCATGGTACAAGTGGCAGGCACTGATCCAGATCTGGGTTTAAAGAAGCTCATATTCAGTCCATGGAGTCGTTGAGCCTCACTAAGGCTCTCCCATTCCTGCAGTTCAAGGATGGCCTCCCGCATGGGTATGGCTACCTGAAGCGGCCAGGCAGGGACGCGTATGCGGGCACGTTCAAGAACGGGGAGCGCAGTGGATCAGGTCCAAAATTCCCTGCTTTTCCTTCCTCTCCAAGTCCACCCCTCTCCCCGCCCCCCTCCCCTCCCCTTTCAATTCTATCAAATCCAGGTCAAACTCAGAAGTAGAAATCAGCCGTCCAGCTCTTCCGAGCCACACCTGTCTCATGCATAACAACCCTTGAGAAGCAGGACTGGAAATCCCCGCCCAAGCATGTCTGGCAACCCGAATGCTTTCTCCGGGGTCTGTCTCATTGTCGGCAGTGGAGGATCTGCTTGCATCCCATAGTTGTATTCGTCAGAGCTAATTGCTTTGAAAGTGTCGGAAAAGAAGAAAGTACTACTGAGCTTCTCACTAGGGTTTGATCTTTGCATGAGCCTTGCGGACTTCACCCCGGTGCTGATCAATGTGCATAAATCTTTTTTGACCGCTCTTGGAACGGAGTTTATGCAATTGAGACTGCATGCGGCACACACTATCTTCCAACACAGCCCAAATTGACCCCATCAATTGGCTTTTCAAAATCCAAAGTCCCTGCCTTGCAGGCGTGTGCCATTTCGAGCATGGGGACTCCTTCGAGGGCATGTTCGCGGCAGACCTGCCGTGCGGCATGGGCACCTTCACCAGCGCGGGCGGGGAGGTCTTCCAGGGGCAGCTGCAGCACGGCCAGGTGCACGGCTGGGGGGTGCGCTACTTCCCCAACGGCACCAAGGCCGCCGGTGAGACTTGCCTGCACCTCCCATCCCACCCCTCCTCAGGTGCAGCCTGAACTGGCTGACTCTTGCAGGCGCAGTATTGCAGATGCGAAGCCCTGCACGAGGGTTTTCAGAATCTGGGAACGTCTTGTCTGATGGGTGTAATCAATTGGTAATCACCGTGATAGGCGATGCATTGATCACCTTGCCTCCATCCTCCACATTGCACAACAAGATCTGCACCCAGACTGCATTTTGGCCTCAGACATCCCGCTCCTCCATTTCCCTTCCCCTGCATAGCTTCTGAATTCTCTGGACAAGCATTTTGACCCCCCCCCCCCCCGCCCCTTGAGATAAGAGCTCCCCAGACCCTTCTCCGGAATCTGGAAAATATCCCTAGGTTCCAGCTTTGCAGCAGATAATCGAATCGATGAAACAGTCCGGCTGAGCAGTGACGCATGCTGCAGGCAAGTGGGAGCGGTGCCACCTGCAGTGGAGCCGCATCATCAGCAACCAGGCGCGCCTGCTGGCCCTGCCGGCCCTGGACATGCAGGGCGTGGAACTGGCCCTGCAGACGGCGGCCGCTGCTCGCCGGGAGACCTCCGTCGCGGCGGTGGCTCGTCGCCGGGCGGGACAGGCGGTGCGCGGACTGCACTCCACGCGTTCCTCACGCCGGGAGGGGCTCTCGCGGGGGCTTCCGGAGGGGGTCATGGTCTAGATGCCTCTGGTGATTGCTTGGTGCGGGTAGGTAGATTTGGGAGACACTACCCCCTCCGAGATTTGCAGAGGAGTAGGATTCGGAGCAGATCGGTGCTTTATCTTCGATTGTATTCCAGTGTCTCGTCTCTGCATCAGGAGAGGAGACAGCTCAGGATAAAATTTTGAGGGGGGAAACTTGCTCGCTGGGCTGTTTTTCCAGACGATGTGACCCCATGTGCTGTTTTCTTGAAGTGAGTAGTGTGCTCTTCTCCTGGGTTTCAGGTCTGAATTTCGGGCACTGGATTGGGTCACATTACAGGGAGTCCTGCTTGCAAGGGCAGGAGGATTTTTATCAGTGCATTCACCAGCGTTTTACAGCTTGCATCTTGACTTGGAGACTCCATTCAGATTGCACCAGGATGGGAGCCATCTTGTCAAGATGGTTATTCCGTACGTATGAAGCTTCTGCTTGTGAGGGCTTCTGCCCGTTATCATTTCTGTATGGTGCCCTTTTTATGCATCATGCATCTCAAACTGCAAGACCCAAGACCCATAATAATTTACGCAATCAACACATGCTTTTCATTGTCTTGTGAGATGTCAATCCTCCATGTCTAGGATGGAAGAAATTGAGAACACCACATGTCTCCACCAATGTCAGAAGGCCTGGCATCCTGGCGCCCACATAGTTTTGAGATTTGCCCTGCCTGCACTGTAGACACTCTGTTGTTAGTGCTGCTTTATTCTGAAGACTGTCAATGCACTGTTTGAGTGCAAATGCTGGCAAAGTTTGGGTTGTGCTTGCTGTGGTATGCAGGCCCCCTTGCTCTGAGATTTACAGAAGTTTGAGGCTTACAAGGTGCTTACGCAAGACGATTGAGGCAATGTAGGCACCTTTTCCTTCAAGTATCACACTCCTTCCAAGACTTTTGTCTTCAGAGTTCGCATAGATTTGCCATATTTGTACACTACACAAATGGACTGAAATTATCAGGAAGTGCTGTCATATTGACTGTCAATTCAGGTAGTTGTGTCTGGTCACAAGGCACAAGATTGCCCTACTGCCTGTAAACAACATCTGCTACCTACAGATGCCCTTGGCGGGCTACAGTGCTAGCACACCCCCCCTGAGGCATAATTTTGAATAAAGTGTATTCTTTCCCTATTTTTTGGCAATAGAATACCTGTCAAGCTAAAATTAGTGGGCACTGAGTGAATCAGGCATTGGGGACACACCTTGGCTCACCATTGAGGCTATCTCACAAAGCTCAGCAAAAATGCATAATGCAGGCATTAACACTTATCTTTATGTGTTTCATTGAAGTGTAGTATTCTGCTGGCGACCCCGACCCCTTGAATTTCCAGCCTGTCATGGTAACAGTGCACCACCGCATATGCATTGCCGGCTGTGGGAGCTGCATGCAGGCACAAGTGTCAAGCTCAGAGTGCTGACGTGAGTAGTCAATCGGGGGTTATAAAATGCGCCGAGTGCAAAAGCGTACTGTCCCGCCATCTTGACTGGTGAGGTGCTTTCATTCATTGCTTGAAAGCAGTTTGCCAGCCCTTGCTGGTCAACTTTGGCTCAGTTCTACTCCCTTGCTTAGTGAAGGTCTCAACGTGAGGGACTTTTTGCCTGCAACCCTACCTTGGTCCTATGCAATGCAGCAGATGTTAGCGATCCTTCTGCAGGGACTTCGGGGCTGCTTGAGAGATAATTTGTGAGAGACGGCTTATGTTTCAGCCACAACACAACGCCAATTATTGCTCGCAGACGGATGTTGATAGGGAAACACCTTCCAGCATGGCTTCAACGGTGATCCAGTGCACCCCAGAATCTTCCGTGTAGCCCCCCATGTGATCATGGCCCGCCAGGTACAGCTTGGCGGACTTGGAGGCCACGATTGCCTCCCTGATTTCTCGCCAGTTCCACGCCAGGTGTGTGGGGCGTGCCGCACCCTTGCAGGCCTGGTGGTGCGCCGCCACAATCACGAACTCGCCTGCTTCGTCCGCCTCCCTCAGCTGTGCCTCGAGCCATCTGCAGGTGTTGCTTTTGAGATCCTGTGTGACAAGGGGGATGAAAGGCGGGGAACTGCTGTGTTCTTGTCTGCCACCTTACTTTTTTACCTGGCTTGATCTCAATTTCAAATCTCGACCGCGAGATTTTCAGCGTCGAGCCGTCCAAATCCTCTTACGTTCTCATGATTGTCAAGAACGGGGTTTGCACCAGATCGGGAAAAGGAGGAATTTGAACAGGCTGAAGACACACCCAGCACGGAGACCAGTCAAGGATTTGAGGGGCAAGTGATGGTGAAATTAAACCAGGAAGTTACCGGCCAAAGGCTCACCTGAGCTGGTGGAAGGTGATGCCTCCGTTCCAGTCAGCCATCTGAGGGTTGTCGTCCCCCAGAGGGTGCGCAGTTTTGAATGCCTGAGCCTCTTGCGCGGCTTCCGAGTCCTGTTCAGCATCTTCAAAATCTCAATTGGGCAAAAAGGCTCCTGATTGACGAGCTTTTGCACGGATGCAGATGCTGTTATGCATTTTGCAAGCACATATATATTCAAGGTAATGAGAGCTATTACAGACACAAGCTGCGGGCTTTTGAATACTGCTGTCTATGCATGGATGAATTGACCATGAGAGTGACACACAGCGGCACTGTCACGTGCATAGACGCCTGTGACCCTGCACCTTACTATTAAATCGCTGTGTCTCCAGACAGCATTTAAAAAGCATGGCCATTTGATACGCCTTCACAGCTCCACAATGAAAGAGTCCCCGGGTCTGAGTGGCCCACCTGCGGAAGGTTGCTGTGCCCGCTCATCTCTGTTGTGTCCAGGACGATGAGCCGCCAGCCTGGCGCCAGTGAAACAGAGTAGTGACTGTCTGGAATTTTCAGCCGCCGCCTGAGGTGCTGGCGGTCCACGGCGAGACAGTGGTTGCCTATGGCATGATGCACCGGCACAGCCTGAAGTGACAATGTGGGATTGAGGGAGAATTCACTGCTGAGTGCCGATTCCACTCCACGGAAACAAGGTAGGCAGGCTTGTCTGAAGTGGGCTACACATTGTCTCTTTTGCTGGATTTCAAGAGGATATTTACAGCTGATATTATGGTGGGTACACGCATGACGCTAGGATGAATCGCACCATAAAATCTTCACATTTGAGATGTGCATCCTCCCTTGTAGCAGCAAGGGATATTGTGAAGACAAACAAACAGCGAAAGCAGATTTGCCAGCCTGTTGGTGGTTATTGAGAGTGGGAGATGATCACGATGGGATGAGCATGCATCTGTGAGGGCAACGTTTGACCACCCAGGCAGTGTCTGTCATGCCATTCAGACTCCCATGCTCGCAAATCACTTTTTTTCCTGAAATATTGGCTAGATTATTTTATTTGTGCCTCAGACCCAACAAATGATCTCCTAGGAATGCAAGTGGAGTTGTGTCTGCTACAAACGAGCATGTAGCTGCATTACTCTGGCAGATGCAACAACATGGAGAAAGGAGGCAGCACACCAGTCTGTCAAATTGTGAAGCCACAACCTCCAGCTCCGCTTCATTCTGAGTCTGTGGTAGAGTGCATCGTCAGGAGGAGCAATTTGTTGGTATTGACTGCATGCTTCTGAATGGCCAGAAGAACCTAGCAGCACCTGGTATGCCGCCGTTTTGCGTAGATGGCCCAAGAACGTGAATGGCAATGCAAGGAATTTGCATGGATGGTCAGCGGTGTTGCTAAAATGCAAGCCACCTCATGTCTGAGAATGACTTGCCGTCGATGCAAAATTGGTCCTTAAGGTCCTAATCAAGGATTTTTGAAGTGGGTTTACTGCCTCACATGACCTCAAGAGAACCTTCTGCTGATGCTGAGGGACGGGAATATTTGTGAGATTGTGAGTAGTCAGGATTGTACCGGATCGTTGCTGTTTCCATTAATCGTGTCTCCAAGGTTGATTATGCACTGCACATCACCCCTGAAATTCCAAGCATCCACGGCTGCAGCCAGCTTACCGGGCGCCTCCCTGTATCTCTGTGTCCTTCCCTCTGTGTGCCCATCTTCCTGAGAGGATACAAGCCTATCAAGTAAGGCTGCAAGAGGATTCCATACGCATGAGATCACCTCCCATTATGTGATAAGCCCTAGAGGATAGATTTCGCAGCTCACAATGGTATCAGTTGGGGAAGAGGTCGAGTGCAGCATGGCATGCCGGCAAGTGAAGCTCACAAGGTCCGTGTATTGAACGTCTGCTATAAGTCCGCATGTTAGGACTGGATGTGCCTCATCCTGCTTTCCCATTTCTCACTACTGACAGCTGAATTGAGCAAACCCTGATTCTTGGACAAGCCGATATTCAAAGCCTGGATGGATCTGTCAAAAGTATTTTGCTCAAATTTTAGCCAAGCAATGCGGTGAAGTTCTTTAAGGTAAACCAGTACCGAAGATCCTTCTGACCATTGGTCAGCTTCTTTTATGACAGCCCTGAACCCTAAAAATCAGGGATAGATACTCAGCTTCTTCGAACTTGCGATCAAAGCAAATCCAGAGCGACATTCCTCACAGGCTGAAACTCGCTTCTACAAACGCTTCTCGTACCTTCACAGCCACCAGCAGCAGCAATGTCTTCGGTGAGTACTCGACACCCTTCCGGACCTCGGGGGATCCAACAAAAACTCAAGGCTGAGGAACAAATACGTTTCTTATCCCTATTTAGTGATTGATATGACCAGTTCACTGCTCGTCCGCAAGAAAATAATTCTTGCGGTTCAGCTTCCCCATCGGTGCTTGGGCATGTACCACCACCGTCCTGGCCTTAAGCCTTCTGTTTCTCGATTCAATCTAGCCTGCAGTCATCTTCAATTCCTTTATGCTCTGTACAGACAATTCGAATTGAAGTCCTTGAAGATACGGGTAGAAAATGGATTAGCATATGGCCAACCATATCATGCTAATGACTCCTGCAAAGAACAAGATTTTATAATCAAGCAAAAAATCACATAAACAGATCCCACCATCTCTACCTCGTGAGGATCCTCTAAATTTTCAAATAGAAAGGGGAGGGGGGGGGGGGAAAGCCAGTCCTTCTTACAGCTTGTCTTCTGTCCAGGAGGAGCACCACAAGAAGCACCATGAGTCAATGTCCGAGGAGGACCATATCAAGAAGCAGGGCCAGGGTATGGGCCAAGGTATGTACACTCTTGCCTCCTCATCATGGGCCATGATGAACATTTTACCCCATAGTCCTATGTTGCTGTTCCATGTTTCGCCAAAGAGAAGACTGCTTTACTGAGATCGCAGTGATTGAGATGTAAGTAAAGAAGGAGATGTAAAGTCGACATTGCTGCGAATTATATATATGCCACCTTACAACGCCTGACACTCTCATTCCTTCCACTGCAGGAATCGGTTCGGGAGTGACCGGCCAGACTCAGCCACAGTATCAGACTGGTACGTGCCCTTCACCTCTCCTCTTGCCACCTGAAATCCATTTTTCCATTTTGTCTCTCAGCCTATAAATGGGTATCTGTTCTTGCATATAATAAGATCTAGAACCCCCGAACTGTCACTCACCAAAGCTTTTGTTCATGTCACCACCACCATCACCTCTATCACCAAGTTGCATGCAACGAAATCTTACTGCCAAAACCCTAAGTCCACTTTGATACGTTTTGTGCAAGCAAAAAAGCAGACCTGTGAGGAAAACGTATGTCTCCCCGGCTAAGCCTGACATGTCTCATTGCCTGTGTTGCAGGCAACCAGGGCATGACCGGCGCTCAGGGCATCGGTGGCCAGCCCGGATACCAGACTGGTATTCCTCTTACCCTCTAATTCTGCACCTCGAGCTCAAATGCCACCATCTCTTCTCTGGATTTTCCAGGGGCATTTGTCCCCGCATATTATGAAAATCGACGCAGCATTGTAGATCACTGTCACTCACTTGCAAAGCCGACGACAAGCAGGATTGATCCCTGGCTTTCCCTTCAGGCACCCAGGGAACTGATGTGACTGGCCAGCCCGGCATGGGCCAGGGTCAGGGGTACAACCAGCCCGGCCAGGGTCAGGGGTACAACCAGCCCGGCCAGGGTCAGGGGTACAATCAGGGTGTCAACACCGGCCCGCAGGGAGGCTATGCCGGTCAGACCACCACCACCAACCAGGCCACGCCCGGCGTCGCTGGCGGTTCCATGAATCCCACCACCACCACCACCACCACCCAGCAGAGTGAGCTCTTCTTGGCGTCATTTGCAAGAGCTTTGCAGCACAAGTGTCAAAGAGGTTCTCTTTCCATTATTGTTTCCCCATGGTCCACGGTGTAAATATTTGCAAGCCAAGCCTCCCAACTTATCGTTGGATTTTGTGCAGCAACGAATCCCGGGACCCAGCATATGGGAGCTGGACAAAAGCTTGCCGCTGCGATTCCCGGAACACACGTGAGGCCCATTATGCCCTATTGAGAAGCCCACTTGACTAGCTTTATTAGGGGGGGAGAAGAGATGTTCTCGGCTTTTCTGTTTGGTAGTGTCTAGTGTTGCTGTTGGATGAATGATTCATCCATTCATCTCCTGGTGAGGTTGGTTGGTTGCTAATTGTGCGTTCAGGTTGATCTGGGGGAAAAATTTGCAGGTCGTGTTCATCTCTTGTTATATGTATCAAAAATAGGAAAAACCAATTTGTTGCTATGCTACGCAAGAACTTCAATCTCAGATTGCTTTTCGCAGCGGAGATGTGCTGCATTCTACCCAAGGAATATTTGCAACATGAAGACACCTCATCTTCCATGGTTCAACGAAGAGAAGTGTTGTGTGCAGGCCAACAAGGAGAAGAAGGCTATCAACCAGCAGGCGCAGCAGGGCACTTACTGAGCGCCAGAAGGCAGAGGAGATGATGCGCACTCTATATAACAGAACAGAATGAACGTGCATGTAAAAGACGTGTAACAGAAAGTACAAAATCTCCAGAGCAGATTCCTCCACTCTATTCTCACATCGCATGAACAATCACGTACATTGAGGCACAACAGAACTCGTTGTCCTTTTCTCCTGTAGATATTGTACATCACGCTTGTAAACAATACAGCTGTTCTTGCAGAACTTGCACAGCAAAATGTCAGAAACCTTTGCAAGCCCCATGAAGTATCTATAGACAGCTTTAAACACAATAGGAGAAGAGTAAAAGCACTTCATCACAAGGCGACTCCTCTTTGGCTGTATTGCCACTTGTCCATTGCCTTGTCACACCCTCTTCTTGGGTGACTGTTCGGGCACCTCCTTCGCCTTCCTTTTGCTTCCGGAGAAAGGCCGGTCTGGCATACCTCGAAGAGGCTCAGCTCTTGAGAGCTTCCTTGCAGCTGCAGGCAGAGAAGGGTCACATACTGTCCTTAGGCCCGGATTTGGCAAAATGTATACATTTTGCTTTTGCAGTCCCCTGTTGTTTTTGGAATTGTCTTGCAAGGCCACCCTGACTTATTCCCGGCAGCCATTAATTGATCATTCCCCTGTCAGATTGCATTCTGAGGAGTGGCATCTCACGTGGGAAGGTGTCGTTGAGGTGATCCTGGGTCGTGATGGCATGCTTCACCAGCAGCGCCACCAGACATCAGCGCTTGCGAGCCTCTCGAAGGGCAGGGTCAGTCTCTTCCACGATCCGTCTGGTCTCCGCCTTCTCCTCTGCTGTGACCACCTCAGCCAGCCTGTCCAGCATGATCTTCCAGATGGCCAGTTTGCGCGTCTGCACCCTGCATGTGATGACTGCATGGTATTCCGGCTGTTTGGGATGGGAAGGGTCTGGATGAAAAGGTCCAGTCGTTGCTTCATATTTCCTGCTTATTGTCTTCACTTTTGGGGCCGGTCCCCATCATCAACACACACGCCTGAGCTGTATCTGCTTGGTGCTTTTGGCCCGTCTGTGCTGTATCTAGCAAAGGGAAGAAAGCCTCCCACCCGACGGTCGCCTCGCACGAGGGGATGCCCTTTGCAGTGGCCTCCTGTTGCAACGGCCTCACCCCCGCTCCCACTGCCCACCGCCTCCTCCCTAGAGCTGTCTGGCTTGTTCTCCTGCTTTTGAGCCAGCAATGACCTCAGATTATCCTGGGCTACCTGCTCGTCTGTTTGCCCAGCCATTGGTTGGACTGAAGCTGTGGTGGACTGGAGCAGCGGCAGAAGGTCTAGAGTAGAGTGATTAGATACATGAATTCCGCTTGCTGCACTCCCCTCCCTCTCACAATCGCCCCCAAGAACCTTTGCACAAGACATGCGGTCCTGGTGTTTGGGCGATGCGCAACTTCGTGCAAGCCTCACCTGGCCCAGGGGGAGCCATTCGGTCGCTTTGTTGGTCAGGCCCCTGCCGATGTGGACAGGCTGCTCAGATCCCGACTCGAGCTTCCTGCTGCTGCCACCCTGCATCAGGTACGTGGCGCCAGAGAGGTGCTTCCCTGCACCCGATGACAAGAGGTTTGCGGCTGGCTTTGCACGATTTGGCATGGCAGACCTATATGCCTGCACCGCATGCATTGCAGGGTGTGCAGAGCCCATGCATGTTCAATGAAATTACGTTTCTCTGCATTGAACAACTGGAATGCATCCCATGCGCGATGCCTTGTGCAATCCTTGGGTCCTGATAGCTTTGATAGACGGCCCTGATCTAATAAGAATGTGGACAGGCATTTGTAACTTAGGTTGCTCAGCGGGTGGGTGGGTGGGGTAAGTGTGCACTGACTATGGTTGCCAGAGCTGAGAGAATGCGACAGTGGCAAAGGCACCGCTCTCTTTGCGAGGCTGGCGCAGCCTGCGGTGAGCTGGAGTGCAGTAAAGGAGGATTGGCTGGGGAAGGAGGGGGGTTGTCTGGCCGTTGCATTATGATATGATTAGTCCTTTTTTACCTGTCCATTGATCCATGGTATGTATGTATGTATCCTGCAAAGAGCCCAGGTATGCTTACTTAAAAAGCACTTACCATCAGAACTTCCGCCTCTAAAGTCGAAGCTGCGCACCAAGCGCAAGACCTCATCCACGAAGATCCTACCCCCCAAGCCTTCTTGCCGGCCCCCAAACGCCAGCTCCTCCCTTCTTCGTTCATGTAAGGTTGTTACATGGTACAGGCTCTCGTAGTTCTTGAAGCACTGTTTTGCATGGATCTTACTTGCTTCCCTTTGTATGGCCTGAATCTACACACATACCAGCATCATCAGCCACATACTGGGTGAATTCGAGCATCTGCCCTCTCGTGTGAGCTGCTCAGGTAGCTCAGGTAGCTGAGGATGCTCCTTCGTGCCTTGTGCCGGCTAATTGGAGATCCAAAGATTTCGTGCAAGGAAGGACCTTTCATGAGGATGAGGCCGTTGCCTTTCTCTCAGTATAGAAGTACAACTGAAAGAAAATCGTAGTTGAACACCCTGCTTGCCTAAAGCTATCTATTCCCCAGGGTGTGGCTCATCTCAGAAAGAGAACCCGTAAATCGACTCATGATCACGACGACTCGTTCTTTTTTAAATCCTTTTCGCTTCCTCACGTGTACAGGTTGTTTGGCGGAAATGGTGAATTATGGACCAGGCCGCCGCTGTATTGACAGGGATGGTGCACGGCATACATTCTTCTCCCTACTCTACCATCCCAAGCCAATTCATGCTGGCAGAGAGGTGGGGGATTAACCGCTACTGCCTTGTGGTTCATCAAACAAGAAAAGGGGTCTAAACCTAGCGGGCTGACTGTGTTAAATGCAGCAGCCGCCCAACCAAATCTGGCTGGCAGGTTCCAATAGACAAGTTTTCTGTATCTGTATGATGTGACCAAGAGGTGTCTTCAAGGCTGGTCAACTTAGAGAATAAGGCCGCCCAGCAGGGCACTTACTGAGCGCTGGAGGGCAGAGGCAGTCTACCAGAATGGTCGTGTAGGAGCACATGGAATTCAAATCCTCATGCAGCTTCCTATTGAAACTCACACATCCACAGTATAACAACTCACACCACTCTACAAAGGTACATGAAGCTCTTCTACATCCCTGCTTCCCTCCAGCAAAAACACCCTGTCCATCATGTTGGTACAGCATACTGCACACCTGTCATTGCACAACTTGCACAGAGAATGGTCAGAAACCCTTTTCAGCCTGACTCTTCCCCATGAAGTATCTGTAGACGACGTAAAACACAAGCACCAGCAAGAGCACTTTCTTCACGCCATTGTTCTGACCCCCCGTCCTGCACGAAACAGATGTACATTGGAATAAGCTTTCCTTTGATGGGGTGTGGGGGGGGGGGTAAAGCCAGTCCTTCTTACAGCTTGTCTTCTGTCCAGGAGGAGCACCACAAGAAGCACCAT
>QAXI01000419.1:3062389-3087169 GCA_004335615.1 Chloroidium sp. JM
GGGTTGTACCTGCTCTGGCGCAAGGATTGCTTGGTGGACCTGACACATGCTCTGGATCAAGAGGGTCTGCTCCTGGCGCAGATTCTCCTTCAGCTTCTCCACAGCTTCCAAAGCCTGCAGCTTTTTAGAATGCCATACTAAACCTTGTCTACTGCATGTATCATACCTGGCGGGTATGGAATAGCTCTGAAGTGAAGTATGGACTACTCTAGGCCTGGTACTGGTTGTATCAACTTTCTGGAGAAGGGAGAAGAGCATTGCAAAGACTGTCCCTCTCAGGGAAAGGAGAGGGGAGGTGGGAGGGTGGATAGAGAAGCTCAACCATTGAATTGATGCAGCTGTGTATCCTTGTCCTGGCTAGCACGAGCAGCCAAATCCATTCTCGTCCCAGATCTGCAAGGAAAAAATGTGGGAGGAGAAGGTGGGAGGGGGGGGATGGATGCCATACCTTGGCTTGGCTTCCCCTAGCCTGCTGCCGGGGGTCGGGGAAGGCGGCCAGCATGAGGCGGTGCAGCTCCCACCGCTGCTTCAGCAAGGGGCTCAGCCGGCTCAGGTACGCGCGCCTCTCCGCCAGCAGACCGGCCTTCTGATCCTCACTCAAATTGAGCGCAGCCTGCGCAGACAGGATTGATTTCAAGTGCCTGGAATGACCTTCGTGGATAGGCCATTGGTCCTTGCTGTGTAGGCCAGGTATCAGAACCGGAGCTGTGTGCATAGAGGTCCACGTATTGGGTCTTGTACACCGGTAGAGTATCCCTGTCAGTGACACAAAGTTTATAGGAGCCTCTTGCTATGCCATGATGTGCCATTGGGTAAGCGTCCCACACCATCCAGGCTTTGCTACGGCTGCACTGGCTTTGGAAGTGCGGTCATCACTGCACATGCTGAGCGGTTTTTGGAGGCGAATCAGCAAGAGAGGAGGAGGCACCAGGCACTTCCGCCAGACTTCAGCGGGAGGTTCTGCAGGGGCGGGGGTGCTGCCATCCAGCCTGCTGGTGTGGAACATGGAGTACTCCTTGGGCTGTTGGAACGCTATGGCCAGGTTGAGGGAACAGAGCTCCCTCACGACTTCTGCCATGCGTTCCCTGCTGCCTGGGGAGTCCCTCTCCTGCAGAAGTGCCTTCAAGGCATCGACATAACCCTGCAGGCATCAGGCTTGTGGTCAGAGAAAGGATTTCGCATGGTCGTGATTTGGTGTCACAAAGTCAAGAATTCGATCTATTCTCATATAACTTTTTGCCCCATATTGTCATTCAGCCTCATATTGGAATCAGCCTCATATTGAAATCTCATCGCAGGCTTTTGTATTTGATGAGACAGGGTTTGAAAGGGAAAGGCGGGAGTGGAAGTCGAGGTGCATTCCAACAGGAGACAGAAGAGGAGATACTTTGTTGACGAACAGACTCTCGTTGTCTCTCTCTTTTTCTCTCAACACAAGTGCTGCCAATGCGCAGGCCGATGCACTAATCAGGCAATCAGGCAGACCATCCTGGATTACTTTAGCTCTCCTCCTCTATAGAAGGCACAATCAAAATCAATGGAAGGCACCACAAATCGATTCTGCTTGCCCTTGCAAGGACACAGGGGTGGGATGGCTTGCTGGGGTTGGGTGGGGTGGGGTGGAGTTGGGGAAAGGTACCCTGTACAGCACGGCGTGCTGCTTGAAGGTGATGCTGGCCGCCTCCTCCTGCGTCAGCTGGCGCGGGGTGGCCAGCGGCTCCCCAGCCTGCCCCAGAGACAGCTCTGGCAGCAGCTCCGAAAAGTCGTCCACAATGGACTCGACCTGCATTTTGATGGTGGTAGTGTTGACAGGTGTGTGGCTGCGGGTGCAGGTAACGTAGATTGGGTCGTGTGTGGTTGACAGCAAGGAGTGGCGCTGGCTCTAAAGTGACAAGTTCAGATCATCCCATGAGCGACAGAATATGAGCAAAGTTGCCCAGGAGATTATCCTCGCCATGAGGCATGCGTCAGTGCTCTGTGTGTACAAATTCAAATCACAAGCGAGAAACCCAGCCCCAGGGCATAATGCGCAGTGGAGGTTGCGGATCGGCCACTCACGTAGCACAGGCCGTCAAAATCAGGCGGGCGTGATTCATACTCAGCCTGCTGCTGCTTGAGCCGCATGGCATGCTCCAGGGCAGCATTTTTCTGCTGCAGGTCCTCCTTCTCCTGCTCACA
Source organism: Chloroidium sp. JM (assembly GCA_004335615.1). Classification (NCBI taxonomy): domain Eukaryota; kingdom Viridiplantae; phylum Chlorophyta; class Trebouxiophyceae; order Watanabeales; family Watanabeaceae; genus Chloroidium; species Chloroidium sp. JM. The sequence goes on from QAXI01000419.1 coordinate 3,064,568, forward strand.
CAAGAGGGGTGATCAGGTGGGAGATTTTGATTCTCAAGAAATGTGTTCTCCTCTTTTGACGCAAAGCGATCCTCGCATTCCAGTCCGCCTCCTGCTTGCAGTAACGCAATTTTTGATGGGACAGGTTTGCTAGACTGCAGTTCTCCCCTTGAAGCACCAGAGTGTCACAAACAGACTTCATGAAGTGCTGAATCTCCCTCTCCTGCTCCCAGCCGGCTCAAAGATAAGCAGGATTGATTTGTCACAGCTAGGGCCAAGGAAGGAATTTGCCTTCCATGACACAAAAGATGTTTAAACCGGATCTGAAATGCTGAAATCACCTCCGGCGCGTTTGAATTTTCAGGCTCGTATCGGATTCTAGTGGGAGAAAGTATACTTGCCTGCTTCATGGCTTGAAGGGCAGTCTCCAGCTGGCACATGACACCCTGGCGCTGCTCCTGCTTCTCCTTCTCCCGCTCCCTGAAGCGCTTCTGGGCGCGCCTGCAACAAGGGAGACAGGAGTCAGAGTCCTGGATTCTTTCGTGAAGTCCCGTAACCTTCTTTGAGATCTTCCTTGACGCTGCAAGGCAAGAACTGGCTGAAGGCGCAGGTCCTGCGGGGAGCTTCTCCCATTTCTGCTTTCCTGACATTGATCATCGTCAAGAGCAGCCAAGTGTGGAATGGGGACAAGACGAATCTCTTTTCTATGATATTGTGAATGTGGTGAATGGAAGATTTGGCCAAGCAAGCAGAATAAGGCACAGGGATAAATGGGCATCCTGACCTGTTCCTTGCCCGCTCCTTCTCTTTCGATGCCTCTGTCATGGTCCCCCGTTTGCGCTTGGGCCACGCTGCCTGTGCCTCAGCTATGGTGGGTCCGATTGCCTGCACAGGAGATACCCTTAGTAGGCATTCTTGAGCACTTGATGACCACAGAATTGCTCAGTATTGCGCTTAGATATCAGGTGTAACAAGAGATCCCCACTTTTGAACACAAGGGCAGAGCAGTGCAGTTCCACCCCTCATCTGCCCAGCTCCTCCGCCCAAAGCCGCAATTCGCAAGATGAACCCTGAATCTGGTCACCAAACGTGCCCCGGGGGTAGCCCATGATGCCAAAACACCTGGGGAAAAGCTCGATCTACCCAGCGTTTGTCAGGTTCCCCAGGGCCAGGATTTTGGGAATCCTACCGGCATCGTGACAGCCTGTGTGGCCCCGCTCGTTGCGCTGATGGGCTTTTGGTCCGCAGGGGAGGGGTTGGGGTTGGCAGGGCGGCTGGAGGTGGGGGTCCCGCCCGAGCGCTGCAGGAAAATTTGTATTTACATTCTGGAAGCGCGGGGTTGATGGAATGCAGCCAGGTGATTTACAGCAAGAGATGACTCGGAGATCAAAGGTGTGCAAGGCTATGGCTAAAGAAGATTTTCTCACCATGCCAGATATGCTTGCTGTGGATTGCTGCATGGACACAGTCCTGTGCTCTGAGTCCGAAACGCCACCGGAGGCCGCGGGGGATGGCGTGGCGTCATCTGGGGATCCCACACCCCCGGTGTCAGCTCCATGATTGCCGCGGGGGTCCCAAAACCCTGCCGGAGCCACTACCGGGTGCAAGCCACCACCAAGGCCGGGGTGATAAGCCCCTGCCGGGACGTTCGCGAGCTGGGTGGTGGGGTGTAGGCTCTGGTACCCCTGTGAGAGCTGGTACCCCCCTGGCGGAAGGGACAAGGGCTCGGAGCGTCCGAATGTCATCGGGTTGAATTGCTGAGGGGGCATCCCCTGCTGGGCTGCGTACGGGAGGCTGTGGGGAGCAGAATGGCCGGGCAAGAGGGCGCTAGGGTGGCCGGTGTATTGTTGGGGGATCTGCGGTGGCTGCTGCTGCGAGTATGTCCCAGGTCCTGCTTGTTGCGTGCAAGAAGTTTCAGCGAGGACAGCTCGAGGCGGTTGTACACTTTGCAGCAAAGCTTTCGCATCTATACATGATCCAGCAAGCAAGATATGCAATGCGATCATCCCTGTGTACCTTGGTTGCCTAAGTCCTGTCCCACCGGAGCCAACCATCTTTGCAGGATATTGTCGAATGCATCTCCTCCGTCCAATCTCGGCATTGGCGGGGCGCCCTACGGTGTCAAGGAAACGACTGTCGGAAGAAAGTGCAGCAGTAGAAGTAGTGTTTTTTGTAACAATGCACCCAAACGGAGTGCTCTCCAAATAATTAAACTCATTTACGGTCCCTGCAGGTGCATTTCGGTAGAGAAGATCTTACGGCGAACGCATTCAGCTCTTCCAGTTCCATGCTCGTGAAGTTGAGCAGGCCATCATCCCCGCACGCCATGAATCCAACGTTGTAATGGCAATCAAGATAGACACATTCTCAGATACACACTGATGTATGATGTAGGATGATGTGAAATATAAGGGGAAGTTCTTAGCAATTTCCCGAATGACTCTGGCCCTGAGCTCGCAGCGGAGCTCATTTAATAAGTTCCGTCCTCAATTGCCTTTGTTTACGGAACACATTCCGCAACGAGGTGAACCAATCCTGAATTCTGAATAATGGAGTCTGCCCAGGTGACTCCAAGGCATGTGCTCCTCTTGCTCCAAGCTTCCCCACGTGCTTGGTGTTTGGGGCTTGTTCACGCGTCATGCTGATACCTGTAGCTATGAACGGTCACGGCAAGCGCAGTAGTGCGCTGCGCTGCACAAGTTTGCAGTTTGTGCAGTTTGCTTTCCGTAACGAGTTTGAAAGCAATTAAGGAGGAGTACAAAGATTGGAGCAAAAGCAGCAGGCAAGAGCAGCCATCAGCAAAGCAAGCTGAGCTGGGTGTCAGCTGACTGTGTCAGTGCAGATTGCCGGGGAAGCGGGCAATAGGGAGGAGTGGGACGGGATGTTGGAGAAGCTGGCAGCTTGCATTTCGCTTCAAGAGGAGGCCACAGCAAGGCAGGTGGCGGCAGACAGAGGCAGCCAGAACCACCTTCAGAATCTGCACAACCACGTAGCGGGCTTGCTGGTCAAGCATGGCATCACCACATGGCCCAGACTGCGTGCCAGCTTTCCCAGTAAGGCAGTCTCCCCTCCCCGTATCCCACAGACCTGTCTTGCCTTTTCCACACTGAGCTATCTTACAGCTGCTGCTTAGAAGTCCTTGGCATGGTGTCTGCTTACGAGGGCACACGTGTATGCTTGGCTGATGCGAGGGCCTGCAAGAAGGGAGCACAGCAGTTTCAGTCAAGACTAGTCACTGGGACCTATTTCAGGATGCAAAACCCATTTTCCATTCATTTTAAATGGTAGAAAGGCCTTGCATAAATCAAGATGCAATCACAATGTACTAAATTTTACTGCTAAGAGAATAGCTCACGTCCCCGGCATGCTTTTGACTACAAAATGTTTGATACTTGGCTGGACAATTTATCTCCAAACCCCTACCCACATACGCATGTTCCTATCAGCCATTTGCATACCCTTGAGAGTGATGCAGGGCATAGCAATGGAGTGCCATCAGATGCGGGGCAGGGGCAGGTTACGAGCAACAGTGATGCGGGACACAGTATGGGGGAGGTGGCGAAGAAAAAGAAGAGAAGGAGAAAAGAACAAACTGATGGCAAAGCTGCTGAGCAGTCCAGTGATGCAGCACAGGATAATGCCGAGTCTGTCAACAGGGGTAATTTCTCATCCTTTCCTGATGGTCTGGTGCCATAAGTACAAGCTCCTCCAGCAGCAATAACCTGTCATGTGCTCAGATGCTTCTCTCAATGCACCGCAATTCAGTGCTTGAAAAGCCCCTTCCCTATCCTCCTTGATCTGCAACAGCCACCACCTTTCTTCGATGACCACCATAATATTGTGCAATCCCTACAGAAAACAAGACTGGATAATAATCCCTTATTATGGCGTCTTAATCTCTCTGTGCTACAACTTCTGAGATCCCCCCCCCCCACCCCCCTCCCCCTGAAACTGTTATGATCAGTGAAGAGCCATACTGCACTCTTTTTTTGCTCCTTGGCCACCATCGAATGGACAGCAAGCCATTGTCAATCCCCACATCCCTCATGAGACGCCATGCCTCATGCGTTGAGGGTCTTCGCACACCCAATGCAATGGAGATCACAGTCAGTCCTTGTCAGCAGGGCTGTGGCCGCCGATGCACGACTGGCTGCGGAGTGGCACAAGGACAATCCCTCCCCTGCAAGTGTGCCCCTGGGCAGCAACTTGAAGTGCAAGTGGAGGTGTGCGTTTGGGCATGTCTGGGAAGCCAGGCCTAGCAGTCGCAGCGGGCCTGTGGCCAGCAATTGTCCAAAATGCTCAGGGAGGGGGAAGAAGAGAAAATAATCCAGGGGAGACTGAGCTTTCCGTTTGTGGATTTGAGCGAGTGTTTGTCCTTGATTGTGTGATGTTTGGTTAGGTTTGAACTTTTGAGCTCATTGAGATGGTGGCCTGCACTGAACTTCCAAGTATCAATAGATGTTGGAACATTTGCCTCTTGAGGTGAAATATCAAAGGCTTTGCTGTGCACTGCTGACCACTCTGTTGCACACTTTTGGCATTGGTTAATTCATCCAATGTGCAAATGGTGATTGCATGTTCATGTGCAATAGAGATATCATTTACACTTGCAGATTCAATCAAAAGTCAATGCATACAATCAAGGTGTTATCGCCTGCGCCAAATTCTCGGGAACATCATATATCAGCTTGACTACAGGAAAAGAGCCCACAGTGGCATCATGTTCCAGAATGGGAGCCACACAACACATGCAGACAACAAAATCTCAAAGTTCCTTTGCTTAGACAACAGGCAAGCAAGAATGCAGGCACTCTGCGGGAGATCAAGGACAGACACATCGATGAAATAATTGCAACAATTAGCCAGGCTAGTTCATTCATGATTCACAGCCTGCAAGAGCCTCACCAACATGCAGAATGCAGACACAGAGAGGTCTGCAAGAAACAGTAGCACTCCTCCACAGGGCTAAACACAGCAGCCATACCATGTCCATCAAGGTTGAAATCCATCTAGGTATTGCTGGGAATGAATTAGCTGATCAATCGGCAGGGGAGGCAACGGTCAGAACTGAGTGCAACCAAGCGGTCAGTCTGGGCAACACAGGCCTCAAGGATATACTTTGGCCCGCCAGACTAAAGACAATGCTGCCAGCAACAAAGGAGCGCCCAGCTGTCATTTGGCAGTTGGGCAGCCCAAGCCATGATGTGAAGAAAATAGGAGGAAAAGAATAATGGCACCCCTCTGCAAAACCGGGCCAGCAAACCAAGCAATCTTCCCCAGGGTCAGGTCCAGGACAGGTCAAGCTTATGTCAAAAAGGCCAAAAATCGCAGGCAGACAACTACTTTCCGATCCCCAAGATCGCAGGGTGATAATTCGCTGCGCTAGCAATCAAGGCGTTTGAGCCAGCTTGCTGATTCGCAATCTGGGTGCTGGTGGCCATTTGCTGGGTCTTCTGGCAGGAGGAACCGGTGCCACAGGAGCTGGTGATTGTACTGGTGGAAGATGTTGTTGAGGGTGTGGTAGGTGTAGACCCAGTGGATCCTGCACAGCACCATTGAGAATCCCTTATGATGAGCAAGCACAGAGAGTAATCAGATATGGTGCTGAAGATGCTGGACAGGCGCGTGTCTTCAGTTCTTCAACCCAGGTGCAAATTCCTGAGTGGACTCCTGGTGACTCAAACACCTGGTGCTTTGAGTGAGCTTTTGTGAAGGGTGGATCAGACATTCATGATAGTTGGGATACTATGGTGTCTGAGCTTGTCAAAAACCAGGGTGGGCTCCCGGTGACTCAAACACCTTATGCCTTGAATGGATGTTGTAAAGGGTTGATTAACCATTCATGATATTTGGGATACAATGGTGTCTGAGCTTGCCAAGGATCAGGGCCAGTCAACCAAGATTTTGTGTACAAATGATAGTCCGACAAGCAAATGCCCTTCGAATCCTGGCAAACCCCTCATTTGGAGGACCAATCTTTGAGAATGTTCTCTTCTTGGATACACTCCCGGTGGACTAATAATTGTACTAGTGTAGTACCTGAAGTGCCAGTCACGTCGCAGCAAGCAGCGTAAGGGTAGTCTTCGCTGCAGGTGTAATCGTCGGCGACAAGGCTGAGGATCACCGACGTGAGGTCGTCTAGGAGCGCAACACAGGTCGAAGGGGAGCTGGCCTTATTGCAGCAGTGGTACTCGTCATCTGTCTTACAGGTGATCCCATTCGCACCGGCGTGCTTACAGGTGAGGGAGCTTGCAAGGTGGCGCCTGGAGGGTGTCCTGGACTTGGCCCAAAAAGTCATGGCAGAGAAGGGACTCTCAGTTGCCAGGATTTCAATGGCTATTGCTTGATACACCTGTGTGCACGTGCCGTATGGGTTGCCTCTGCGTGCAGGGTTGCCAGGAGCGGTTGACAAGGAAGTTATGAGTTTGCGCATGGTGACGTGTTTCATTGCAGTCATTGAGGGGTGTGCATGTCAGAACTGACACCTTAAGTCTCAGCTATATGGGAGGTTGAAGAAATATTGGCTGTAAAGACGGCAGGTGCTGTGATTGTCCAAATAAACAAGCAAGCACACATAAGGAGTCACATTAAATTCAAAGTTTCAGAGATTGAAAAACTCAAAGGCAGAATCAAGCGGATTCTCACTTTGAAAAACAGACGGATTATATTACATGCATTGCTTTTTGAAGGTACCGAGACTCACAGATTAGCGACATGAGCCTCAAGCGGTGCAGCTGGCATCATTGGGGGCGACCGCTGCGCCAGTGCTGAGCTGGCCAAGGTAAGAACAAGGAGAACGTTGAACACCTGCTGAAGAATGGATCGGACTTTTCCTCGTGTCCACATTCCAATTGAGCTGAGTACCTCAGTTTGAGCGAGAGTCTCGCTGCGAGACGGACACCCCATCGAAGAGATCCATTTAGAGAGCGGCGAAAGGTTGAGGGTTTTTGGGTGCTTAAGTGACATTCAACGCACCTAATTTGCACCCATGTAAATTGTCTGAATAAAGCATCAAGGTTGGAGACAAGATGAATGGACATCACTCGGACTTATCGACGCTCATATTTGATTTGGAAAAGTACACGCACATCCGTACGCGTTCAAGGGTTTTATGATTTTACATCGACAGGGGGAGCTCTTGAACTTCGCAGCGGCCTTACCTTCATTATTCTTCACCAGGCGCAGCCAACAAAAGAATTGTAAATCAGATTATACCAGAATATGCGGGTCAGTGATGGTCGAGAGCAGAAAGGGGCAACATAAGCATGATAAAGATCAAGAAGTAATTCACGGATACGTGCCCCTCTGCTCGGGAAATTGTGACACTCTTCACGGCGCGTCGAGAAGGTATCTCAAATCTCACGACCAGCATGACCACAGAGGAGGACAACAACAGTAGTAAATTTCAAGAGTTGTCCAATCTCTAAGAATGGCTTTCATTGTGCTGCCTCAGGTTGCTTGGCATATCACGGCTCTGGCTGCAGTATTGCTGATCTTGCCCGTGGTGACCTGCCAAATCGGTAATTCTGAGCCACAAGACCACTGGACTTAACAAACAATGGGTTCAGGATTTCTCTTCAATCAGTGCTTTCAAGTGTTGCAAAGATTTCGTGGTGTTTGGCTGTGTCAGGTACAGTGTCTGTAGTCACGAAGCTGAAATGCACTGGATGCCGATGACTTGGTCATGGATTGTTGATTTGCCTTAAGCTCAACGACGCAGAATTGGGGTCTGCCAAAATCGCTCCTTGTCTTGTGCTCTTGGTGCTCAGTACTCGGGCAAGACTCATCTAACCAGACCTTCCACTTCATGCAAGTCCAGAAAAAGTCCGAGTGCAGGATCCAGCAATGCCACAATCAATGGAAGCAGCAGCATCGGCTTAATCAGCAGGCCTCCTGACAAAAGTGGAGGCAATTCCCCCATCAACAGCGGATCTGCGGCTGGAGGTCCTCCCATCATGCACAGTGGGGGCAATACTTTCAAAAAATACGTCTGCACGTACTCCAAGAACACCTGTAATCTGGATCCGGCTGTCGCAGACTTCATCAGATGCAACAAGGATATACTATATGATGGCAAAACCAATTACTGCCTGTGCGGAAAGACTGTGGCTGCTGCAAGAAAGTTGTGTAATGTGTGGTGCGATGACATTGCAGACAATATTGCCTCTGGTGTGACGTGGAGCTTTGATGTTGTGAATACTGCCTATGACAATTTCTGCCGTGACCCAATAACACAGGAAGAGTGCATTGCATGCCAGGAAGCTGGACTTGGTAGTCTCTGCGGCTGCGGTGGTCCCGGGAGGTAACCTGTTGACGACATTGAACACGCTTGATTGAAAGTTGCTGGCTGTTGGAACAATTGACCGGTTCTTCCCTTTTACTTTGTTGGGCATTGCAAGTAGAAAGACAGGCAGAGAACAATATTGATGCTTGTGTTGATGACTACAGAATTTGCGTTTGCAAGGTCATTATCAATGATCAATTTACAATATATTGTAACATCATTTCTGGGCAATGCACTCAAACAAGACCCTCACCAGTAAGAGAAAGAATATCTTCACTGACAAAGGCTGAGAGGCTGACACAGCGCCATCCTTATGGAATGTTGCCGCATACAGAGCACTCTGACGATGTCAAGAGCATAAAGTCTTTCATGTACCCTGACGATCTAGACAGACACATTCACCAAGCAGGGCTCTCTATGTGCACCCTAAACCCTTCACTGCCATGCACTGGGCCTGTCACCAATCACTGTCTATTCACACAGAAGAGGCTGGTTTGCAGCCCAAATCTGTAACTTCTCAGCCCTCTGATGTATTTGGGATTCAATTCTCGAGCACGAAAGCAGCCAGGAAAGTTTTATCCTGCAGCAACATGATCACGCCAGCATTCACATAGATGACAGAATTTGGGAGCAAATGCAATTGTTGCATGAAAGGGAATGCTTTTGGCCTCACCAAAGGCAACCCCCATGTACACGACTATGGCCAGCATGGACTTCATCAGGAATGTGTTGACATAACCATCAGAGATCCTCTCAGAAAGACAACTGATATTGATAGGGCATTGCAGCAGCCCATGTTGACAGTGAGGTTGAATGGTAAAATGTCGACAGGCATAGATCAGAAGTATGCAAGCCGCACACCTTGAATCCTCTTTGTCATTTAAGGGCTGCAGACAAGGGTTTCAAGCCCAGTGAAAACGGTCACTGACTTGTATTCTTTGTTGGGTTTCGGGGCCATGGAGATCTACAAAGCATGTGCATACTTGGGGGGATAATGTAATTCTGGAGCTTACCTGAGTGCTCAATCCATATCATGCAGCCCTGGCTGCCCCCAGCTAGAGTGCGTGGGTACCCTAAACCCATGCACATGAGTGAGAGCGGGTCCTCGTTGAATAAGACCAGGTCCGCAGCTGCCTGGGCCTCTTGCATCCATCCTGGCGCAACAAAGGCCTCCTCCCAGTTGCAGTCCATGGCCTTGGTGCCTGCAACTTACTCAAGAGCGCCTCTTTCCTCCTCCCCTGCCCCCTTACTGAGGCCTTGTGGGGGTTCTTCACATTCTTCGATATCTAACAAGGTGGAAAACAACTCCTAGTGTCATCCCTACTCCTCTGCTGCACATGTCCCCAGATTGCCGATTCCATCCTCCCATCATCTGCTGTGCCTCAGCTGCACATGTCCTCAAATTGCCGCTCCCACACACATGAACTGCTCCCACGCAGCAATCTTGCGGATTTCCAAGCCATCCATGATTCATGCCTCTGTGCAGTCCCATCAGGCGCACCATGTTGGTAAAAACGGCCAGGAGATTGATGGGTGAACTGATGACTGCACCATCTATAGTTCAGCATTACGCCAGAGAAGGAAGACATCTCAACATGCAGGTAGGGTGAACCAGGTTGAATTCCTTGAGAGCAGAGCAATGTGGAGTTGTATTCGTACCCTGGGACAGTGACGTTGCAGGCATTGCGTTGTTGGCTGGGCTCGGGTGGATTCCTGCCCCCACCGTGATTGTCTCCATCCCTCCCTCCAGGAAAGTCGGCCCTACAGGAATCGCTCGTGAGACATTCAAAGATTTGCTCAACGCGTTTCAGCTCAGATTTCTGCCCTCCGCGAGTCTGGACCAATATTTTACCGAGGTACAGCACCTTCATCAAGAAGATTTGATGGTGGAAGTGTGCCCACCTACCTAGCTGTGAGTCCTCAATGTATCACCCCCCTCATGTATTTTTGAACAGTAAACAGCATGATGAACAATGGTGACCCCCGTGTGCAGCCTGATCCCATCACTGTAAAGAGCACATGTGGCGGCACGAGGCAGCCCACCGTTGTTGGTGGGGCAGTGGGTCGCGGCGCGGCAGGGACGCTTGGCAACATCGGAGGCGCCAAGGTCCTCCTCCCCCCGCTTCCTCTTCTGGTTTGAGGCCTCCTTGCCCATCCTCGTCATCGCCACGCGGCAGTGAGGTGCCATCGCCACGCCATCGGTGACCACTGCTGGGCCACAGGCTTCCACTGCAGGAGCAGGGGTGGCTTGTGCTGCAGCTTGACAGGCCCAGGCCTGCATTGCATTTGCGTTGGAGGCTGCGATGGGTTGTGAAATTGGGAAGAGCCATGGCAGCGGCGTGTCCCAGTGTCTTGTGGCTTGACTTATGCATTTCTTTCTCAAGTATTGGTGTTCAGTATTGGCAGGAGGAGGGCAGGCGTGGATTTTAGTTTGGCAGGGAGGAACACAGAAGAGCCCCTTGGGGGGGGGGGGGGGGGGGTGGAGTTCGCCTTAGCCGTCTTTGAAGCGTGCATGGCAATGTCCGCAGCGTTCACCATTGGGTCGTCATCGGTGGCGGTGTTGACCACAGGGATGAAGTAGGAAGGAAGGCAATTGGCACCCGTTCTGATCATTGCGTTCTCTGCAATGCTGCAGTCCTGCGCATTCGCCTCTGCAGCACTGCCCAAGATCAGTGAAAGAAGAAGGGATCGTCGAGATGTGCAGAGAAATTGCCAGAGAAGCTTTTCATGTCTGCCAATCCATGAGTGTCATAGGTGATGCAGAGTTTAGTGTCCTATACACTCGTGATTTGAGAGACCTGCAAGAGGATTCATAATAAACTTGAGGCGGGACACTGCAAGACACTGAAGGTGGAGAGACCACAGCAGCATTCCACCAAGCCAGAGAGAGTTTGCAGACTGGAATGCTAAGGTCTTGGCTTCTGTCAGTCTCCAAGTGTGCCTTGGCAAAACTCTGAAGGCAGAAAACCACAGCCGGGAAGGGAGGAGCACAGGTTGAAAGAAACAACAGCATTCCGTCTTTTTTATGAATAAAAAGCTGCTTCTGTGGGGGCTCAAACAGCGGGGTGAGCGAAGGAAAGATTGGCTCACCCTGGAGAAAAATCTCTGCCTCCACCAGGACGGGCCACTCCATGGTCCTTGCCTTCCAAGCGGTTTGGGAAGGCGTCTGGTCCTCCCCAATCCATTCAGCAAATTGCTGGGCCACCTCCACACTCCTTCCCGCCTCAGCCCTCACATTGGGGGCCAGAACCTCGGCAGTCCCTTCAAATGCAAGTGGATGTCTGGTCAGCAACACCGCGTTCTTCGTTGACTGAAACCAGGCCATCATCATTGGACATGAGGTCATCTTCTCTGTGGCATGCCCTTAGATGTTTAGCCTCCAGGCAAGATATTGCAGGTCAGGACATGTCCTGCCTCTATGCACACCTGTTTTGTGATGATAAGGTCGCCAAGGTGATCATGCTGCCTCTGATGTTTCTGATGAAGAAAATTTGTGGCAACACAGCTTTGGAAGCGTTTCATGCAAATCACCTGGTGAGTTGTACTCACCTTTGGTGGTTGGGAAATCTGTTGGCAGAACACCTCCACCAATGCCAGTCAGAGAGGTGAGGGGGCCCCCCGTCAGGCCGTGGCTCCTCTGGCAAGCAGTCGCTGCGCCATTTGTGCCAGTACCTGGAAGCAAGATTAGACGGCTTTGGATCCTGCCATTAATCCTCAAGCCTGCCTCCCATCTCATCAACCACTCCCTGGAAAAGAAGAACGGTGTGTCCGATGCAATCGAGGGAGAAGGAAGGGAGAGTGGGGATGGCAATGAAGGAGTGACTCACTGGCAGGAGGGGCACTGGCAGCAGGATCACAGCATAGCTCTTCTGCTGTGGGAAGCCGTAGCTTCAGCTGCCCAGGTGGGAGGCTGCAGACCGCCTCCATGAGCTGCTTCAGGCAGCAATCCTCAAGGCGTACCTCCCTCTCCTGCATGACACAAGGTTTCTTGATGAGCATCTTTAGGTCTCCTTGTACCCTCCTGGAGTGCTGCACCTCAGTTCTTCTACCTGCTGGAGAAATACATCCTCCCATCCAGCCAAATCAGAACCCAAATGCTCCATGCATCATGCTTGCCTGAACAAAATGCAGTCCTGTGTCTGCCTCCCAAATAAGCCCAGAACTTGCTCAACTGCCACCAATAGCTGCCACACCCCTCAACAGACATCCTCTACCCGTGAATTTCAGCAATCCCATCAGCAATACAGATTCGGATAGCAGACCTGGGCGACCATGCGCAGCTCCCATCCCTGAAGCACCCCTCTGCAGAACTCCTCTACCGTGTATCTCAGCAATCCCATCAGAAATACAGAGAGCAGACCTGTGCTTCGACACGCAGCTCTTCAGCCTCCAAGGCATGCTGCTCTTGAATGAATCTCTCTTGCTCATTCAAGAGGCGCTCTATGTCCATGTCCAAGAGCCGCTCCTCCTCGACCTCCTCCATGTCCATGAAGGAGTCATTGCAGAATGCAGGCATGTCATTGTTCCCGCTGCTGCCCTCTGTGTCAATGCCTGCCTTGCTGCCGTTCCTGCATTTGCCAGCCAGGGTGGTGATGCAAGATCAATGGCAGGCACTGCTCATTTTTCACACCGTTCTGCTAATTCTGCCCTGAAAGACTGTCGCTGGATGGAGTTGCTGGGGAGAAAAGTAAAGGAAAGGAGGACGTTGTTGATTCAGATGGGCTCAGCTATGATTGGGGATGAAGAAGCGGCAGAGGGAAGGGAGACTGTTTACCTGCTCATGCTACGGATTGCAGGGTCAAACTTGGTGAATTTGGCGTCGATGGCGCCCATCTTGCCCCTGCTCTCAGCCCCAGGGACATTCAACTTCCTGATCTGCTTCATGCATCGGTGCCTGACACCGAATTGGGCATATGTCCCACCCATGGCTTTTCCTGCAGTCGTGTGTACTTATCTCTCACAAACCTGAATGCTCATTGCGCTTGAATGGAGATTCAGAACAAGCAAGATGGTGGACTGCTGTTCGCTTATTCTTCTTCGACTGGAGGTTAACATCGATGCATAGAGACATCTTATTATGTTCTCAACCAAGCATGCTCCGTATGCACTGCCCTGGCAAAGGTTCACTGCGTAAAACTAGCACTAGAATCTAGGCACAAATGTGCATACGCCTTCATGTTTGCTCGCTCGAATCATGCAGAAGGCTGCCTGACAAACTTGGACTCGGACATCTTTCGATGAAGCTCAGGATGCTCACAGATACAATGCATGTGCACTTTCAATTCTCGAGCTTTGCTGTTGAAGACTCGGTGACATCGCATACCTGGCAGGGTTCGCCGAGTGCTCCTCATAGTCTATCAACGTTTAACAGCCTCCTTCTTCCGCGTTCTCAATGTCTTTAACGAAAGTACATTGCGAATTGCTAGGCTTCAGGCATAGCTGGAAAAGCTCCAAGAGCCCCAAAACCTAAAGTCTTTACACAGTACCCCAAACCCCAGCACAAGCACAATCAACAATATCAGCTATGGAGCTCATCATACATGTACGAGCAGCATATGTTAGTAGTCATTTTACTGTTTACAAAGGGTTTGCCTGCAGCTGCTCACACAGAATGCAACTGCTTTGAGCCTGCAGATTTAGCAGATTGTTTGACTCCTCAGTGTAGATTTGCTACATGCACCTAGGCAGTGCCACAATTAAGATAGTTTATTATGGCTGTACACAAGCTGACGCAAATTTAAACATTCTCTCCAAATGCAATGCTGAAATGGAGCTTGTTTCGTTGGTGGGTGTGCTAGCACTCATTAAGCCCTTTGTGCAATAGCTTGCAAGCGCTTGCAAGCACTAGCAGTATAAGTGCTTCTACAAACAATCCTTGTTCAACCCTCCAAAGTGACGCCATGCTACATCATATAGGCTTGAGCATTCTCATCGCCTCCCCATGTGTCGCCTACTCACTGAACGGGCGCTCACGATGGCACTGGAGCGTTATACAGGCAAGGTAAACTACCCAAGGTGGCTTATGTTTTGCCCTGTCCCTCTATACCGTGTCGGCGGCAACAAATATGGCATCTGTGAAGAGTACCCAGAACAGCAGGCCCAGCAGGGAAGCAATCATGAACACCATTATGATCGCAGAGTAGCCGCCTCTGCGCCTGCAGCATTGCGCGTTCGTGAGGATGGCTATGCAGTTAAATAAACCCTTTGAGGTGCTCTGACACATGACAGACTGCTTTGTACAAATCCCACACTTTCGCTGGGTTGGGGGAGAGTGGATCCCTTCATACCATCACCGAAGCTTAAAATTCTCGAGCGCAGAGAGTGGAAGAGGAAGAAAAGGGAGGGGTAAGGGAATGGGAGGGGGACCAGGAGCTCACTTGGGCGTCCAGGGGAAGTGGCGGCCCTTGGGATCCCTCGCCACCTGTTGGTGAGCATCGTGATTGACCACCTCACCATTGGGAGCCACCACCACCAGCCGCGGCAGGGACTCGACACGGAACTCCTCCTTGAGCGTGCGCCGCTTGGCCTCCCCGAACGGGATGGCGGTCCAAGGCATACTTGCATAGTGCTCCTGCCAGGCGTATATTATCTCATTGCCAGCCACTCCGCCGTCTCAGCAGCTTTTTCAATGCTGCCTTTCACTCACTTCCACTTTCACGTTCACTGGAATACTTTGGAAGGAGGAGTGCAATGCTGCACCGATGACAATTAATCATGAAGTCCCTCTTGCAGACTGCCAGTCTTTGGGATTTAATGGGGTGTTTTATGTATCGACTGTCTCGTAAGTTGCATGAAAGAGTCATCAGACGCATGATAGTACAGTAGTATACTGTACTGGAGCGGTGCAGGAGCGATTCAAGTCTCTTTGGAATTGTACCAAGATTTCCCCATTACTTCAACAGAAAGTTCTGTGGGGGACATGACCCACCGCAAAGCTGTTTGTATCTCTGTCCATGGAGACAAAGACGACCTCCAGCTGCTGCTCACTGCTGTGCCTTGTGCAATGATTGTGCATCTGCGGTGTAAGCCCCATCATAACCTAAAAGTAAATCTGGCTCCACCAAAGCCTTGGCAGGGGATTTGCAGCACAAACCGACCTTCAGCAACGCAATGTCTGAGGGATATTACCTGGATCAGCTTGGTCTCGAACTTGGAGCACTCTTTACTCCTGCATCAATATTCGGCTCCCCATCATGCTTGGAGCCTGTTGGATGCCTAGAAGAGTGGCCTCGGTACGCTTGCAGATCAACAAGGTTCAAGATGGGTCAGGAAGCGCGGCACCTTCTTCAAGCAGTCAAGCTAATTGTCAAGGCAGGTCTCACCATTGAGCCCCAAAGTAGAGCAGCAAGGTTTTGCCCTTGAGGTACTTCCCAACAGGCTGCAGTATGTTGCTGCCTCCTATCTTGGCGATGAGTACTTCACCAAGCTGCTGTGTGAAATCGAAATTTTCGGGAAGCAGAAGGTCATCCATTTTCCTGCATTTTTCAGTCAGTGAGCCCAAGCGAGTTATCACAAGCAGTCTTCGAGGCCTACAGATTATGGCAGTACTTGACCTTGCTGCATTGCCGATCACTGTTCTTGACTGTGTTGCAGCGAAATACCTTGTGGTGAGATCTCTCAGCTCAGATCAAGCTACAGTAGCCGTGCTCGGGGAGCAGCACTTGGACACTGGGTATGTGATTCAGCCTCTTGATTGCTGTACAATAGGCGTATCGTCTATTTGCTATATATGGCTCAGTAATGTTGGGAATTTGCAAGCCATCGAGCCCGCAATTTCAGTATGAATGGGGGAAACGCCTCTTCTCACGTCTCTCTGCTCGAGACTGGCTATATGCAGCAAAAGTATCGTTGACAAGAGGAAAGTGATCCTGAAACTCCATTTGGTAGCTGTCCCTTGATCTCAACCTCGCAACAATAAAGTATTTGGGCCTTAAGAATCAGCAATGATGCAGACAGCATTCAACTTAAACACAAACACTCCATGCACTAGCAGGCACATCAATCGTGCATTCGGAGGCCGCTTTTTAGGGCAGAAACAGCGGTCATGCCGGGTTGTCCCTGCAGCAGAAGTGAGTCTTCCCAGCGTATTTCGCTACGCTACATCAAGATTTCCGCTTACATATAACTTGTATTGCATGGATATGGGAGGACGGAAAGATTGGCAAGAATTGTCGTGGCATGCGCATCTCACAAGGGGCGTAATGAACGCAGGCAGACAACTCAAGCCAGAAGAAGGTCTTGTTTGTAGCAACCAACAACTTCAAGGTAAAACCCAAGGGTTACACAGCAGCAAGCCGATGATACACCCAAACTTGCTGTCAGCTGCAACCAAAACATTTGGCTGACGCCACGTGTGGATACAGGAGCGCCAAATTTAGCAAGACTGTCATCTGCAGGTGCAACCTGACAAGTGCGAGGACTTTGAGGAGGTGTGGAGGAACAGGGACACACATCTAAAGGAGTTTGATGGGTTCATCAGATTTGCGCTCTTACGGTGCGACGACCCAGGTGAGACTTGTCTGTATGACAATGGCTTGTGAGTCTTTTTGTAGATCTAGCTTGTCTTTGATTATGTCCCCAGACATATGACATGCCATCGTGTCTTGCATATCCCTCCAACCAGCTGCTTGCATTGAAGGATTCTGCCAATTGGAGCGGCGGCTGGGTATTCTGAACGAGAGGGGGTATGCGATTTCAGAAAGGGTCAAACATTCCTTTTAATATTGGCTTTGCAGCCTGCCGATATCAGACCTGCTTCAATGTGGCTACATTCCGGACGCTTGTGGGGAGTGAGCAATGTCAAGCTTCCCAAATGAAGCTGGCTTAATTTCAAGTTCCTCACCCGTTCTGATATTGTCTGACAGGCGAATATAGGTCAGAGTCATTCTGGGAAAGCCGCGCTGATTTTGACAACTGGAGAAAGTCAGAGCAGGTCAGCTCAGGCATACTATCATACCTGTACTGCTGCAGTGCATTGCTTCTAAATTATTTGCATGTAGCACTGTTATGTGATGCCATGCAGAACTCGTACGGCTATTGAAGGCGACGCAAGTTTTGTCACAATGATTGGATCTATCACAACTTATCAATCTCGAGCAGTTGCCAAACGAGGCTTCTATTGGCTGATCTGGAAGATGCAGATTACCAGACCCTGATTCCAGAATTTCCAGACTGGCAGATGAGTTCCTCTTAAATTAAGCCGATGGAGCAGCAATCGTCTGGGGATGCGCAATGAAATGGACTTGTGTTTGTGCAGTTCCAAAAGTCACACAAGGAGGTTGGAGCCAAGGAGGGAGGGGAGCCAGAGAAGCCTTCCAAGCCGAATGCAATGACCATGCTGGAGGGCAGACCAACTCCCAAATTCTATGAGGCTGTGACTGTCACAGAATAGATCCCTGTGAAGATCTGTGCAAAGAGATTGGCAGGTTTTGCTGCGGCGCAATGAGTATGCTGAAATTTTGCAGATCATTGCAAGGGCATAGTATGCTATTATGGTTTCTGAAGAAGGCAAAATTAGTGCAGTAGACGAAAGCTTGCCAATAGGCAGTCCTTGAGGTTTCAGCTGAACGGAGTACATCGATTGACTGGAGGAGATATTACAGGTCTTGCTAGCACTGCACACGCTACATTTCGTGCTGTCACGCCCTACAACTAAAGAACCACAGAACAGAGGCATCCCCAAATGATCATCCCCCCTGAACACTGGTATCACATGGCACTTGGGTCTAGTATACAAATTACATCAACCATGACACCATCTGGCAGCAATGAAGGATTCCCAAGTAATTACGGAGGCAATCAAGGCTTTTCACATCTAAGGGAGGCAGTAGCACATTCAGTCAAAAATCACTGCAGTCAGTCCTCAATCACAGCATAATGTACAAATAAGGCCACCACCTCCCTCGGCTCCCCCATCCCCTCATGCTGGCCAACCCACTGCCGCTTGGAAGTATGCTACATTTGGCACTTTCCCAAGGGAGAAGCCTGCCTGCCACTAAATGCTGAGACAATCTATTCTGGGCTCAAGGCCCTCTCAACGCTGGCAGTGGTCCTTTTGGCGTAGTGGGCCTGCCAGAAGAGGACAGCAGCGGATGAAGCCACAGCCAGGGTGATGCGAGTGAAGATGCGGGCATCCGTCACAGCAAATACGCCCATTCCCAGGATGGCAGAACCCAGCAGCACTCCTCGACTGCCTGCAGTTGCAGAGGGAGAACGTTGTCCACTAAAAAATGAGCAGGACAAAGATAGAGATATTAGAGGAATAGCTTTGGGGGAAGATTGAGCCATTTTTGGCGAATCAATGAGGAAAGACTAGTGAGGGTTGACAGCCTGGGACATATGTTTCACCAGGAGATCTCATCTTGAGACACACTTTCCAAAGGAGACCTTTCCAGGAAGCACTGATGCAGAATCTCAAAGGCCCTTAAACGCTCAACACCAATCTGTGCTGACAACATCAAGAATAATCTCTGCGAGGTACCAGCTCAAACCTCAGGAGCCACATAGCAGACTCAAATTCAGCATTTTCCCTTTCTTGTTTTGGAAAGGGAATCTCCCCTACAGCATGACTTGGCTTGATTGACCTGACATGTGTCTCAATTTTCCTTGATGCAAACTCCATTTTCATTTCTCCATGACAAAGAGTATGAAAGGCAGGTTGACCACATGCTGATCCCACAGAACAGAAAGCATCACTGAGGTGCATCTAACCCCCTACACCACATTTCCCGTTTGCACTTGCACCAACCTTTGGGCCAAAAATAAACGCCAGAAGAAAGCAATATGAGGAGAAATAGGGGGTGTGAGGGTTCGGGTATCGTACCTCCTCGCAGCACGGTCAACAGGAACGTGAAACGCTCGTCCACCAGAGCGTCAAGGAGAGGGAAAGGAGAAGGGCGGGGGGGGTGGGGGGGGTAGTATACCTCCTTGCAGCACGGTCAATAAGAACGTGAAACACTCGTCCACGAGAGCGTCCAGCGCCGTGCGGCATGTGAGGTACACGAGGGGCGCCGTGAACAGGCCTGCCCACAGGTAGATGGCTAGGCTGGCTTGGGAAACCCAGCCCAGCTCCCCCAGTGTGATGACCAGCCACATGCAGCAACCTAGCCAGAATCTGCTGCCTTTGGTGCTGTAACCTGTACGATAGGCATGCAATTTGCAGTTGTAGGGCCAGCCAGGATTGACTGCATGTGGTGAGCATTGCAATGCGTTACCCAGAGTCCAGGGTGATCATAAACCACTGGACCAGGGGAAGTTCAATTCAGACACAGGGTGGAGCAAGAAGGACGAGGGCAGAGCACCAGGAACTACGTCATTATCCGGGACAAATTGTTACATTTGTGTAATTTGTTGAGATGCAAAAAAAGGACACAATGTGTGCCATTCTGCAACAACAAGGAAATACCACAAGAGACTATGTCACAATTTACGTGCAGCCAATGCTTGTGATATCTCTCAATCATCTAATGCAGTGTGAAACTTACTGGGAGATGAGAGACAGTCTCTATGGTTGCGCGAAGCATGAACTGGCCTACTGAAAATGATCAAAGTTTTTGATGGTTTATGGTTCAAATACTAAAATCCCCTTGTCAAGCCAGTCGTCGGAATTTTGTCGATGGCAATCCAAGCACTGCTTTTTTGGCCGACACTGAAAGTGAGGAAGTGAGATGATATTAAAGTGGCCCAGCTTGCCCGTTCCGTCAATGGTTCAATACCAGAAGAGTCTTTATCATTTGTAAGCTGAAAGAGGCTCTCATTCGTAATTTGAAAGAGGCTCCCCTTGCCACCATCAATCACCAACTAAATCCTCATCGATATTATGCATTGTCGTTGCACACATGAGTTAAGAATTGAGGCTCAGGAAAATAACGAGAGGGGGGGAGGAGGGCATAGTGGAGGGCTGCACTTGAGAGTCTGCGGGCTACGAGTGAAACGGACGCTGAGATGACGGGCGTGGCTGTTGCTGCCACATGTGCAACCACCCCCTCCACCTGTCGCTGAAGTGCCTCTTCAGATCCCACCGCTTCAATTTCCTGCATATTGGCTAGCTCAGTGCCCCCTCGTTGAGTCATGCTACATGCGTACAATCTGCATAGAAGTTGGCCCACACTGCCTTTCTCTTCTTGGCGTCCCTGTAACACTGACGGTATTGTCAGATGTTCTCTGCTTAGGTCCTTTAGAGTAAAGCATCCATGCTTCAGAGATGTGGTCCCATTCCTTTCTTTCACATCTCTTAATCATAGCGCACTATCCCAGTTCCTGTGAACCATCAAGACTTGCCCTCTGATAAGTTGCGCAGAATCAAACCCCAGGCAAACAGTCTTGACTTTCTGTCAGACGTTTTCCATGCACGATTTAAGGGGGAGGGGGGTGACAACCTCAATTGACCTCCTGCGCTGCCGCAGCACGCTCTTCAGGGAGTTGTACAGTATGCAGCAGATGGCAGAGAAAGCCAGGACAGTGGACGGCTGAATGATTTCAACGCCTGCAAAATCACATCTGAAGACTTCAGATTCAACGTGCGTTTCCAACCTCAACGGACGCATCACCCCACCAAAACATGCACAATGTCTTGACTGATCATCTGAGGAGACAGAATGCTTTAATGTATCCAGTGACTTGCTGTGAGTATTTTTCAACCAGGTGACAAGCAAATTTCTTCAGTGCACCTTGCAATGATCTTGCAAACTGCAGAGTCCTAGTGCTACCTGCCCTGCTATAATTACCTACAAGCTGATTATTAATCTTAGAATTTTAACATGCTTAAGACACAGGGGATGCACAACCAGGGCCAAGTAGGATAAAGCCATGAGGGGGGTGGGGTTATTGACGGACCATTGACAAGGTGTCGCAGGCAGACGAGGAAGTAGAGGCCGGCGCCAAAGATCTTGCCCGTCCGCAAAGGGTCCTGCCAGACCATCAGCCCCTCCAGATCCTCCACTGTCACCACCTGCCATTGACACATTTGATGACCACTGTGGGATTCAAAATTGGCACTGTAAACAGATTGATTGTCTTGCAGGGTTGGTCCATTACCATGCAATGACGGTCGTGGCTTTTCAAATTGCAGATGTTCTGTCAGCTGCCAAGAGTGTCGTTAACTGTCAATTCACACAGTGGTATGACACTTGGCTTCAAGCACTATCCAAAATGGACATATCCCATTCCAGGGGCAGGCACCTAGAAAACAAAGCAATTATTGACATCAGAAGGTACAAAAATGAGCAGACCCCTCCAAATTGAGTCGCTGCCTGACACCAATCGAATTTTGTGGCCAGGTCAACACGGCTTGACAAGTCATCACCATACTTGATAGAGCCTCATTACTTGCATACTCTCCACTCTCAAGCAGTAGGAAAAATGCATCCATGCTTTGGGTTGGTGATCACCTGGCGCTGTGCAGGAATGACAGGGTGGCGCACGCTACTGAGATTTCTGGCAGGCTCACTGGAATCGGCCGTCTCCTCATGATCGTCGGAATTGGGGGGAATTGCCTGGTAGTGCGGTCCAGCGGCCTTTCCCCACCCCCCCATCGCGTAGGACACGCTGGCTCGAAGCCACGACTGGGGCTCAGCTGCATCTGGCAGGCTTGGTGCTGTCAGGAGTCTGAATTCCTGGTTAAGCTATGTTGCTGTGAAAGGTGGCATCTGTGACAAACGGGGGGACGATGTACATGTGATGACAATACTTCCACTGGGTAAATTGTCAGCAGCACATTGAATTATGTAATCTTGATCAATCATCTGGACAGACAGGAGATGCAGAGACGCAGCAGAAAGGGGCCGCCGGGAGGATGCGTTTGGAAAGTAACGCACGGAGCGATTTCTCATTTGGAGGTGGAAATCAGCGGGCTTGAGGATTGACAGGTACAAATATCGGAATACTGGATCCAAACCACACACACACTGGACACTAGAGTCTGTCGGGGACAAAAGAAGAGGACAAGGAGGTCTCCATCCAATCATGGAGAGGGGTACCTGTGGCAGCTCTATCTTGTATATCATCTTGCTGGGAACCATACACAGCACTGTACTCCTCCCCTGACAGGATCGACCCGTCACTGGATGCTTCATTTTCAGGCTCCCAGGTCCCCTCTGCATCACGTAGGAGCGCTCAGTGAAAACAGAATGCAAACTCTGAGGCCATACATGAGGAAACTTGGATGACAACCATCCCAGCTATTCCTACCGCTCCTTGCAATCATCCCAACATCGTCCCTTGAAGGAGAGCAGGTGCAAGGTTGGCAGCTTTGGTAATGTTGGCTCAACAACAAGCACCCAGAAGCTGCGACGAAATAATAATGGATTAGTGAATGAAATTTTTCTGAACCCCCCCCCCCC
>QAXI01000419.1:3109663-3125427 GCA_004335615.1 Chloroidium sp. JM
AATTCAAGAAGAGGCGGCGGTGAGGCACATCGTCAGGAATTGCCAGAGCAATATTGTCAAAGAGCTTCAACTTCACGCCCCCTGCCTTTTCCCCCTCTGGAGATCAAACGAGGAGATAAGAAATTCAATCATGCAATGGGCATCTCAAGTATTAGGCTGCTTGTACGACGTTTGCTGTGGCTTCACTCTCTAACCTCATACAGTTGCATTCTCAATTTTGGAAAGAGGCAACGAAAAGGTGAGGCCTCACGCTGCACCGTCGTTTCCAAAGCGTCCGCGGTAGGGGTCAGGGTTGAGCACATGGCGGATGCCAAAGCCCTGCATCCTTTGTCACTTGTCGCTGCTGACTTAAAGGCATATTACAGATTGCCCAGCGATTATGCAGTCAATTGAAGTTTGATTTGATTTTGCTGTCCTGGGTGGGCTGTTTGGAGGTTCCAATGGCAGCAACTTTGTATGGTATAGTATTCCAAACTCAGGATGCCTGGGCTTAGGGAAGAAAGGAGAGGATGGGAGTAGGAAATGTGGGGAAGAATGATCGCGGATAGCCAACTGAAGGTAAGGGATGGGAGATTTGCTAGATAGAATGTGGTACCTTGCGATGCGTTGTACAGTAGAGAAGCAAGGAGGGGACCATGGGGAGAAGCCTGGTTGATGCCTGGTGGATGTCTGGGCGTATGAGGGGGCCCTGGGGGAGCAGAGGGGGGAGGGGGAACCTGAGGCATATTGGCCTTCCAGGTGGAGTGAGATGTGGCCCCCATCGTCGCCTCACTCAGACCGTGATAGCCGTTCCTGAGGGCCAGGACATCGTAGTTGCCGGTGTAGAGGCGTGCCATCATGATCGCCATGTCATTGGCTTCGCTCCCACTATTCACGAAATAAGCCACCTGTGGTAGTCAAGAAATCAGCAAGCCTACCAGGCAGCCCACATCAGAGGGGGGGGGTCCTTCAACCACATCCCTTTGCCATTTGCAATTCAGTAACAAAAGGCAAAATGTTGCAGCTTGATCCACAGCTTCCTCCATTCTCCCAAATAGAAAGTAGATCTGTGAAGAAGTAGAGGCTTGGACATGCCGAAAACTCATTGCATGTGAGATGGCATTTGGATCGACTCCGCACAATGACTACAGCCACTACCATCCTCTTTTTTCCAAGCATTTGTATCCCTCGTCATGGCATGGCTTGTGTGTTTAATACACAGAATCATGAGGGACATTTGCCTGTTGGAAAGATATTTGCTAGTCATCTTCAGGTTCCTTTTCAATCCCTTCTTTGCCCCTCAACCCAGATATTATGCAAAGGGAAGAGGCTGTTGATTAGGTTCTTACATACATTGGTGAGGAAATATTTAAGCTTGTGGTTAAGGTTGGGATCTGACACACCACTGATTATTCCTTTTATTTATTTATTGTGCTGCTTCCTGCCCAGAAAAAAAAACTAGACGTTCTCTTTACTTCAAGATGTTATTTGCTACCCAACCCCAAAAGCACTTCTCAGGCCTACCCCTCAGAGAAGTCAACAGCAATGATTGTTTGAATTAAGAACTCAGTCACATTATATACAAAATTCATTAACATGTGTTTGATTTCGTGGTCCACAGAAGCGCATGAGAGGGATCACACAAGATTCAGTGAAATCAGTGTGGAGAAGTCAGGGTTTGAGGAGATGCTCATCGGTATCCCTTTTTACATAATTTTGCTTTTTAAACATTGAAAGCAAGAAAGACAATTACATGGAGGGCTATGGCCCCAAGTGTGTGGGCAAGAACTACCTTCAGGTTGCCAGGCATCCTCTCTGCCAGCTCCTTGGCAAACAAGGCCACCTGGTCGTTGAGGTATATGGTTGTGGTGTGCTGCAACAGGCTGTTCTGCCTGTTTACGGCCTCCATGACCCGGTTGTGGCAGTGCCCCACGCTCACCGTCACGATCCCTGCAAAGCACTATACGAGCACAACATGCCTCAGCGCTAAATAATGCTCTTCACTCACTGCATCTCCCAACCGCTCATTCCCAGCCTTGCCTGTGGTCATTGCCAAGCAGTTGGAAGGATTGCAGGAGATGCAAGAGCAGATGCTGTCTCATGCTCCGTCAATCTGTCAGCCCAGATTGACGGATCCCCCCCCCCCCCTTCCGTCATGCTCAGGTTCAGCGCCCTTAATCTGAGCAATTGACATACTGTTGACACATGAACCTGGGGTAAAGAGATAGGTGCGTTTCACATTGTTCCATAATCTCTCTCCCAAAAATGTATTAGATCTAAAACAGCTGCCTTGGCAAAGTTTCTGCTGCACCATACAAAACCCAATACCTTCCCTCGATCAATGATTACCATAAAATTCTCCACACAGAAAAAGGTGTCCTCTTTGCAGCTCCCATGATGTTCTGGGGGATGGCAGTATAAGTCATGCATCTCCTAATTTGCTGCCCTCTCCTCTTCAAGGCTCTCCCCCTTGTCTCAATTGTAGAAGCTGCAACCATGGCACTGATTTGCCAGTTCACTGCACAGATTGTGGGGGCCTCACATCCAGAAAACGTCTGCCGGTCTCGTCAAACAGGTACTGCATTTTCCCCTCCACAATCATCACCGGCTTCTTGAAGTGGTGGTAGATGGCTGCACCGACAAGTCATGTGTCAAATCGTGTTGCAAGAACACCTTACAGATCTCTGCTTACCTACCAAATTGTCTAATTAAGAATCTCTCCAACATGGTCAATGCCTGGTATTTTGATGAGAAAGTGATCGTGAATGGTGCTGCGGCATCAGCTTCCTCCTCTTGAAAGCTTCTTTCAGGGTCCAATCTAGAGCTGGTGGTTACAATAGAAGAAAGGAGGGGGAAAATGACCTGGACTGAGGTGCTGTTTCCTCAGGGAAAGGACCTCTTCCTTTGGAATGCCTGTGTAAGGTCTGGGCTGATGATCAAATGCAGGCATCTGGGGCTCAGGCGTTCCCAAGTTTTCAGCAGGCAGGGATGCAAATCCATGGGTACCTGAGTGCAAGGAGCTGTTTGAGGACTTGACAACTCAAACGATGCTGAATTTTTAATCTCTGAGATGTACCGGCTCTATTTGAATCAATTCATTGCATTTAGCAGTCAAATTCAGGCAGGCTCCTTTTGTCTGTCTACGGGCATGCTATGTGCGCTGAGATGTTGGCATTCAAAGCGTCTCCGGCACTATGCATCCGTGTATCTGAAAATTCATGTCCAACGGACTCGCTCATAGCAACAATTAGCCGCTGTACCTCCATATAGGGCCCGGCATTCTGCCGCGAAACTCTGCAACGTCCGGAAATTACGCTGCAGCGCCATGTGCATCACTGCGATTCGCTCAAGGATGCCTTCTGGGGATCGAACAGCAATGGAGAGGGAATTCGAAGAAAATCAAGTCATGTGACAAATGTCCGGTTACTAACCCCACCTCTCTTATAGCTTTCCGTTAGCTTTCCGCTGACTTTCCTTGAGCTTTCGTTTTGTCCTCTCACTTTCGCTTAGCTTTCCTCTGGGTTTTCTTTAGCTTTCACCCAGGTTTTCTCTAGCTTTCCTACAGCTTTACCCCAGCTATCCCTCAGCTTTCCCTTAGCTTTCCTCTAGCTTTCCCTTGGCTTTCCTCTGAAGAGCTAATGGTGGAAGGTGCTCCTCCCAGCCTTGACCCCCAAGGGCTTCTAGTTCTTAACCTGCTTTTACCCCCCCCCCCCTCCGGACTGAAGGAAGCAGGCCCCCTCAATTGCAGCCCGTGTCAAACGCTATCTTTGATGCAGTTTGTTGTAAAGAGAAGGTAGGTATAGCTGCATGACATTCTCTGTGGTGGAGGAGGTGAAAAGCAGTGGTACACATCGGCATGGTGGATCAAGAGACAAATCTATTTGCCTCGAGGCATGCCAGGATAAATGCAATCTGCCCAGAATACGCTCATCAGCTTCCAACTGCTCATCCCAGGCATCAGATATAATTGCCCGAATAAAGTCATCACTAGATTGATGTTGCTCCCTACACGATATTATGAAAACTGCTGAAAAAATATGTGACATGCTCTCAGCGCGATCCATCTTTAATTCGTTCCTGACACTCTCACATACATGTGTACCTCATTGGAAGCAACCTTGATCGATGGCTCTGACTGTGTGAGCTATTACGACTGAGGCAACAGATTTGCTTCTATGGCACTCCGTCAAGGGAGCTCAGATTGTGTTAATAAACAAACTACTATAAAGGCCACTCCACCAAGATCCCAAGTGAAGAAATCAGACACCAGGACCTCGTGGGCCCCAGGACACAGCCTAGAATTCGAACAGCATGTCCTGGGTGTAGCTGATGTCCACCAGGATCGACCGCATGGCTTTGTTCATGGCGGGGGGTCCACACCGGCAGATCAGGACGTCCTCGCTTGGCGGCTCCAGGTGCTGCTTGATCATGGACTTGCTCACGAAGCCAGTGCCTCCGTTCCAGCCCTCAGGCGGCGTGTTGAGCACGTAGTACACCTTGAACCTGCATGCGGATGCACTGTGTTGATATGCATCCACATATGCATCAGATACCTAAGATGCCAAAAGGAGGAGATGGCATGGGTGGGGGGGTGCAGTTCAATATCCCTTATGGAAATCTCGCATAGAAATGCACACTCTGCCGATGCAGCATGCAGAGGCCTGTGTAGAATGCGTCTTCCAAATGGTGGACAGAGCAGACCCACAGAGGATGTGTGTTAGCCCGCAGATGACTGTGTGGGTGCTTGGGATCAATGCGTGAAGCAAGCTGTCATTTTCACACCTCACGACCCGGGGATTGACTTCATGGGGAGGCAGAGGGTCACAATCACCTGGCATAGGTCGAGGCGAGCTCATCCAACTCCTTCTTCAGGAGGATATCGTCCGCTGTCACGTTGGCGTATATGAGGCTGATGCTGGTGTGCTCATGGGGGTCGCCCATGAGTGCTTTGGCCACCTGGTACATGGGGGTGATGCCTGTGCCGCCAGCGATCATACCTGCATTGTCAATTTTTGGGTCAATTTGATGGCCTGATCTGCTGATAAACATGTGATTCTGCCAATGTCAAAATGGAATTGAGGATGAGCATTGTGCTACTTCTAAACTGTGGACAACATTTCCGAATATATAGAGATGTAGGGCAAGATGGGGGACCACAATGCACATTCACGATGCAGTAGCCTGAAGCAAGATACAAAATCATATGAGGTGGTGAGGTTCGGGGTTGCCAATCATGTATTCATGTTGTAAGGCCCTTGAAACAAGCCATGTGTACCCGCTGGAGAGATTTGCTTAGCTGTGTGTTCAGAAAAGGGAGGCGTTACCAAGTGCCCTCTTCTCGTTGAGGTCCAGGTGGAATCGCCCCCTGGGCCCCCTGAATTCTAGCTTGTCCCCAATCTTCAGCTTGTCCATTGTCTGAGACATCCTGCCCTCTGGATAAACCTACGAGCAAGCATTCGGTGAAGAAAGGTCCTGAATTGGGTGGGAGAAATGGGTAAGAAAGTCAGAGAAGCGAAGCATTCGATCAGATGAAAGGTTAATTGTCTGGTGTCTTTGGGTTTGTTGCCTTTGGAAGGCAGGATTGGGGATGGGTGCCAGTGAGGATTAGCAGGAGTGGAATTCCTGGGGAACGCTGTCACTCGCCAAACAGGAGGCTCGATGCTGTGGGGGTGATCTGATCTGGGGAAGCTCGTAATCACAAATTCTTAGTGACAGGGCAACAGCAGGACGCCCTTGAGTCAAGGAGGGTTGATTGCGCACAATCGTGATCAATGTGAACTTCTCAGCATTCCTTTTCATTGGCGATCCTCCGTTCTTCCAGCCCCATGTCTGTGCTCATTAGACACAGTGTGCTGTAGCCCTTGCAAAGGCAGGGTTCACCTTGATCACAAACTCCACATACCCACGCTGCAGCAGGTCGGTGGTGGGCGTGTAGGGCTTGAGCACCTCCTCCCCGTCCTCGTGCTTGCCCCTAATGATGATGTGCCTCCCCAGGGGCAGCCCCAGCGGCATGGTGGCGTAGGGCAGGTCAAACCTGGTCAGCACGACAGCAGAGTGTCAGTCCATGGTTGAAAAGGTGGGTAACAGAAATTTGGGCTGTTCTGGGAACATAGAGGATATGAGATGGACGCCGGTTACATTCGGGATGCCGCCATTGTGTGTAGTTTTACTAACAATTCTTGAAGGCTCTCACTTCCATCCTGAACACAGAGATGAGCAGCAGAGCGATACAACTATCTTGTAAGATGTGATTTCTCCACCAGGATTCGTAAAATAGGTTTAAATGCAGTATGCTGTGCAATTGCAAGACTAGTCTGCAAAGTGGCGTTTGCTCACCTAAAGATGCGAGTGTTGTGATTGCAGATGGTCTTCTTGGTCAGAGCGAGCTCCTTCCACTGCTCAGGATTCAGGAAGGGGTCCAGTTTGCCCCATCTAAGGAAAAAGGCAGGCAAAAGCATGGCAATCGCAAGGCCAGCAATGATCGGCAGAGGCATATTTTGTATGCATAGCTCCTGGAATCTCTCCCAGTATATCTCCGCCATCTCAAACATACTCACATCTATGGTCGGCATTTTGGCGATTTGAATTGCACGACACGTAGGCTTCACAGACGAATGGAGACGCTACAACTCATAGTAGAGGTACTGCCAGAAACTATGTTAGAGGCTCACTTCCGCTTTTGATAAACGACCCCAGGCCTGTTGTGGGGTTGCGCCCTAAATTTCCGGACGACCAAAGCAATGCCGAAACAGACTTTGTGGATGTGATTGATACTCATGCATTGAGTACGGAGTAGTTTGGTCTGCCGCAACGATGTACGCAGGTGATGGCCTCGTCAAGAATGTCAATCAAGACAGGTTGCTGTATGCCCACATTTTTGAATGCTTGCCTGTAGAAGCATTGAATGCAATAGTGACATTGCTTTGAATGCAGATCTCCCAGAAGAGAGGCGTATTAGCGTATCAACAATGCCGCAATCACAGCCCCAGTAAGTCTCATCCAAGAAAAGCATTTGTTCTTCTCCGTTGCTTCTGATATCCCCTGAAAGCGTGCGCGTGCGCTCCTACCTTCCTGAATTTTAGGATCGTGGTTCGCGAAACTTGCATGTCGACAACACGGTTGTGCCGTTCCTGCAATTTTTTGTCGCTAGAATCAGTGCAAGTCGATGTTTACAGCCTCGCACTGATAGGATGACGCACTCACCGGGGCGATTAGCGATCATTCTCCTGTAAACCACAGGCGCCCACCTTCCCTATCACCAGAAGCTGTACAATACTTGATCACAGCTTTCCAGGTGTAGAATTATTCTGTAGGAGATTGCAGGGTATGTGATGGCAGAATATTCTGCCTGAGATGGAAAGGCAAGACTGATGGGCTTTTCTTGTGCAGTGACGAGACGCAGGAGGACTGGAAAGCCTCCAGACAGCGATTCCAAGAGGCTGCCTTTGCAAGGTTGCCGAGGTGGGATGCTCACCTTGTAGGTCTGATACAGCTTGCCTGCTGCACACTGCACACGGCATGCGTTCGACTGAGGTATGTTGGTTCACTTTATCGGCTCTAAAACTCCCTTCACATATTCAATAAATAATGAATATGACCTGTACCTGGCCTCATGCGCAGTGCCCAGAACCTTTCCCAGCGCAATTCCCTTCCAAAACCCTGGCAAGCTGACGACATTCCAGGTTCCAAGTGCCCAGATAGAACAGAACCCTGGAAGTCCTTCCAGCAGCACGACTATCGCCTAAATCCCAGCGAGGTCGCACCTTCCAAAATCAAAGAGCCGGAAAGCGAGCTGCCGCTCACCCCTCACAGAGCCTCCAGGGAAAGAGGAATGCCTATGAAGGCCAACGAGAAGATCCAGGAGCAGAAGAGAATGGTCCCAGCAGTCGACCTCAAAACCCTGCCCCCCCGCAGCAGGTCCCCGCTGGCGAGTTTCAACCCAGGAAACACCCCCTGGGATGATATCCCCTTGCCAGAGCTCCCTGTGCGGAGGCTGGCACCACAGGAGGATCCCCCCACACGGCCCAACTCAGTGCCCCCAGCACTGCAACTGGACAATGGGGGGCAGTTCTTGATGGAAACAGCGGAGCAGAGGATGACCCTTTCCTCTGGTGCAAGTCTCCCAATCTCCCCTTCAGACGCCAGGGGCACCCAGCCTGACTTCCTGGCGGAGCTTCCTGGCCAGCCTGCATCCCTGCCATCTGAAGCCAGCCGAGATGAGTTGGAAGATACCCCACCAGATCTGACAAGGATCAGGACAGGTGCCACAAGCCCCAGTGCCACTGTGAATGCACCATCGGCAAATGAACCTCCCATGAGGAACGCACAGGATGCCTCCCCTCACAATGCAAACCTGCATGGCCGAACCTCAGGCATAGGGGCAGGATTTGGCTCCCAGATTGGGGCAATTCTGAGGGATCGTTCCAAGAAAAATCTCCACGCGTGCGTGGGAGCCTCGCCAGCGGCAACATCTAGCGGATCCTCAAGGATGCAATCAGGCGCCAGCTTCCTTAGCCGCCAGAACTCTAGCAACGGTAGCGCCAAGCACTCAAGGGTTGCAGAGACCCCAAGCTCTGCAAAGCCCAGAAGCAGCAGGATAGGCAGATGGCTGGCGGATCTGCCAACCACTCCCCCAAATCCCCTGCGGCGGGAAGCTGCTGCTTTGGATTACGAGGACATCATCCCAAAACCGCTGAAAGATTGCCCCTTCCAAAGCAATGGATTGCCTGAACCCAGCCTCGAATCCTCAAGAGGGCCAAATTCCAATGAGAAGGGTGCACCCCCCAGCCCCTCGGATCTCAGCAATATCTTGCCCCCAGATGCCACAGATCCCCCCTCTTTCAAAGCCACAGATGACTGGGACCCAGCTCTGGAGCGCACCTGGGACGCAAATTCCACCCATGAATCTCCAGCGGTGGAAAGCGACTGGGGACTGGAGGCTGTCAGCAAGACGGAGCTCTCAAATGCCACAGAGGAGTGGAATGTGTCTCTGAATCTGATGAGGGATTCAATCTCCAGCCAGGACCATGCAGCAAAAGGTG
The DNA here is from genome assembly GCA_004335615.1 of Chloroidium sp. JM. Lineage (NCBI taxonomy): Eukaryota > Viridiplantae > Chlorophyta > Trebouxiophyceae > Watanabeales > Watanabeaceae > Chloroidium > Chloroidium sp. JM. The sequence goes on from QAXI01000419.1 coordinate 3,118,684, forward strand.
GAATTGGGCGGGGAGGAGGTCCTGAGGCGGCCAAAAATGAGACGCACCCCAGTGCTAGTAGCTTCCATTCTTTAGAAACCACAAATGACCAGCTCACAGCTTTGGATCTGGGGAAGGAGGCAACATCCAGCCAGCATTTCCCGGCAAAGGAAGGGAGCAGGAGTGTTGAGGCAGTTACGAAGTTGGAGAACAGCGACACTGCCGGCGGGGTCTCAGAGTGCGGAGGGACAAGGGAGCAAGAAAAAGGTGCGCTTCTGCTCCACATCTGTGGTGTTCCTGTGAATGACTTCTTTTTGAATACAATTATATGTCGCGGGGGAAGACGTTCTCGGAGATTGCCTGGCGTTTCCCTTTTTGATAGATTTTGGCCACAAATCTTTGATGTCAGATTGTTTAGGGATGGCTGGTGGTGACAATCATGAGCTTCCTAAAATGCATGAAGTACTGAAGGACAGTGACCTCACCTACAAGCTCAAGGCTGGGGCTGAGTAGCTTTTAAACACCTATTGACTTGCGCCAGGAGGATGACCACAAGAAACTTGGCCTTCATTTTTGTGCTACAACAAGCAACCAGACTTGAACTCAGCTTTTCATTTGAATTACCAAGAATGCTCAGTGAGTTGAGAGACTGAATTCCAGTTGCAGAATGCCCCAGGTTCTGGTGCGACTTGTGTGGAATTTTCCTGCCCTCCACCCACTTCCTGACCCTGCACCTGAGCCGGCCGGAGCACGTTTTCAACACCTGCAACACGGCCGTGCGATGGGGGGAGGGGTGCCGGCAGCACTGTAACGACTTCCCCTACTTCTGCTCCACCTGCAGGATTGCGTGAGCTCCTTTTGACTCACCACCTTTCCCCTTGCTCACTCAGAGCCAGCCATCACACTTCATGCGGGACCAGGCAATGTATGGATGAGCATCGTTGCAGCAGTCGTTTCCTTCTCTGCAAAGACCATCTCAGTCTCAGGCATGATTTTAAACTGGAAATCACAGCTTGGATGTGTTGAGCTACACATGACTGGAATCGTTGTCTTGCCTCGCAAAGTTTGTGAGTTCAAATTCTGACCTTCACCGACGGGCTCTTGATATGGGCATATATTGTGGTGGCAGGGAATTATGTATGGGCTCTGGCGGAGCATTAGAGCTGTTCACTAAAGCTCACTGGTCACCATGAGTATCCATCGAAGTCTCCCAGACCTGTACATCTGCGCCACTCTTCTGCAGGGCTTCCGATGAGAATGCCTTCTATAGCCACAAGGATAGCCAGGAGCATGGAATGAGGGCGGATGTTTTCACCACCAGCTTCCCACACACATCTTTGGAGCGCAGTGCACCCAGATTATATATCTGCAAGCATGAGGGCAGCCTGAGGTTCATCAGAAATGCCTCGAAGTTCTTGGCAGTCAGGAACTCTAGGACTGCATACCGGAGCTGAAAAATGTATGATTCGATAGATATCACATGTTTACAGATCCGAAAACTCAAGTCAACATAACAACGCTGGCAGGGCGTCAGCAGTCGGAGAATGCCATGGAATCTGCATCAGGGCAGTGAGATGCAGAAATGAAGGTGCATGCTGGAACATATATTACTTGCTAGGGAACGAATGCCAATGATGTCAACATGTCTGGAAATTGGGTGGATCTTCAACAGCGATGATTGGAACTTGCCAACTTGGAACCGCAAAAGCTCCCTGAATCTAGCCTGAGTCTGTTAAGGTCCTTCAATTTAAAAACAGCTCCATTCACATTATTTCACATTGTAGTGTAACCCAGCGAGCATCGCCATGATGCCCCAGGTTGTATTTGATGATTGCGCACTGCAGAGGAGATTCTCATATCTCAGTTTATGCCTGGCAAGAATTCACATCTGATTTTCATGCAGTTCAGAATTGCAGGCAAAGAGTGCATACCCAAAAGACTTTCAAGATGGACTATGGCCTATCTTTATGTCCCAAGGACCACTGGCAGCATGTATTGCAAGGACAAAGCCCGTGCCATTGAACCATACCTAGAACCTTACTGCCCTAAAAAACCCCTGTGCTGTTCCTTCTGTTATAGAAGAAAAGTTCTGCCAAAAAATACTCTGGCATGTGGCAATGACAAAAAAATGAACAGGACAACAGACGAAACAATCAAACAACCACTCCAATCATTCCTCTACCTAAACAATCTGGTCCTTGTTCTTCTTGCTCTTCTTCTTTTTCTTCTTGGACTGGCTGCCTTCCAATAGCTCGTCAACGATCAGGATCTGGGGCTCCTCTTGTCTGACAGCTGCCGGCTGTTCCTGCTTGCTCTTCTTTTTGTCGTCCTTTCTCTTTACATTTTCCGTGGCCTGCAAGGGCAGGGATGCTGAAAGCGGTGCAACAATCTAGCTGGTCTTCCTGGCACATGGATGTAAAGCCACAGGATGTATGCATGCCAGTCAGAGCGCTCAAAGCTCCCAGATTCATAACTTTGTCACTTCACCTGTGAGGATCTCAAGATGCAAAAAGCCATACACAGGGAAGAAACATAGGTTTCTCTTGCCTCCAAATGCGCATACAGAATAGAAGTTGCAACCAGCAATGACAGTCAAGTCAGTCAGCAGAAACCGCAGAGCAACCAGCAGAGCCACTCACCTTGACCTCTCCATTCATGATCGCCTCCCCAGACTTCCTTTTCTTATTGCTCTGTTTGCTTGGCTTGTCAGCAGGCTCGGCAGGCTTGATCTGGCTGGCTGCTTGGAGACTCTTTCTGCCCTTACTGCCCCCCTTAGTGCCATGCTCGGTCTGGATTGCTTTGGCCTGATACTCCCGCTTGGGTCCTTCGAGATCAAACTGCCTCAGCTGCGTGTCTGTGATGGCCTTGCATATGCGCGCCACCGCCACAGCAATCTGCAAATACAGTTCGCCCTCAAGACCTCCAATATGTAAGGTAGAGAAGGTGTATGCACAATCAATCAGTGGTAGTGCTCACGACTTTTGGCTTGCATGGCATGCCTTCTCCCTTCAGAAATCAAACATGCCATTTCAAAGCCCAAACTTGCAAGTTCATCAATATTGAGAAGGAAAGGGAGACCAGAATTGCGATGTAAGAGGCGAGGATCAACTTTTGCTGTGGAGGAAATATCCTCACTTACGGACAGAGGAACATGAAGGCTCGAAATTCGCGATTTTGCGAGGACAACGTGCCCGAGTGGTCTAAGGGGGCGGTTTTAAGCACCGCTAGCGCACGCTATCGTGAGTTCAAACCTCACCGTTGTCAGGTTTTTCCTCCGCCAACACACTGCAACCAAAATTTTCTCTGCGCGTACCCTCAATCGCCAAGAAAATGGTGGCAAGCAAGCCCAGGAGACTCTTGTCAATATTCAGGTATTCTATTACCATATTCTCTTTCATCCTCGAGAACTTGCCTTGGGGCTGGCAGCCGTTCTGTGTGTTGCTTCGCATGCCTCCAGCACACCTTGCTTGTCTGCCGCACTCAGCGCATCCCCCAGATCGCCCCCCAGCAGCTTCTTCACGGCTTCCCAGGTGGCTGCCAGCTGCTTGACTGCCTCGGCATGCTTCCCGGCCGCCGCAAATGCCTCCCCCCTGACCAGGCTGGCAGATGAGGCGGCCAGTGTCGGGAGGGAGGTTCGTGCTGCCTTAGTGACGGCACCCATCTTGTCCTGTGTGCAGACAGGCTTCATGCTCTGGGTTGTACGGTGGTGCGTGTACATCTGTTCTTTCCTGAAGACTGTGTTGAGGGACTCATGGTATGGCGCAATTTGTTTGCAGAAGTGCAGATGTGAACTGCATGCCCTTCAGGCACCAGGGCAGTTTGATCTCGCAACTGCAAAGTGGTTGGTCGTTCGAGGCTATGTGGAGGATTCTGGGGGCTGGACTGTTGCAAAAGCACTTGGATCACTGGCACGAAGCGAAGGTGCTTAAACATGCAGAAAGGTGGTGCTGGATGAACAGTGAAAACTGATAGGAGTTGGGGAGGGGGAACGGGGCCAACCTGTGGCAGGTGCAGAATGACGGGCAGGAGGGAAGCTGCCTGGGACTGCAGGAAGGCAGTGCGGGCCGAGCCAATGTACTCGGCCACCTCCGGCAGGAAGGTGCCACACAGTGCAGGGTGCTTGCGTATCAGCTCCTGCAGGGAAGATGATACACTTCGGATGCTTAGCTTGTGGTTTGAATGGACCGCCATGTCACAAGCAAAAATGCAGTGCTGTTCTGTTGAGGCTCCCCTCATGGTTATGGTGTGTGGATTTTACGAGTTTATCTGCACTTCAGTGAACCATCAACAAAACACTCATAGCAAGCATTGCTCACAGATCGAGGGCAGGCCTGCCTCATGATGAAGAGACTTTGAGCACCTTTTGCCATTTCAGAAAATTTGAGGGATATAGGCTCTAATCTCATGACCAGCTCATAGCCAGCCTTCCCTCTTCGAACATCCACTTCTCATGGTCAGTCAAGCGGCAATGGCACAGGATGTGTGTTGAGTGTCTCAGTTTTGTAGGGCACCATCTGTCATAACGAGAGAAAACATTGCAGGGGAAAGCGTCACCTGCACCAGAGTGAGGGGGACCCGCAGGTGCTTCCTGAACATACTGCTCATGATGCGCTTGCAGATGGCTGCAGCCGCATCCAGGTGCTCCTCTGCACAGTAAGGCAGATGGAATTTTAGAGCCATAAATGGGATTCTCTGCAATTGAGAAGGTCCATCTGCCTGTGAACAGTATTTCGGAGGGAGGAAAGCACTTGTCTGTATGGCAGTGGTCGTCAGATGGGGAAGCAAGCAAGACCATCACTGCTGACAAATGGTCTGGCCTGGAACTGAATCCAGCAAAAGATTCCCGATGCTGGCAAATCAACAGAAAAGCTTATTGGCCTTGATGTTGTTCCCTAAGAACCCGTTCTGCCCTACAGATGTGCTGACCCACATATTGTCCGATTCCCACCAGCAACCCCCTTCCTCCCCTCACACACCAGCATTCCCTGCCCTCACGATGGACACCCTGAGCCATGCGCAAAACAACATCCCCTAGAAGCAACAGGGACACCCACCTGTGCCCGCAGTGACGGCCGTGCCGATGAGGTAGTGGATTGCGGACTCGGACGTGCCTCTCAGCGCCAGGTTGGCCGCTCCTCCGCGGGCTGCGGTCAGATGAATGGCGCACGCCCACTCTGTGAGGTCGGAAGGCGGGATGGCCTTGGCTGTGGCAGCATCCGGCCGATTCCTGCAGCGAAGTGGCTTGTATAAAAGAGCTGGAAGGTAGAAAGAGAAGAGGATGAGAGGGGGGTTTGGAAAGTCTCCCATAGGCTGATGCCGGACTCGACTGGTTCAACCTACTTGCAGTACAAATTCCTAGATGTGGCTCTTAGAGTTGGGTGGAGACATTGCTGAAATCATCCAGAACTGTGACGCAGAAGAAGGAGATGGGGGGAAAGCTTTCATCACCCTAAAAATGCCTTGTACACCTAGAAGTAACCATATTCTCCACACAACTTGTACTCTAACAGGAGCCGCCAAGCCTCATAAGGGGAGCACGGTCAAGGCGCAAAGCAGGCATCTGTCCAGAAAGCAAACACACAAAAAATGGCCTGGAGACAGAGGAACTTGAAGTCAGCAAGGGAACAGATACCTGCAAAGCTTGGCCACAACCGCCTTGAGGCGCTCTGCCAGGACTTTGGGGGCCCCAGGCTTTCCGGCAGCATCCGCCGCCCGTACGAGATCCGGCAGCACGCCCGCGATAAGCCCGCTGCCTGGCAGGGCCTGCGAGTACGCCTCCAGCAGGGCAAGCGTGCGCAGCTTGAAATTTTGCATGGCCTGCACTTCGAGAGCGTGAGGATAGAGTGCGCCTCTTTAGAATCATTGCCGTGAATCGCAAACATGGGAGACAGATTTCTTTTGTATGACAGAGCATGTGATGAACAAGATGGCAGTCTAGTTGAAGTGTCCTATGGCCTGAACACGTAATTCAATGTGGGCGCTACGCTAGATGATGTGGAGTATGCATTTGGGGGGACATTTAGATCAGAGCGCTACTGAGACATCATTTTGACATTGGTTTTTATATCAGAGGCTCAGCCTGTCCTGATCTGTCCATAAAGAAAAACAGATAGAAGGCTAGTGCATGCTGCTGCCTCTGCCAATGCACAAGCACGTATCAATGGGCCAAAGCCAATTCATACCACGACATACCATGCATTGTGGCCATAAGAAACGGTCAATCAGGGAGAGGGTCAGAAAATTGGGCTCACCTGTTTGGTGTTTTTGGACTTGTCTTTGGCATCCTTCTGCGTTCGCAGCACTGCCGCCAGCAATTTATCCATCTTAAACATCTGCTCGTCGCTCATGTCAGGCAACTCCTCCTCTGAACCCTGCATGCAAAGCACTTTGTCAAAGCATTTGTTTGGTTGCAACAAGAGAACTAATGAATGCAGAATGAAGGCCTTTATTTTGGCGCTCAATAGCATTTCTGTCAAGAACAGATAATTGCTGCAGCAATGGCATACATCAGATTGAGATCAGAAGAATGATGCAATCGCCCACCTAATATGATGACCTAGAAAAGGCGTGCACTCGAAGGCAGCAGGAACAAAGCCTGCTAAGGTCCTGTCTTGTCGTCGGACATTGTTTTTGACAATCATTTTCATCAGCATTTTACAGATACATCAGCCCAAAGCTTGTTATCTCCCCAGCTTTGCCCTGTCAGTGTTTCGGCAAGTCTGCCCTTCCTCTGTCAAGGGAGAATCTTCTGCCCCCCCCCCTAAC
>QAXI01000419.1:3152129-3166107 GCA_004335615.1 Chloroidium sp. JM
CCCCACCCTCCCTCCATGTTTACATGCACGTGTGGCTAGACTTGGCGCTCTATCGTCAGCCCACAGGTGCGTCGCTGTTTTGCTCCCCTGCGTATCTATGCCTTTCTTTGGGGATTGCAGCCTTGCGATCAGAACATCTTACTCCCTCTCAACCGTCACATCCACCATGAAAAGGGATGGGTCTAAAGCTAGAAAGATTCAACAGAGCAGAGCATGCTCATTCTTTGCCTACTGTGCTTGTCCACGTTACAAGGAAGAGTCCGGGCATATTCTTCTGAACCCAACTCAATGCAAGGCGGGGACCGGACGTCTCGCCACTTCAGCCAAAAGAGCAATTGCAGGTCAAAATGATGGAATCCACTGAAGCCTCTGGAGGAGCATCTCACCCATACAACTGTGCATCCATTACTTGTTTGTTGCTGTAGAGAAAGAGATCTGGACCCTTCTCCTCTGAATTTTGCAACATCGCAGGCTGAATCAATGGAGGCGACCGTGGGCCACCCCCTGACCCCCTTGGCAGACCTGCCGCCCCAGGAGGTGCGGGTGGCGGAGGAGAAGCACACCCTTGCAGTCGGCCACGCCACCGAGGATCTGCGCATCGTTCTCACGCGGCCCCTGGTAGCCGCCTGCAGCAAAGCCGTCTTGGAGGTGAGCGCCCTCTTTCTTGTGCGACCAGTTGGTTGGCATGCAGGCATTGATACATGAGGGAGAGAACAGGGGTTTGATATGTTTGATGAAAGGTTGTACAATCGTTAGGAGTGCATGTCAGAATTTCCTTCTTAGGAAAGAGCAACAGCGCACAGCTTCTCTGGTTTGGGATTATGTTGGTGCTTCCCTTTCCAGGGGACCAATGTCCCACGGATCAAATGGCCCGTTTGGACAGGAAGAAAGAGATCTCACGTCATGGCTGCAAGAGAGTGGTGTGAGAACAGTCATCTTTCCCTTGCCATCATCCAAGTAAATGTACGAGATTTATGGGAGTTTGGAAACTGGGCGGATGTTGATTCAATAAGGAGGCAGGAAAAAGCAGCCTGGCCACCAGATTGTCTTCCATATCAAAGTCATGCCAGAGAATCCAGCGAAAGAGCCTCATTCTATGTGCAGCTAGCAGAGGGCGACGAGTCTAGGGCGGCAGGCATCACAGCCTGGCTGGTGTCTCGCGATCCAGAGCACCTCGGCAAGCTGGCAGCGCAGGGGAAGCGCCAGGTGGAAGTCAGGCTGGACGGCAGGACTTGGCAGCTCAAAGATGGGCTGCATTTCAGCTTGCCACATTAGGATATTGCTCTCGCCAGCTGTGTGCAACAGCATTCTGTGCCTTGGTGTGATGCCAGCTTATCCTGACCCTGGCAGTTGGAACGATACGCTTCTTGTCTGTATAGCTGTACGCTTCTTGTCTGTATAGCTGTGTTCACGTGTGTGTCGCTTGCTTTCTGTGAATCGCAGCATCTGTGTGACGCCCGTGGAGCCTGGCTGCAGTTCACTGATGTCTGTCGTGGTTGAGTAGGTCAAAATTTTGAATCCTCCTGGGCTGTACTTTGCACCCTGCCCTAAAACCTAAAACCCCCTGCCTGCTCGCTCAAATTCCATCGGAAACTTCCCAGGAATGTACAATTTGCAATACCACCCGATCGGTTGCAGTTGATAAGCTTTGAGAGGTGGACTTAAATATTTCGGATACATTTGGAGCTGCCATCTAAATCGGTGTTCCCACTGCCAGGAACGAGCTTGATCCATGGTGAAGAAGAGGTGAGCTACCATTACGTTTGTTTTTCTACCACATCATCATTATCAACGGAGATTTGAGCGCTGAAAATTGAATCAGTTCCAAGCCATGCTGTGCTTTCCTGCAGTCCAGTCAAGAAGCGTGCCAGCACCACAAGGAAATGGAACAGCAGATACGGCCTCGTAAAGGTTATCCTGCGATCTGTTGCCAAAGCTTCGACCTCACTGTAAACAAAGTGGTTGTGCAAGAGCAGCAAAAACATATACAGCAAGCTACTATGGAATTAAAATTCAGGCTCCAAAAATGTTCTTCCCTGCTTCAGGAAGAGGGAGCACTAGCAAGTACAGAGGAAGAAGAAGGCGACCTACCGGCCAGTCCTCAGCTGGCAGAAGCGTTTGCTGACGATGTGTGGGGCACCGCAAAGAGCCTGGCGGACCTGAAGCAGCACAAGGACTTCAACAAGTGGAGGAGGGGGAGGGGGATGACGTCAGAAGGGGTGGAGGGGGTCGAGAAGCGGTTGGGCTTGTACCAGGTGCCTCCCCTGAAATCGCTGTTTTTCCAGACTGGGGTGGAGAATACAGAGTGAAGCATTTATTGAAAGCAGCATAGTTGAAATGGGCTGGATTTTAGTACCTTCACCCCACTGTTTTCCTGGGTACATACTTCTTACCAGGAAGCCTCCCCACTGTCCAATTGGCACAAATGGTGGGGAAGACTGTCAAGCTTTGCCGACATGCAAGCTCCGATTGCCTGTTCCGGCAAGAGAGCACCGTGTCGAAATGCAGGACCTGAGGGAAATGGACCCATCTGGCTTCAGGAACCTGCTGGGGCCCCTTGTGGTGGCACAGTGCCTGCCGTGCACGCCCCTGCAGTACGCCTTGGAGTACCTGGGCAATGTGTTCCTGACCACCACAATAGTGCTGGTGTCTTTCACTGCCACCTCGCAGGTACTGGGATATTCCCCCTTCCATGTCGAAACATTTTTTTCGGTTGGACGGCATGACCGAGGTAAATTTGGGAGTTTGGGCGGAGTGCTGTTCTTCCATCAGCATGGACAGCATAGCCAAAGTCTCACATCTGCAAATTGATGACCAACTGTTACAAAGGATGCCGCTGACTCAGACAGTGGCCATGCTGTTGCAGGTTGTGAGGTGGGGTGCGGCGCTGTTCATTGTGGTGAATGCCTGCATGTGGCTGCAAGCCTCCTCTCTGTTTGGTAGGTCTGGTGGCCTGTGGTTGGAGGACACGCTCTGGGGCCACAAAGCGACTTGGAAGCAGGCACTTGCATCTAATGTGATCGAGGTGCATGCACCCATCAGCTTCCTAAGCCTCCATTCCTAATGCCCTGACCTGCCTGCCACCCTCCTTAAAAGAAGATTAGAGGGCTGCATCTTTCGAAATGATTGCAGCCTCAGAATTCTCGCTGGCCCATACAAGAGCAGGAATTGTTGACGATCATTTTGTCATGACTGTGGAATTGTAGAAATCCTTCAGACCCTATTGCTTTGTCGTCATCATGTACAGACAGATCTTCACAATTACTGTTAGGTATGCGCCAAGATAGGTAGTTGTCATTATTGTCAAGGCATCATGACCATGCCTGCATGTGCCATGATCCGACTCGCACTTTGGCTCAGGTACTGTACTGCCTGTGCTCTCTGGGCATTGGGTCCCTGGTGTCCCTGTATCTGCGGCTGCAAAGAGGCGGGGGTTGCCAGTCCCTGGGGGAGAGAATCATCGGGGTATGGACCCCCCCCCCCCAAAACACACATATACATTCAAATTCCTCCCTCCAACAAAGAAGATACCTGAGTTAGTGACTTAGAAAAGGTTTTTAGGAACCAAAACTTCCTCTCGCTCCCACTGTCACAGAGAAAGGGATCGCAGCTTGGAAAGTGAAATACCTCTGGCAGAATCATCAACTATTTCATTGCCTCGACTCGCTTTCCCTTCTTCTTCTCCGCCTCTCCCTGTTTGGCGAGTTGTAACCTGCATTGTTGGAAACTCTTCTGCTAGCCTTTCTGCCACGGTCTGGGTAGCGCTGGCGATGACCCCGTCTGTCCATAGATGTGCTGAGAGCAAAACCCCATCTTTCACCAAGGAAGCCGCCTGGGACTCACCTGTGCCTCGACGGTGCCATTCAGAGTGGAATCATTCCCTTCGCCCCAGGCCACCCCGCAGGGCCATTTCCCAAGGGGTTTTCAAAGGCCAATGAGTGTCTCCATCTGTAAGCATCAAATCTGTAGATATCAGAATTTGACCATTTTGAAACCTCAGACACCGCTGATCAGCTACCATTGTTGAGTTGCTGAGTCTTGGCATTGAAAGAGTCCATTCTGCACCCCTAACCTCGCCCCATGCAATTTGATGCTTCATAAGCTTGAAAAATTTATGCTGATTCTGATATTTTGGACACTATATGCAGCCAATACAACAGGGCATTCTTGCTGCAAGATGAAACATCTTGGCAGCACGATAAAACATATTGCTTCCTGGGATCCTCTCGCTCACCTTTTGTTTACGGCTTGCCATCTTGATATGATGCATGGACGGATTGGTGGAGTGCCACACCTGAAAGCTCTCTTCCATGTGACAGGTGTAACCAATGGTGCCGCTGGTCTGACATTACCCCTGCTCTCCCATAGAAGCAGGAACCAGCCACGGCTCCTCCACACGGTATGTCGCCTGCTACCATTCCTGGGAGCGTGAAACCAGATGTCCGCAAAACAAATTGGGCACCCCACCCCGGCGCTCAATGACGATACTCAACCATACTATAGGAAGTGCCGTCTGACCTGAGTGACTGAGTTGGTTCCTCCGAGAGCTGCCCACTGCCTTCCTAGACATTGGCAGAAGATCATATCACACAAAGAGGAAGCGAATCAAGCAGAATGTTGTGAGGGAACTGCTCTTAGGTGGCCGATGATGAATGCTTTTAACAATTGGAATTACCGTCTGATCTGCTGAAGAGAACTCTGCGGCTTTTCTGAGGCCTCGAATTTGTTTGCAAAAAAACACACGATTGTATTGTTTAGGAATGGGGCTGGGATGGGGATGATGACTTCAATTAGATGTGTGATCGGGGGATTTCCCCATGAACATAAATACTTGAGGCATATCCATTCTTACCTGACCCATCCTGGTCTCTGTTGCTCCCACTCATTCCTTCCACTTTCTACAGCTGCAATCCACCACTCCAAATTATAGTGTATAGGCAAGTCCAGACCTCTCCAGTGGGCCACTCACAGCTGCTCATTTGGAGTTTACACTTGATTGCAAATTATTGCTAGACATTCCTCTCTAGGGTGGTCAAGCGAATGTTGTTTCCGGAGTGAAAGCGAATTTTGACTCCAGTCATTGTGTGATATTCTTAAATCCAGACAATGCCCTTTAAAATTCTCCTACCGCCGTCGCTGCACTTTCTTAATCTCTTAGCTGCAGTATGGCCGATGGTGCTCCCAAGGGCAGAAACGGAATCTGGCAAGGTTTTTGAGTCTGCTTCGTTCGCTCATTGCAGCCTGAAGCAGAATTAACTACTGCCACATCCTATCCATCTTCTAGAACGCCGATTAAAGCAGTCATTGCCTTTGCAGAAGAGCCACGCCTAGTCATCAGCCACCCAAATGAGCATTAATGTGGGGACTTAACAGGTATGTCACTGTACACTTTTACCCCCCTCCTCCCCCCCCTCCAAAACACATGCATGCACAAGGATCCTCCGAGGGAAGTGATGTCACATTCTTTCCCCATATGATCGAAGCTGATTCAAATCGTGCGATTAAGTGCTTCTTCGGAAGCCATAGCCAGTAAATCTGATCCCTCGGAGACCCCCTTGTTGCACACTTCTTTGTCCCTCTTTGCCCTTTCACACCGCTGCTGGACAGCCAATGATGCATCAAGTTCTGTGAACAGCGTCACGCTGGCATGAGCATTACCACTTTAACTCTCTTATTGAGGCTCTGGCAGCTGTACAATTCCTTCCAAGTGCTGTCTGTTTTGCTGCATTCAAATGTTGCTATTACAAAAACTGACTGTTAAGGCATTCAAAGGAAAGAAGAGCAGTTGCCTGTGATGACAGACATTTAGATGACGAATCCGAGTAGTCGTTGGAGCGTTCTGCTCCTCAAGCGGTACGCAGACGAAAGAAACGAGGCATTTGTCTGAGGCATCTCTGCTACTGTCATGTGGTCCTGCAACTGAACAACACAAGATGTGGCGGCTGATGCTATGACGTTACGTTTGCAGGGAAGATGATAAGGCAGTTCTGGATTACCGCATGCATCTGTGGTGGCATTCAACATAGCTGTTTGCGCCAACCAGCTGACACTAGGGGAGTCGTTTTTGCTGCTGGAACAAAGCCTTCACCAGTGTGGGCGTCCAGCAGCAAAAGTGCTTTCCCTTGGGGTCAGCTGATCTGTGTGATCAGCGATGCTTGGAGTGAACAGCTGGCTCTGATGCACACATAAGTCCCAGGCTTTGGAATCGAGTTTTGGAAGTATCTTGGCATTTAGCAATCATCTCAGTAATCTTGTGGTTGGGCAAGTGAGGGAAGCTGTGCAACCTGTCAACAGATTCAGAGCCTGATGAGAAGCAGCTTATGTATTGAGCGCCTGCTCAATCAGCGAGTCATCCCTTCTCCAGACCTGTTCGTCATGTGATGTATGCTGATTGTCACATTGGCACATGGCATGGGTTTGGAGAGCAAGTGCCTTCCTAGAGCATCATCATCAAGTTTTTGTTCAGCTGGTCCACCACTGTTGCAGCTCCAGAGGTTACTGCTGATGATTGAGCGACCATGATTCATGGGGGTTATTGGAGATAATCATCACTTCATCTGAACATTTCACGATGTTGGAAGAGGTGATGTTTCACTTCGGTGGGACTCCTGGTCGGTGCATGCAAAGTGTGATGCATATGCTTGGGGCTTTTGTGTCCCAAAAGCATGCTTCTCTGAATCTTGCCAGTGGTGTCACAATAAATATCTCTTGCCAGTGGTATGTTGCTTCTGTCACTGATGACCTTGCGGGGTTGTTCTGTAAACTAATTTTGGCTGTTCATTCGATTTGCACCCCTAATTATCATTCCAGACATATTAATTACTGCCACACACAATGATATCCACCGCTCATTGCAGTCACCAAGCTTAGGACTCTGTTGCTGCAGCGCTATCAAAGTCTCTACAGATAATGTATACAGATTGAGAGATGCGGCTCTGTTGGGTACTCAGCCAAGCCTTCTCGGTGTTCCTCTTTTATTCATTAAAAGCTTTTACATTGCCAACTCTACAATTTTGGGGCAAGGTGACTCCATTTAGCCCACTGAAAAATGAATCAGACGTTGATGCCAGGATAAGGACACCAGTGTTGAGGGGGCAGATACATCTTGGTCATCGTACGCATGTAGCATATTGAGGGCTGCTTCAGGAGCTCCTCAATTGTACAGTGGCGGATGTGAATGCATCTGCCAGTCGTCCAGCGAGAGATTGCTGGGCGGCTGTGGTGAGGTGCAGCCCATCTTCCTGCAAACACAAGGCGCAGGATCAGTGATGAGAGCTACTCTGTTCAGAGACTAACAAACAAACAGGCCCTGGTACCAGAAGAAGGGGGCAGATCTAACAGCGGATGTAGTTGGAGGAATTCCCATCTTCCAAACACTTTCAAAACTCAGTTGTCGAATCGTTACGTTTCAAAGAGAGTAGTGAGTCTGCCTCAGGTCGGTATGGCCAAACAAGTGCAGGGGGAAAAGCTATATCTTCAGGTAGAGCTTTCACCTGAAGCTCTAGTCCCTTGGCATCGACTTTGTGAATGGCTGGGGCATCGAAATTGCTTTGTACAGTGCGCAATCCCTCCAGATATCCAGCAACCTCTCTATTTTGGCAATGGACGATGACCTGAATCAGACAGTGCATTTTTTAAGAAGCAGCACGTGACTCACACAAGGTCAAATGAGACAAGAAAGGCAGCGAGCTTTCTGCTGCAGAAGCTAAATCAGTTTCTTGGGAGCCCAGTCCAAACATTGCTTGTCATTCATCAGACAGGATCTTGTTATATGCTGTCAGGGATTAAGGAGAGCAGCGAATAAAAATTGTACCATGTATAGTGGTAGAGGCTCATTGTCAGGAGTGCGCATTCTCCGCCTGCAAAGCCTTGCATTGGAAGAAAGCTCATGAAGTTGGCAAAAGAAATTGAGAGGAGATTGTGTATCACATGTGCACTCAATGACTCTGCCGAGCATCCACAATTTGCAAGCAGCATCGCAGTTTCTGCTTGATATTTTCTCCAGCAGAGTGGAAGGCATGATTCATGAGGAGAGGGGCATTGGTCCTCGAGCCATACATATTTGACCGCAAATCACAGAAGAGGAGAGGGGAGCTGAAAATTACCTGAATGCCTTCAGCATCTCTCCAAATTTCGCGCTCCATGCTGCAGCCTTCTCGTCCGTATCACAATCGGATTCCCCTTGGTACCAGAGCAGGGCCTTCAATACGCTGCCTTCTGGCGCAGCTTCTAGAGCCTCTTTGGTCAGGTCTATCTGCAAACATCCGTTTTTACTGCCATTCTCTTTTTGGATTCTGTGTCCAAGTCATCCTGCTGTTAATATCTGAATCAGCTTGAGCTGAACGAATAAGATCAATTTTGGAGGATGCAAGAACTACCATTTGTTTGAATAATTGTCCGCCCTCCCTCCAATCATCAATCTCAGTGCCTCCCACCGCACATGGCACCAACCCTACCATATTTGACAGGCCCCTTTCAACCAGCAGACCACCAAAAAATGGGCCCGGGCCGTAGCCGCATGTCTTCCTGCGTCACGCCCATCTTTGTCCGGATTATCGCAATAATAATAATAATATAAGCATAATGTCATACATCCATCAAACTATCACTCTTTGGTTCTTGGTTCCAGGTTTCAGGGGCTTCATGAGCATGTGTAACATGAACACGGTGGAACTCACAGACTGTCCACTTCAGCATGAATGGGCTCTACCGCATGCTGCCATGTCCTTCCATGGAATGACGAGATGGAGCCTGCAGTGTGCAGTGTGCAATGGGAAGGAGCAAAACACAAGTCACAAGAGCACTAGCACTCTGATGCAGTGCCTCCAGTGAAGCGAATTCTTTTTGCTCCTGGGCATGGGCGCACTTGGAGTGTAAGGCATGCAGAGATAGCACCAAGACTTCACAGGCAGGTTCTCAAATTATTTCGACAATGCCAGGTGGACATATGACGGCTCTGAAAGCTGTCAATACGACCTTGCTGTGTGAAAATTCACCTTGTGGCTCTGCTAGTGAGGGATCCT
This sequence comes from Chloroidium sp. JM, assembly GCA_004335615.1. NCBI lineage: Eukaryota > Viridiplantae > Chlorophyta > Trebouxiophyceae > Watanabeales > Watanabeaceae > Chloroidium > Chloroidium sp. JM. Next base: position 3,161,153 of record QAXI01000419.1, read on the forward strand.
GCTGGAAAATCTTCCTGCCACCTGGCCCTCTCACCACTCCTCCTCTCCCCGCCATATTGCTCTGCCCGGCAAGCACAAAGATGTCCATGCCTGAGTGTCAAGACCTCATGGGAAGATCTGATAGTGCTTCAGCATGCACATGCAAGTAATTTTCCTGGCACGCAATTCCGTCGAGGCTGTCAGAGCATATCATCAGAGTTTCATTCACCTCATATACTGCATTCGAGGACCAAGGACAGAAGTCGTTTCACCGGAATGACTATCCGTTTAAGGGCGAAGTCAAAAGGGCAAATGGAGCCATTCAGATGTACTTGGAACGCATGATCGTCCTGCAGCCCGTCTACGATCGCGCAGCTTTTGCCCGAGGGATCTAAGAACCCTTTGCACCAAGCAGATGACTTGATTGACCATGTCGGAAAATGACATACTTGCGGAGAAAGTGTTTGAGCAGACGAGGCGCTTCACGGACTCCTGGGTCTCAAACTGCAGGCACAGTACCAGCACAAGGTAATTATTTTGGTGCAATAGATTGGCATGCATACCATGTGCTGCCAGACCTTTTCAATCATGGCCAGAGATGCGTGGATTAGAATTGCATCAGCCCTCATGCAAATTGTAAATTGTTTGCAGAGGGAACCCTTCCAGTAGACATCCTCTCATTGGGCCCTGCCAAGTAAGACAGCTTCTGTGCCTATCAGATTACTGCTCCAAGCTGAAGTTCACAAAAATGATTTCTGACTGACGCTTTGAGCTTGTACATTGAGGGCTTCTGATGTGGGAGAGCGGATACGAAATTGCATGTCTAAAAATAGTGTCACTCCTAACGCAGTATGTTTGCATTGTGAAGTTTTCATAGCCGTACATGACCTTTGATATGAAGCTGTAAGGCTCAGAATTGCAAACTGTGCTCACGTGCACCGCAGTGGGTATTTGCACCATACCTACTGCATTATTATACCGTCACACGCAATAGTGCTAATCATGCAAGCATCTTTGGCAATATGACAGTGTCGATCAATGCCTCTAGACCCTTTGGCATCGAAGGGGCCCAATCACAAGCAGCTTTGTGGTCATTGGTCACTGTATTGGGTGTCAATCTCTGCCCCTTCATTGACCCTCAACAGAGAGTAAGTAAGCTACTGTGAGAAAGATTGTGTGCAGAACACGCTGATAGAGGTGCAGCATGGGGATGTGCATGCTGTGTTTCAGAGCGGAAACCCTGCGTTTAATAAATTGGGGGCCCTGCTGGTCTACCTCATGGAACAGCTGAGGGTGATATGGAGTCAGGTTGAACATTCTTCCCCCAACACATTCGCCAGTCATTGTTGCGCTGTCTGCTTGATGGAAGAGAATGTCATGTTATCGGCCTCTCAAAAGAAAACAATTGAGATACAGTGGTGCAAAGTAATTCTGCAAATAAGCAAATGGGTGTCAAAAATATTTATCAACAAGCAGGGAGAATTAGAAAGCGTCAATCAATTCCAACAGTCAGACGTATCTAACATTAGCTGGTGCAGCATTGATTTGAATCTCCATTGAATCTCGATAATTGAATCCTGTCAAGAACGTTTTAGGCAATATGCACAGCAGTGAAGGATTGGAGTCACACCAGAGAATGCAGGGCACAGCACAAATGACAAACAATGCAAATCATTTTGAATTGCAATCATTCATGATCAGCGAATCTTCTCTATCCAGCGAACACAAACCTGTGCAGGCACATTGCCTTACAGATCATAACAGATGAACTTATAGATTGCACTCAGCATGAGAGTTTAAAGCAGAGAAAAAAAATCAGCAGGGATTACTGTGCAGCTGGAGGAGGATTACTGCCCGAAGCTCCTCATTTTTGGAGAGGAACCCCAGTGTGCAGCCCCAGGGGGCAGCGCGGAGGGGGACCTGCAGGTGATACCCCTGGATCCAACTTGGGGCGGGACTTGTTTTTGTCATGAGTGAACTAAAGAATCAATCCTAAATGTTAAATTTCCTTCCTCAGACTTGACAGGACTTGACATCTGGGTGCAATTTGGGATTTGAACAAGAGAGGCAGCAAAAATTCATAGGTCAAATGGTTATAGACTCTGTCTCAGTCCAGGAGCCTGCCTTTTCTCCGAAGATGACCTACTCTCCGCAAGTGGACGGGAGCCAGTCGGATCAATCCAAATGCTCCTAGACGACTGGCCTGTGACAAAGACAGAGAGAGACAGCATTTCATTTGCAGGTGATGCTGGCCACAGCCCTGCCATTCCTACGAGCTGTGGTCGCTTCTCTTGACAGGCTGTCCCTGCTGCTGGAGAACCTGCTGTTGCAGCTGGGATCCCTCTGTGCAGAGCACACACGCAAAGCCACCATCCTCCAGGGTAGGTCCTTGAAACCCTAACCCCGAAAATTGATTTCTAGCCTTGCCATCATCTTGTACCGAATTTGCGTTTTTCTGGGAATCATGCAATCCAAATCCATTGAATTGCAGGTAATGTGAGGTGTAACCAAAACTCCCACTACCATCTAAAGTTGCTTTGATAACACAGCAAGTTGAAATATCACGCTTGTGGTGCATGTACTGTCGATTGTGTTGGAGATTTGTGCAAAAAAATTCATCGACTGTCCACTTAATCTCCATTCTCCAATTGTATATACTGCAGCCTATTTCCATTTTGTTTTTGAGAGACTTGCATTACTCATTTTGAGGACAAATTGTATGGCAGCATATGACTTCACACTGCCATACTATTGCCAGGTTTCAAATCTCACGTTTGGTTTGCTTTGCTGACCCAATATTTTCCCCCCAAATGGCCTGACTGTATGACGTACTTCCACGCCTTCAGGAAATTGCAATTCTGATTGATGAGCCATTCTGCTGGTTGCAAGAGGCTTAAGAGACAAAGGAGGCCTTCCTCCTTTTTCTCACTTGATGTTTGCGGCAAATGCAGGCGAGCATGCAAGATCAGCCATCCTGGCAGCTGCCGACAGCCTGGCATGGCTGGTACGCGTGGAAGTCATCTGTGCACGCAACCCCAACCTGACCTCAGCCTTTGCCATGTTTTCTAGGTCCTCTGCTGCTCGTTTCCCTCTTCCTTTTGCAGTCCTCTTCGTGCTGCCTCTCTTGATGATGCGAATATATAATTTATTCTTGGTACTGTTAAATGGCAGCTACAAATGGCGGTGGCACGTCTGACTTCTTTACCTTCAAGCAGTGCTAGAATTGGGAATTTCTAGACACACTGCACTATGTCTGCCCTCTCACCACACATGTCCTGGGGAAAATTCGCATGTTCCACCTAGGAGCCATCTTCAAAATCTATTAAATTAATCAATACAGCTACGGAAATGAGCTTTCCCTCTTTGCCCTGGTCTCCCTCTGTCCATGGGCTGAGCTCACATAACAACCCCACCCAAACAAGATGCGTGGCTTCCTGCAGGATGCTTCAGGCTGTGGCCAGTGAGTCTGAGGATTTCCAGGGGGAGGAGGTGGAAGCCGCAAAGAAGCTGCAGGGGGAGGTGACGGCCATCCAGGGGCGGCTGACGGGCAGGGGTCTGTTCCGGGGGTTCCTGGAGGAGCGCGTGGGGGGGGGCAGGGAGGCCCAAATGGGGTGCAGCTCCCCCGCCTTCATTGCAGCCGCGTCTGGGATTCTAAGGTAGGTGGACCTCGTAATCAGAACCCCTCTCGCCGTCCTCTTTCCCAGAGACAGGCTATCAGACCATCGAGCCCTTCAGGTGCATCGCGTGGATGCCCTCTGAATGTATCGTATGATTGTCATAGGTCTGCTCAAAGCACCACATCCACCCCGTAATGTACATGGCCTTGATCGATTTCCGCCAGGTTTGCAAGAGGAGCCACCTGTGGCCATATCTATCTTTTGATGTAAGCTGTCGGGTGTGAGGCAGACGCGACCTCTTGTACTGGCCGAAATCCAGCAGCAATATGAGCCAAACCCCCCCCCCCCCCCTTCCAGCCCCTTTGGAAATGGAATGTTCCGATTGTCAGTGGCCCTCACAGGTGCCGCATGATTGGAATGCCTGTCCAGGGAGGAGGTGGCCTCTGTGAGCGGACGGATTTCGGAGATGACGGAACGCGTCGGAGACAGGGAGAGCCTGCTGGGGTGCGTGGCCCTGGGGGTGCTGTTGTTCCGCCTGGGGAAGGACCATCCCACCTTTGACAAGAAGCTGCTGCGGCAGCTACTCGAGCTGCACACTCAGGTGCTGCTTGTAACACAACATCTAACAGCGCTGGCCCCCAAAGGGCCAAAAGGGACCATAGACATCCCCCTTATGTTCATAATTGAAACGACAGAGCCTGAGAATTCGCCCGCTGCTGGTCTGAATATAAGTGGCGTACAGTACTTCGTTTGTTGTGGCTTCTCCAATGTGACTAGGAAGCAGCATGGCTGATATCTGAAAAAATGCAGTTTCGTTTTAATTTCTTGATGGACTTATTATTCTCACTGCGTCTCCCAGCATGCCCCCTCGTCTCAACTCTTTGGAGGACTCACTCCTTTGCAGCCGCGGAACCCCGCTCCCCAGAAGTTGTGGGAGGACAGCCGAAAAGAAGGCGCCACTGCCGCTTTGTGCGTTATGGCTTGTGCATGCAGTTTCCAATGTATTGAAGTCATTCAATGACAGGTCGCTCTGCTGCCGGTAGCATCGGAACACATGGTGCAGCCTGCTAGCTTCCTTTCTCAGTACCTGCCTATGGAGCTGGATGCATACATACCCGCCTCGTACGCCCGACAGGTTACAAACCCCGACCCCACGCCACCAACGCTCGTGCACTGCACAGGAATACCTTTGCATCTGCACTATGGTAATGCGATTCGCTTGCTTGTTGTTGACGTTGTGTGGACCTTGTCTTGCCAGAGTGTTCTTGAGTAGATGCTGACTCCGCTTGCGAGACATTCCATCCAGTCCATGTCACGATCCAGCACCCGGAAACTTTGCATTTTCTCCATATCCCCCCC
>QAXI01000419.1:3179267-3192612 GCA_004335615.1 Chloroidium sp. JM
CACACCCATCCACCACCTCCTGCATGAAGAACACGGGCAGTGCTGGACTTTACCTGCGTGGCGATGAAAGTGCCGTCCAGATTCGCCTCCACGATCTTCCGGAAATCTGCCAGGGGTTGGTGCAGCAGGGGGGCCGGCCAAGCCACCCCAGCATTGTTGACCAGGCCAAACAGCGTCCTCCCCTTCAGCGCCTCCTTCACCTGTACATATTCCTCTCTTGGATAGGCAAACTAATCGCAAAGCAGTGAACAAACGCCGATGATGGCACCACAATTCAATGTCCCACTTCCTTCTCCCCTGTCCCCATTACTTTTGACATTTTCTTGCAATGCGATGCCCCAAAACTCAAAAATATTAAATTGTGGATTGAATTATAGTTCTCCCCACCAGATGAATTTCATACTCGTTTGGGACCTCCTCAGCATCAAATGAATTGAGCCCTCCTGGTGATAAAGCTCGTTAAGATAGGAGCTTCAGCCACAAACGCACTGTCTGGTGGATTTAAAACCAGACCTCAGAAATCGGCAATCTATTGGAAGTTTATTTGATGTGGATCTTTGGTTGCAGCAGGTGCTTGTATGATATACTTTGCAACCAGGAACAGCAAAGAGGGTTGCACCTGCCCTGCTGCTGCCTTGACAGCAGCTTGACTGGTCACATCGAACAGAAGTGGCGTGAAGGACGCCCCAAACTTAACCTTTAGCCTGTCTCCATCAGCCTTCTTGCGCACACTGCCAAATACGTGGTGACCTGCTCCTGTGAGCACCTCCAGCAATCCATACCCAATGCCAGTGGAGACACCAGTGACCACAACTGCCTTGGATTCTTCCATTTAGGAAATCTTAAGCCCTCGCGACAAAGATCTGTGAATACGCCGTGCTTGATGGTGTTACTGACAGACTCGCATGCCGGTCCAAGACCTGCCCTCAAGACCTGCCCTAAAGAGGAATCAATGAGTAATCAAAACAGGTAGTGTGTCAAAGGAACTTCGGGAATTGCGGATGTAAATTGAAATCTCATGAATGGGGCTTGAATCTTGTCGGTCGGGGCATTGAAACGTCAACATTCAAACGCTTTGACTCAGCTGTTAATCAACGTTGTTGCAAAATCAGGCAATAGATCCATCATAGATCTGTAAGCTGCGTCTGCGGAATCAGTACCCCAATTGCCATCATGGAAGCCCTCTTACAGTGCTGCAACGAGGTGAGAATTCTCTTGTATGTGCCCAACCCTAGTCATTGACTTCCTTCCACGGTCTACCAAATCCCATGTATCCAGGTCAAACACCCAGTGCTACAAGACACAGTACTTGGAGCATGATTGCATTCATTGATCCAAAAGTCCTAAAGTATGCCTCCAAACACCGCCGGTCCTTCATCACTTCAGAAGCCCGCCCCTGATGATTGCAGCCCAAGGTCAATTTGGGAGCAGTCGAGACCAATCTGCAGCTGGCTTGTGACCAATTCACACAACTCCCAGGGGAGAAGGAGGTGGCACGTGGCTACATTGTGGAGGTATGTCTCAATAGCCAAGAATGACATGTTTCCCGATGCGTATTCTAGGCTGTGCTCTTCAGGCGTTGAAAAAAGCTACGCAATCTTGAATACCCCAAGAGCAAGATTTTCATTGCCTTTCTGCTTGGCTGACAAGCATGCATGTGTGCATCCTTTTTGTTTTTAGATGGAAGAGCGCTGTTCTTTCTGTGCAGATGCTGCAAGACACATTTGGCATTGATTTGCCTGGGCAGCTCAACAGGTCAGAGAAGACAGCCGAACATACTACAGATGCTGTTCTTGCAGCTGACTCTGCAGGACCCAGCAGCGGCATGGCTGCAACAGGTCTTGCCATTGACCATGCCATGCTCAAGCAAGAGCTCTTGAACCGCAGAATTTTCCGGATGGATTCGGTAGATTGTATTGCAAATTAGTCACTGCTGATGAGCGGCGTCCTTCTGTTTCAATAGCTCATAGGGCAAGATTGCTCTGGCCAATAGCTTTGATTAGGTTCTCTCCCCAGGACGATGGTGTGTCTGCCAATCAAGCCACTCAAATCCAGGGATGGCGAGGCTTACTGGAAGTAATTTGGTGCAGTCTTTCCAGGGCCAGAAACAGCCTCAGCTTCAGCAGAGACCCCTGTCCTGCCTGCCGAACTCGATGATGACAGATCTACCTCCAGCACCGCCGTCCTTCATGACCTCACCGGCAGATTGAAGGGTTTAGTTGTGTCATATGGGAAAGGAGACGCAACCAGAAGGCACCTCACATTGCCAAGGAATGCACAAGCGAAGTGCAGTGCAGCGAAACATGAGCCGCCTGGCCGCAAGGCAACAAAGAGGGGGTCCTCACTTCGGCACAGCACCAACAGACAGGCCAACGCCGGGCGTGGAAGGTGACATCATTGCCATGCCAACCTTATTCGGTTTTCAAAAAACAGCATCCCTGTGATCACCATGACCAATTCACCTGCTCTCCGGTACAATATTCCCACGGACTGAGAGCATGCTTGCAAATGGGATTCTGGGAGATGAGAGCAAGAGGCAGCACCTGCAAGTATGTGTCAGGTTGTTAAACTCTGCTGCTTGCTTCAGATTGCCAGTTGCTGAATGCCACAAAATCCATGCATAGCTTGATACAGCATATTGTGGCTCACATAGCTGTGTGCATTTCCTCGTATGGAGGACCCAGAATGCTGCAAAGTGAATAGGATTGGATAATTCCGACAGCAAGCTGCTTGGGTGCAGGGGAACAGCAGCAGCCCAAGGTCACTCTCTACGAGTTCCCACCTTTGTTTCCAAGGGCGTACAAGTCGTAGAGCCATGGCAGGAGCCAGTGGCAGCAAGTCAGCTGCCTGTGGAAAGGCATGTGCAAAACCCATCGCTCAGGAAGGCAGACATGCCAGGTGAGGAATTCACTGACAGTTCTGAGCCAAATGCCATGCGCCAGATCTCCTGTTGTTTTGGAAGTGTGCTATGTTTTACCCCATTCAATTGTTTTCTCTTGTGGGGTCTAATGAAAACGCCTTACTTCAGCATTTACATATGAAGGGAGGGGGGTGGGGTGCACTGAATAAATCTCGAACCCACATATATGGCGCAAATATTGGTTAAAGGTGGCTTGTATATTTGTACTCTCAACTTGGCACAGTCTGTGAATAGCAGAGAAAAGAGTGTGGCTCATGGACAGATGATGATGCAGTTCAGCAGTCAGACTCCACCAAGACCAGGGGCAGCGGAGGCAACAGACCCTCCATCAAGGGATTCCCGTCTGCTGCATTGCAGAGTGTAGCCACAGGGTTGCCTGTCACAGCAGAGGTGGCCAAGACAGCGTCTGCGGGCGGGAGACCGGCCGCTTTGCCGAAAAACTGGGGCAACTTGCTGCCTGTGTGGGGCATCCCAGGCGGTGCGCCCCTCCTGCTATGTCCGTGTCCCCTCCTTGATCATGATAAGCTATTCTCTGGATAACAGCTTCGCTTATCAGCTTTCCCCATCATTGAGGGAGTTGGGTGTTGCCAAAAGTCCTATGCTCTGAAAGAGGTGCCAGCAGTTGGAGGGAAAAAGCCTTCGACAAATGGGCAACAGCAGTCGGAGGAGTCGATCTGTCTATCTGCACTCCAAATGCAGACGTGACATGGGTTGTGTTGCAATGTACTCTGAATGTAGATGGCGGCATCAATGAAGCACCCACTCATCTTCGAAGCAATGCCCCAGCACCAAGAGCTGTTCCCTCTCATTCTCTAACCAATATGGTGGCTTAAAAGTCCCCATTCTATGTTGCAGATCTGAGCCCATCCCCCATGCTGCCGTATGAGACATTTGCACAGCTGGCCTTGAAGTATGGATTTCCATCCCCACAGAGCAATTTCCCCCATTCCTCAGGAGGTAGTCCTTCTGGCCCGGTGCTCGGTGAAACAGCACCGCTGGGGCCACCTCCAATGGAGAACCCGCCACCTCCAAAAGGCGGGACCAGCGCAGACGCAGCACTCCATGGAACAGATTTGAAATACGAAGCTTCTCTATCTGCCCAGATCTCTGTTTCTCAGTGATTTTCCCAGAGTCCATGTCTGTTGAATTGAATGCTGGAAATGCTGTATTCTCTAGGAGCCATCGTGTAGAGCTATGTTTCCAAAGAATTTTTAAAAGCTGTTGACCTGAGCTCTGCAGAGAATGAGGCAGGGATTTAAGGAATGTGAATACAAAGGCTGAGGATAAGTGATCTCATTTTGTGCAGGAAACTGCAACGGAGATGGCGCTGCATGTCCTGTCAGGGGCTCATGCTGTGAAGTGCTCAAGAAGTCTACAGAAGGTGTTTCAGATTCTGGTACGGCTAAGCCAGTGCTCCAACAAGCAGCACATTTGAGACTGAAGGTAAATTCTTGTTATATAAATTACTCCAGACACACAAAATCTGATCAGAGAAAGAGGGTGGGGAAGAGCAAGTCTCTAGCTTAATTGGCGGACAGAAGTAATTGGGGTTCATGTGGCTTACCGGACTAGGACACACCGGGGACAGAAATATTAAGGTAGGCAAGTATGCCTCGATGAGGGAGAAAAGTCCAAAGGACCCAAGGGATCTGCATTACTCCTTTGCAGGCTGGCTGTGAGACTGGTGCTGATAGCACACGGAGTACCCTGGGTGACGGAAGCATCGAAGGGGACAAAGTCACTGCTGACAACAAAGGTTCAAGGTGAAGAGACACCTGGAAGATTCCCATTTGTGCAAATTCTCCTGGTCAACAACAATTCACTTCGTTGGTTTGAGGTTTGGATCAAGGGGTGACGCACTATTTGCCATGTACTCGTAGCTGGCAGATTTCTCCCCTGTCACTGTCAATCTCTACGTCACTTCCATTGCTGAGTGAATTCCTGAGGTTCAGGAAATAAGCTGAGTCTCACCCCAAATTGCCGCACCTACCCCTCCTGGACGAGGAACTACCCGACGAAAAGTCCTCCAATGAACAGGTGTTCCTGTCTGCATTCATGCCAGTTGGCATCTTACAATTTGCAATGCTTGCAGGGAATCAGGCAGCAAGCTCTCGCCCCTGCATACATCCCCCCCACCGCCACCAGCTGCTTCCCCGGCTGCCCTGGCACCATGTGAATCCCGCCCAGAGGTCCCCAAGCCCCGGCCGTTCAAGTACTTCCCTAGGCCGCAAATCACAAAACAGGCTGCAAAAGCTGCGCCACCCCTGGCGTTTGGGAGACGTGCACCAGTGCTGGCCAGTCCTGCAGGTGCTGCCTATCCCTCTCTAGCTCTTCTCAACTGATGTCAACCCAATGAATGGTCAGTTGCGCACTGGCATGAGGCATGCGCAATTTCCTACTACATTGCGTGGTTGTGTTTCTGGAGACAGTAATACAGTGGTCACCCTCTGATCTGAACTACACGTTGGTGCTGAGATTTACGATGATTTGACTATCTCACATGTCATTTCAGGGATCTCTGCTTTCAGAGTATGGGATGCAGGACTGCCATTGTAGAGTGGAACGTGCAGGGAGAAATTGTGGAAATGTGTGGCCTCTCACTGAACCAAACCCAGCTGCACCCACGTCACAGAAATGCACCAAAGATGCTGGTCCCTCTTTTGTCAGGTTCACGTTTACCGAAGCCTCAGCAGGGAATCCTCTCCCCTGGATGGCTGGAGATCCAGATTCAGCAGCGAAGGCTGGCAGAGGATTTTTTGCGGCAGCATTGCGATGGTGAGGCCTGCCTTATTCCAGCAAAAAGAAAATGCATTCCTGCTTTGCTGATTGACATGTGGCTAATCGTATAGCAGCATATGCTTTAGCAATATCAATCGATTTTTAGAGGTCTTTGGCCTCCGGGCCATTGGCCTAATGTTTCAATGTATCTGAATCACATTTGTACTCTGACCACATGTGAGATATTTGAGATGCGACTTCATCATCTGCTCATGCTTAAAGTCTGCTCCTCCTGCAGACGACAGTGCAATGCTGACACCGCCTGCCTCTGACGCGGCAGCCACGGAGAATATCCAACCCCCAGACCACCAGTCAAAAAATATGCCAGGGGCCCCCATTTAGCCCTGCCAAGGACCCTGGCAATTCTCAAAACCTTGGCCCCTTCAGCCTGTGAGGATCTCGCAGAGTGCCAGCCTGCCAGGGACACCCACGGAGCGGGAGGTAGGGTTGGATGCCCATGGGTGTGGTCCCTAGGGGGGGAGTGTGGGGTGGCACGGCTTGAGAGGGGGGTTACACAAATCGGACACGCTCTTGGGAAGAGGTGCAGGGGCTTCCTGGGGCATCCCCAGCAATTCCCTTGAGAGGCAAGGCTGTAGTATGAGCGGCGAGGGTTTGGTTGCAAGATGGTGCTGGGCAGCTGATGACCAGGGGGGAGATTCGGGGTTGGGGATGCAAAAGAAGCAGGGATGCTCGAACGGATTGTCCCTGCAGCTTGCTGGGGTCAAATACAGCTTCCGCCACAGCACCCAAGGTGCTGTTGCCAAGTCAGGCATAGAACGTGACATATCGCTCCATCGATATGTAGAATCCTGCTGCCCTGCATTCACCTGCTGTATCCACCAAATTTGATGATAAGCAGCAAGAGCACCCTTTGCTTTGCTGTTTATGTGCAACATAATGAAGGACGTTGCACTCTCAAGCCTTGACACTCGAATACACACAAAACTTACCTTACTATGAATGAGACTGATATGAATTGGTCATGTTTTCTCAGGACCACCTCTTGCAAAAGTGGAATTGTGTGTCAGGTCTTGGCGAAGCCCCAGCAAAAAGGCTGCAGCTCTGAGGCAAGGAGCCTCAGCATCAGCAGGTTTGCTTTTTTTGCTTTTGCTCAGTTGTGAGCGCCCGGTGGAAGGGTTGTGAGCTTTGTTTATGCGACATGTCTCACAGACTGCAAGGCGAGCCATTGGGCTGTTGTGAAGAAGCAAGGTTTGGTGTCAGAGACCTCTGTTGCCTCTGTGCCACATTGTTGAGGATATGTTGAGGTACTTGATATTTCAGAAGAGGCTGCATTGATTGCGCATCAACCAATTAAAGCAGACAGGAACCTTGAAGTCATAGTTTTGTAAGCGGCAGTGTCAGTCAGAGCAGTTTCAACAAAAGACGCAGCTTCTCAAATTGAGCAGCCCTAAAATTGCAGGCTAAGAAAATTTTGAGAACATGCCCTTGTGAATGAAAGATACAGCAGACTATACTGACACTGGTCTTCTCCCATGGCCACACCACTCGGACAATAGAATCTGCAGGTCCGTTTGTCATCCATCCCAATGGTCCAATTCTTACCATCCTTTTCATATTAGTTCCAATACCATAATTCACTGCCTCAAAGATGAAGAAGAAGAAGAATCAAAGCAATGAATTGCCTTGAATATGTGAAATATGAGAATGTTCCCATGCATGACTCATCTACCTTCAGCTGGGGCCTATGGCAATTGCATCCTAAGTGAAGCCGAGCGAGGGCACTAAAAAATGCGCGAATGTTGCAACACAAAGGCCTCGTCGCCGTCGCTTGCACCTCATTGGCCGTCGGAATTATTCTTGCTATTGCTGCAGTGTCAAATTCAGCAAGGAAGGATCAAGGTCCGAGCTGCTGCTGTGATCATGGACAAAAGTCCTTCTTGGATGATTTCATCATCTACTACACACATTGCTTGTAAATCATGCACTAAGAACGATCTTTCCTTCTTACATGCATTGTCGTAAAATGTGGTGTCGCATGTTGAGTTCGAGTATTGCTTTACTGCAGGCTCTGAGGACGTGCGGTGGTATAACTCAACAAGGACACCTCCAACGGGCTTTGAGCACTATGTGAAGTATGCTAGGAAGCACAGCTGCGCCCAAGGACCGTACAACGGCATAGAGGGAGACCTTGCTCCATTCAGAGACCCACTGTTTCCAGAGAAAAGGACCATTACCAAGGAGATGATTGAGAATGCCAAGGCATATGCGCTGGGTAGAGATGCTGCATTCTTCAGGTAAAGTCCTCTTTCTGAAAGACAACTACGAGTCCATTTTCCATTTCAAAGGCAGCTTACTACATTCCAAGATTTGCCATGTAATGTATGTAAGCCTTGTCAGAAGGAGTAAAGTTGAAAGTGGTGAAATTAGATGGATGGAGTAGCATCCAGCATAGAGGATTGAATGCATTGCTGGTGCATATGGGAACGACTGTTTGGCAGACATGGATGAAAAGGGGAATGGTGCTTCATTTGAATTCTCGATTTTGCAGAAGCACCTTCGATTGATTCCCCACTCTACAAAAGCCTTTCAGTATAATGGTTCGCAAATACTCGAAGGCACAATTAGGAAACGCTGACTTCCTTTCAGGATAGACCATGGCACTGCTGAAGAATTTTGGGAGGACATGGTTTATCCATCCTGGGCCACAGACTTTGGCAAGATTCTCTACGATCGTCTGAAGGAGCTTGCCCCTTATCTGCCGAGCATGGTGCGCACAGACACAATGCTATGCAGCGCTAAGATTTTCAGATACTCCAAGCCTAGAAGCCACTGTCAGTGAGATGTTGTGAGATCTCCAAGCTTTGCAGGAGCTTGTGGTAAATTTCCACGACTTTCCAAAGGTCCTTCTTGGGAGTGGAGAATCTGCCAATGACGTCGAAGCCAGGTAATCTTGACTTCTTGTACTTCTCACACTAAACATCCATGATCCTCCCTGCACTTAAATTTTTCAACCAGCAGCTCTTCTTTATTAGACCAATATTACAATGAACAGACCAGCAAGATGTGATCTCTCATTCTTTATATATTCAACCTCTATTTGTCCGCGCAGATATGATGCCTGCTTAGATGCCAGCCCGCAATTCCGCAAGTACCGCCACTTTCACCACACTCATGGTGGCGTCAACCTGAATTACAGCAGCAGGCTGCTTCCCATATTCAGCCAAACAAAGGCAAGTCTGGATCTCCTTAGCTACTGATAAATGAACTCATCAATCGACTCCCTTACCCAGGTCACTTTTTTGCCTCATATGGCATGGCATCCCTTTCTGCTCATTTGGTAAAGTATGGTACAGAGAAGCGTATCAATTGACAATGCTCTTGACCTTGAAAGCTTTGCGTGAATGCAGGTTGCTGGGTGCCACAGAGATATTCAGTACCCTTCTCTGTACAATTGGAATGGCTTGTTGGGCAAGGATGAACTGAAACAGCTTCTGCCCTGGGAAGACAGAATAGAGAAATTGGTTTTCCGTGGAACAACCACTGGAGGCCACTACGACAACAGGCCTGGTGGGGGATTACAAGTCAGTGACTATGCCAAGTACGCTCATCCTCCTGACTCGATTCCAAGGTCACAGCTGTTGGACGGGAGGTGTGTAGCAATGCCTGCCCTAGCAGGGAGAAGCGAAAACGGGGAAGAGATGGTCTGCAATAGCACAAACGTCTGTCGACCCACTGGAGAGCTTTGCACATGCAGTATGATCCTTGTGTCCAATCAAGTCCTGCATGCCTGTAGGCTCCACCGATTCAGGCTGGTAGAGAAATTTAGAAATTCGACCGACATGGACTTCAAATTCACTGGTGACCCCTTCCATCCCTCAATACGTCTGTTTGGATGGCATGAAGCTTGGGGGGTTCAACAGAAAAGTGTGATTTTAGCTTTTGCCACACTGTGATTTTGGTGCAGGTTACTTGCAGTGCCATGACTTGTGCGCTGAGTTGGAGGAGGTGTACGGCCAGACTGCGCCGCAGATTCCACAGATGGAGCTCCTTGGCAAGTACAAGTATCTTATGGTGGGTTGCTGACCATGACTTCTCTTACCTTCTATCGTACATGCAAAGCCAAAATCCAAACTGTGGGGGCTTGACTTACCCACATGAGGTCAAATGACCATGTGGGATACTGTTAAAGAATCAGGGCATTTCTTGCATACAAGAGGCTTGAGATGGAGGCAGTCGAACTAAAAAAGTACCGGTATTTCCAAGGTCCTCGCATTAAAATTCTGAGTTGAGTCTGATTCGAGGTTTGCATCGCTTGCATTTGAGACCAAGGCCAGCTGTGTTCCCGTGGGCTGCTTCACAGTCCCTTGGGGCTCTGGCATCACCATCTCAAGCCGCCTTTGTGCTGTTCTGTGGTGACCGTCAGCAATGCCCTCTTCTGAATTGAATAGGAGTGTGTAATTTGCAGGCAGTAGAAGGCAATAGTTTTCTGTCGCGCTGGCCAAGGTATTTTCCCTTTCCACCTGGAGGTGTGCAGGCAGAAGCCATACGTACGCCTGGAAAGCCTTCGAATCACCATAATTGCGGATGTTTGCAAATGTGATGGGAATCAATTCAAGGTGCAGATATTTCTCCTGACGTTGCAGGTACTTGTCCTCTGGCGCCTTGAGCTTCCGGGCGGGACTGTATAGGGAGTGGTTTGATGAATGGATGCTGCCTTACAATGGAAGTTCTGGCCACTACCTTCCTGTAGAGTTCGATTATAGTGATTTGGAAGCCAAGCTACAATGGGCAAAACACCATGGTAGGGAAGCTAAGGATATAGCTGCCGCTGCACGCAAGTTTGCGTACACTAGACTCAGAAACGAGGATCTTACCTGTTATCTTTGGCGTTTGCTGCTGGAGTATTCGGCATTGTTAGAATTATGACCCTCTTCAATTCTCCTTGGAGATTGCCCGAACCGTATCCTTTGCCAACAAGGGGGATTCATTGCAATGAAAGCAAAGCTTACTAAGCCCCTCTGCGTGTAGCTTTTCTCAAGGGTCTTTCACCTTGCAGTGAAAGAAGACTGCATCTCCAGATGAGATGAGGTGGGAGAGGCGGGGAGGGGGGTGTAAAGCGAAGGAGATGGCTGAATTGGCACCTAGAGAGGCCAGATCAATTTGCTGTCATTGACCGTCACTGGTGATCTGCCCAAAATATAGCTTTGCTTGAGGGAGAGCTTGGACCAAAGCTCTCATCTCCAGACCCTCTGAGTCTGTGCATAGAAAATGGGTCTGGAGACAGGTCTGCTCCTGCCGCCACAATAAAGCAGGGCAGCAATTCACACTCAGCCTTCACATTCTCTTCCATAAGCACCACTACCAAAGATAATCGTACTCAAAACATACAGAAGCATGAGCATTCTCAGCATGACATTGCAGTGCCATGTGTCCGCCCTTGCACAGGACTGGCCGCCATCATCAGGCAGACAAAAGCAATACAAAGAACGCTGGCACCCACAACACCAAACCAGACAATTGCATTTCGAAGACGGCCCTTTTGGCCACAATGCCATTCAATACTGCCCTAGAAAGCAGAGACGTTGGGACTGAAAAAACGAAGGCATCAGGCCTGCAGGTCGTCCTCCAGAGCGTCGTACCTGCAAGAAAAAATGCACCATGGATGCTGTAGAAGATGAGCAAAACACGGATTTTGATTGCCCATTCTATGACGCATGCAGAATCATGCAAGATTGCTTGCTCACCTTAGAACTCACATTCTGAGAGGATTCTGCCAGGCGCAATATGCTGCTAGAGTTGCGTGTACTTGCCATGAATCGCATACAATGTTTGTGGCTGATGCCTAGGGTTGTCTGAGTCCAATGAGTCATCATTCCCCCCCTCCTCTCCCCCGACGGTAGTTATTCATTCTTACCGGAAGGTGAAGTCCTGCTTGAGGCGGTAGCACCACCCGCTCTGCATCTCGTCGTGCATGATGTTGTAGTCGAAGTACACGTACGTGCCCTGTTCGTACTCCTCGGTCGCGGTCTTCGGTTCCTCATGCCTCTGCAGGGGGCAGAGCACCTTTGATCCTGGATCTCTGGAGCTGGTTCTGGGTCTCCTGGTTCTTGTCGCCTCGGCCTTGGGCACATTCTCTCCATCTTTGATGTGAGCTCATTCGTGAGACATGGTGTGAAACCAGCTTAATCTTGTAATGACTGGAAAGACTGTCGGGCATCTGTGGACTTCTGACAGTCAGGCAAATGAGGCCTTCAAAATTCGCAATCTAGGCACTCTAGCGTTGCTGAGCAAAATGATGCCGACAGAGGACGGGTTCTTGAGGAGGGAAGCAGGGCGCAATGGTGCTTGTTCTGGCTCCAGAATCTTTCTGGTGGAGAATAGTGCATTCAAACAGCCAGACATGCAAAGAGGTTGTGTGGGTGGGTGGAGGGGTGGAATTGCGTTGCTGGGACGAACCTGCCACCGGAACTTCACCACAACTTCGACAAAAACGAAGTGCTTGCACACCGCTGCAAGATGTGCATTTGACACCTCAGATGGGAAGGTGTGGGGGAGGGGACGAGGCTGCAGTAGTCAAAACCGGCATATCAGAAAGGAGAAGCGCTTGCCTGGAACCATGCGCGGTGTTGCTTGTGGTACCGCCAGGACTGGCGTTTGAGCTCACGGGCAGCCAGGTACTGCTGGTGTGTTCCCGGCTGGTAGTAGAAGGCATAGAACAGGGCCTCAGTCTCGAGCTTCTCAAACAGCAGGGGGCTGTCGAGGTTGGCGGGCCGGGTGTCGGGGTAGGACCCTGGGAGGCCGTTCGGGAGCAGGCGTGTCTGCAGGGATTTGGTGCCCCACAGCCTGTCAGCCGGGGAGGGCAGGCAGCGCCTGCATGGAGCAGGATTCAATCTTACTCATAAATATATCAGACATCTTGGGGTGTGTCATACCTGAACTCGTGTTCCAAACAGCTGTCGGTGCATCAAGAGGTTGAGAGCCTGTGCCTTCATATCCTGAACATGCAGGGAAGTGTATGTATGATGAATCTGATGTATCCAGACTGCTTCTGGTTTGCAGCAGGATAAACATCCTCACTAAGGCATGACAAGTCTGGCAAATCGTTTGTGAGTCTCGACCCCCATGCCTTTCTGGCGTGGTACTGTTTCATGAAGATGCCAGGATGTAGATGCCAGGATGTCAGGGCAGTAGAAATGTATAGCAAGCCTCACATCTCCTCCCAAGAAAAAGTACTTGCCATACAACAGGCAGAAGGGGTGCCAAGATGAAAGCAGCAGTGACTTGAGTGATGGATTTCAGGAAAGGTTGAAGGGTTAAGGCGGGCTCACGAGGATGCAGAGAGGAGGTGCAGGTGCGTCTGGGAGAAGCCAATGGAGGGCACGACGGCTGAGCCGGGAGGGGACTTGGGTTCCGAGGGTTGCAACTCCGCCATGTTGCTCTGCGGCACGATGGGGGGCTTGCCGGGGCCATCCCCCGCCTCCAAGGACTTGCCCACCTCCTGCGTGGCACACTTCTCCGCATTGGGAGGGAGAGTGGGACATATGTGTCTGCTTAGTTTGTCTGTTGCCCAAAAGGGCATTATTGCGATCGACACTTGATGCTATATTTATTGTGCACTTCCTGTACTCTCGGACTATACGTTCCTCATGCCATCAGGGCTGCACCAGATCGGTATCACTCCACACC
>QAXI01000419.1:3204761-3242869 GCA_004335615.1 Chloroidium sp. JM
TCCCCCCCCCCCTTTCTGCTAAGATAGCCCAATGATCGGGAGTGTACATCCAATGATGCCTTAAAAAGAGCCTTCCGGGCCACAATCCAGTACAGATCATTAAGCAAATGCAGTGAATTGCTGTCTTGCATATTTGTCGCACACTTTAAGCGCTTCCGTTCTCCCTATGCTCACCAGCCTGTCAGAGATTTCGTCGCTGATTCCCACGACCATGTGTGCATGAGCGCAGTTGCACCTGTCTTCTCAGGCACCTTTCAGCACAAGCAGAACGCAATGGATGCCCAAGAGCATATAAGAGGGATCTCCTGCCGGATGCTTCAAGTGAAGGACAGCCAGTAGCGTACGCCCCCATCCTGACGCGACTTTGCCGCCGTTTGCAGGATCCCAAGGTGACTGAGGCCAGGAACTTCAACCAGTTCGGCACCAACTACGAGGGCTCCCCCGAGCCCATCTACGGCAATGTCTTCCTGCCGCGCAAGTTCAAGATCGCCGTGACCGTCCCCGGGGACAACTCGGTGGACCTGTTCACCAACGACCTGGGCATCGTGGTCATCACCAACCCCCAGGGGGAGCTGCAGGGATACGATGTGGTGGTTGGGGGAGGCATGGGCCGCTCGCACAGGTACATTCCCTTGCGCTCTCCCTGTCCTGGATGCCTTGCAGATTTAAAGCCACCCCTTACCGCTCTTTGGGAGGCACATGCATGCCTGGGATGACATTTTTGTTCACCGTTCAGCAAGTATATGGTCATCCTCTTGTCAGTGGAAATAGTTGCTGTCCCAAGATTTCACGAAATTCTTTCCACCCCACCTTCTTTTGAACAGCTTCACCATTTTTGTTTTGTATGTCGTTCCAGTCGCCCAATCTACAAAGCCGCTTTTCTCAAGTCTGCATCTGCGTTAACGCCCCTTTCAAGGACTGCTAATCTTGGGTCTCTGAAGACAACCAGACCCCGTGCTGACCCATGATCAATTTTTTGTACATGCCATGGAGAACCTTGGATCCGTCGTTTGAGATGTTCAGCGCTGGGAATCAAGGAGAGAGTGGAGCAAAAGAACAGAGCCAAAACAAGGAAGATTCCTGCAGGAACAATGCCACATTCCCACGGCTGGCAGAGGCGCTGGGGTATGTCGATAAGGAAGACATCTTCCACGTCGTGAAGGCCATTGTGGCCACGCAGCGCGACTATGGGCGGCGGGACGACCGCAAGCAGTCGCGCCTCAAGTATCTGGTGGAGGACTGGGGCATCGACAAATTCAGGCTGGTGGTCGAGCAGTACCTGGGCAAGAAGATCCAGCCCTTCAGGTGACTCCTCGCCTCCCCTGCTGCTCCTGGCCCTCAATATCGGCGTCTTACCACACAGCTGGTTTTTCCTGTTTCGATGCTGGGTTTAGCAGACCAGGATGGATTCAGTTCCTGTCTCAATGGAGGAATGGAAATGCTGTGAGTTTTGAAACCTCTCCTGTCAATTTGTGGATTGAAGGCATGGCATGGAAGGGTGAAGCACGAATGTAACTGCTCGCTTCTTGTGCCAACCCTGGAGCCAAAAAGTTCTGAACATGGAAAGGGGTGTAGGGCACTTACAGCATGAGAATTCCCACCATGATTTGGAATGGAGGAACCAGGGCAGTCATCATCACCTCGCAAGCAGGATCATCTTCATACTCCCAGCCTACTGATTCCATAGAAAAAAGAAAACAAACACCTGAGACAACCGTTCCAGCGGCAGGCAACTCAATGCACCGCGCACCTGCAGGCCACTGCCGGCCTGGGAGTTCAAGGACTACCTGGGGTGGATGGAGCAGGGGGACGGCAAGCTGGCGTACGGCGTGTTTGTGCAGAACGGTCGGCTGAAGGGCGAGCCCAAGAAGGCGCTGCGCACCGTGATCGAGCGGTACGAGCTGCCGGTCATCATCACCGCCAACCAGAACGTGGTGCTGGCAGAGATCGACCCATCCTGGAAGTCTGACATCCTCAACACCCTCAGCAATGCGGGCGTCAGGTGCACTTCTGCCCACTGCCCCTGCTGGCCCTGTTTACAGACAGGACTTTCTTGTTGGATGGCAAAATTTGATGCAGAACGCTCAAAGCATTGCGTCTGGATAAGCACATATCATCATCATGGGACCAGCATGTATCTTTAGTGAGCTTCTTTACGTCCTTAGGAGATCGTAACGGGGCTATGATCCTAAACGATACAAGGAAAGGAGCTTGTTCAGCACTGATGACATTGTCTTCTGCAGCCTTTCTGATCATACCGTTCCCCATCGCTGCAGCTGCATACCTCGTCCTGTCTAGCCAACGCAGTCATTGCAACCTGCAATTATTTTCTTTCTCTCAACAAGGCATCTTGCTATGCAGTGATGTGGTGGACCTGGACGGGATCGACAGGTTGTCGATGGCCTGCCCAGCCCTGCCTCTGTGTGGCCTGGCCATCAGCGAGGCCGAGCGGGGACTGCCGGACGTCAACCTGCGGATACGCAGCCTCCTCACGCGGCTGGGCTTCGATGACTCGGAGCAGTTCGTTGTGCGCATGACCGGTGAGCTGGAATTCCTCCAATTGAATGAGTCACTGTGGAATTGTTCAGAGGTGGAGTGCCAGGGCTTTTGGTCTGGTTCCGTTTCCTACATGTGAGGCGGAAAGCAGGGACAGTCCTGGAAGGATGTAAATTTTGGTTCTGGCTGTCGGGAAATTCGCCAAGGGGGGTAGGTCTTGTATCGCAAAGGTGACTTTGCCTGCACACCAAATTCGCCAGTTGTTCTCACTGAGGGTCAAGCAGGCTTTGCTAAATACAAATAAGCTCAAAAGCAGATCATACCCAAAAAGGCGTGCTCTTCTTGAGGTCAGGCCGTAGGACTCAATGCAACTCTAGAGCAAGAATTGTGCCCTGATTGAAAGCCTGCAACCATCATCTGAGTACTATTACATCATGTGCAGGGTGCCCTAACGGCTGCTCTAGGCCATACATGGCAGAGCTAGGATTCGTTGGTGATGGCCCAAACAGCTACCAGCTGTGGCTCGGCGGCACACCAGCCCAGACGCGGTTAGCAGAGCCATTCCAGGAGCGCATGAAGATCCAGGTACCCCATCTTTCCACCTTATATAAGTTCCGGGAATTATTGGAATGTCCATACTGTACACAAACTTGGTGGCTCAACGAGGCTGGTTATCTGGAATCAAAATCAAATTGTAAGCACTTTATTTAAACTTGCCAGGTTCTCCATTGAAATTACGAATGCAAAGGAAAGGGGTAACGCAAGTGAGTGCATCAAATCTATATTCTCGCTGTGGGCAAGTGAAATGCAGTTGTGGCGCCAGCACAGGAAAGAAGACTGGGATTCCTAGCGACTAAATAATGGGTGGGAAGTGATTGCATCCCATCTCTGCAGGATTTGGAGAAGACGCTAGAGCCCATCTTCTACTACTACAAGCAGCGGCGGCGAGCCTCCGAGTCGCTTGGGGACTTCACAGCCAGGATCGGCTTCGACAATCTGAGGAGCTATGCCAAAAGCTTCCTCTCGGAAGAGGACGCAAAGAGTGCTCCCCAGGTAGGAAGGCTCTTCTCAGCGGACGACTGTTGATTGTTTCGTGCTCCTGGCTTGCACCAGAAATCGCATTGCCAGTCTGGAACAGGTTTGATATGGAGTAGCAGTGCAATCAGGAGGGGCCAGACGGTGAAGAGGTCTTGCTGTGTAGGAATCTCTGGGAGACACACTCTTGTTGGCGCAGGTGGGCATTTCCAAGGAGGTCTATGCAGCTCTGGAGGCTCGGGCACAGGCAGAGGGGAAGAGCGTGGCCCACTTGGCTGGCGAGGCCATTCGCAGCCTGGTCATGTGACCCACCTAGCCATTCTTTTGTGTGGTGGATCTTTTTTTGGCAGCATCGACAATGGTGATGGAATTGAAAAGCTTGCATGGGGTAAGCTGTGGCAAGATTGGCAATGCCATTGTCTCTGATGGTGTAGGTAGAGAAAGCATCAAGCAACTGCTGGTCTTTTGAACTTGTGTCTGAGCAGTCCCTAGGTGCTGTTGAGGTTCTGAACAATGGGGTCTTTAACGACCCAAGTTTTGCCAATGGGAATTTTGTCAAGCATGTCTTGGTGGCTTGCATCGGAGGAATACTGGTAATGCTTTTGGAATGCCTTGACTAGGTTTGGACCTGCAGAAGCCCCTGAGACAGAGTCAAGATTGCTGTGTGTAAGGATCTGAACAGGCGTTTTTAAAGGGATGGAGAAGACCACTGCTCATTGATCGAATTAGCCTTGTTTTCTTGCTGGTTCCGCGATGATAGGATGCCACACTGAACCCTGTTGCGAAGGACAGTGTCTGGTGTTGAGAAGGAGGAAATCAAGAATATTTAGATTCCCAATACTTCCCTGGAGGACCTCCTCCCACCCCATCAGATGTCATCAAGTCCAGTTTAGGATTATAATTCATCATATTAGCTGTTCCTAGGCGCTTGCAATTGCGAATTGTGGTGAGGATTTGCTGCAAAGTGCTGCAGATGCTGACATTTGCGATCAATAAGGCATGTAGGATGCTATACATTCTCATAATGCTGCAGGACTGGGGGGACAGAGTAAAGGTTCTGAGTGGCAGAATCTTGTCCCCAATTCAGGAGGGAAGAAGATCCAAAGCATCAAGTGATGTGGTACGTTGGGGGCCTGGGGGCCAACTCATGCCTATAGCTATAATTCGAATTTGCGAGGACGTAATCCTCGGCGTAATCCTCGGCGTATTCGACGTCGAGGCATTAGGGCTCTCAGGAGGATCCTGTGAGGACGGGCTGAAGGGAAAAAAGAATCAGTCACTAGATCCACAAGGAGGATTGGCGGCAGAGTGAAGCAGAGACTATCCTTGCCACAGTCCGGCAAACGCTGCGAGCAATGTGAGTGGCAGTGTTGGGATGCGGCTATGTCTGGCTCATGTCCCCTGATAATCGCAGCAGAGCCTGCAACGTTTTCCTCACCACGGTCATGGGAGCAAGAAGCTGTGACCAATTGATTGTGTTGCATATTTTTGCCATCCATGCCCGTAAGGAAGATATGCTGATTGTTGCATGGCTGACAACATGCTTTGGTGTCCTTGAAAGGCTGGACGAGTGTTTTGTAAAATAGATTGGCCTCCACTTGAAGTAACGGGTGGCATCGGAACAGGTTTGTGTGTTTCTGGCATAAATTTGTCATGGCAAATCCTGTGCAAAGTGGAGAAGGGCTTGCAAATTTCTGTAAGCCATATGTGGATTTAATGGCCCTCAGCTGTAACCAGGAATGCTTGCGTCACAGCTCAGCGCACACCATACATGAGGAACCATCTGCCTCAATCATGGTTTCTTGAAACTCATGTGCTATCATAATTCAATTGAAGACTACATGGATGATCAGAACCAATCTTCAATCTAATCATGTAATCAGCCTGAAATTGCGAACCCTATGCACCTGCGGGGGCAGTGTGACCAAGAGAAGTGGTGACAACGCAAGCCTCGAAATCCTTCTTCAGCTGATCACGCTCCAGGTTCCGTCCAATGAAGATGAGCTTGTTGACACGCTTCTCGTCGGAGCCCCAGGGCTTCACAGTGCCCATGGCGCTGGAGCCGAAGCTCACCAGCATGTGCACCCCGTGAAAGAAGAACCTGCATATGACACAAAGCAAACATGTCTTAGCCTCTCTGCCCTCGCCACTGAAGGGAATTCATAGCAGTCAGATAGACAGGAGGAAGAATGACGGATGCACACGTAAGAAAATATTGCTGTGAATTTGGAACACAGCAACTGGGAGTAGCATTCTTGCTTGCCTCACTTGATTCGCCTCCTTTAATCTCCTCTCTTCCTCCCATCTTTTTTCCATGTACTTGTTATATACATCACCAGTGACCTTTAGGGAAGGGAAAAAGCATTCTCGCAACATTGAGAGAAATGCTATCAATGCTTGAATAATTTTTGAGATAGCATCTGATTCAGGGTGACTTGCTTGTCGTCCGAGCCTTGCACGCTCAGGATGCCCTTGGAGCGGAAGATGTCGGCGCCCTGCTCGATCATGAGGGTGCGCAGCCAGTTGTTCATGCGGGGCCAGTCGCACTCGCCGCCGACCTCAAAGCCCACTGAGGTCACGCGGTCGTCATGCTGGTGGTCCTCGCCACCCTCCTGCATCCAATCATTGGGATGAGAATACGATGCAGACAAGAGTTCAGCAAAGATTTGCAGATACAGTGCCAGCAGAGGGGGACTGCATGGGTGAGTGGCGATGTGGAGAAAAGGGATGAAGGGGGAGGGAGGAACAAGCAGGAGAGAGGGGAGGGGGAGACAAAATCGAGGGAACTTCCTGAAATTTTCTCCTATTCACAAACGCACAATTGGATAGGTTGAACAATGTTGTACACAGGTGTACAAGGTGGCTGTACAGCTCTGTCTTAGGAGGGTTTGAGACAGAACTGTACAGTGGCTCGTGGTACATTGACTGTACAGGCACTTTTCTGACCATGAGATTTGGGCTTATTTGCCTTGCTAGCCCAGACTGTACAGTCTTGTACAATTGCCCAAATCATTCAATTTTGGAAAGGCGGCAAATTTGTACAAACCCCCACAGAATGTTGTGTACAATTCTGTGTTGTATGACAGATATGCTTCAGGATTGTATGACCCCCGCTGGCGGTACAAACCTGTAGAATATTCTTTCCCCAGATGAATGAGGGTGGGGAGGTGGTCAGTCCTTCTTGGTGGGAGGAGGGGCCAGAAGGAGAGAGTAAAGAGAACTAGCAAACTCCCGGGACGGAGTAATGAAAATAGGGGCTCATTTGAACTCCCATTTCTCACTGGAATGTCACCTTGTTTTGGTGGTACAGGTCTGCCGCCATCTGTTGCACTGTTGCATTTTTTTGCTTGAAATACAAGATTGATTTCCAAAGCATGCGCTTGACAGCATTGCACTTGCCCACTTTGCAAAAGAAACATGGAGCAAGAACAGCAGGAAGTCGATCGACCTGCAGGAAGTTGGGGTCCATCTCCAGGACTTTCTCGAGCTTGAAGCCCTGGACGCCCAGCACGCGGCCGATGTCGACCTTGCTGTTGGTGGTTTCGATGATCTGGACAGTGGCATTGATGGTCTGCACAGCAGGCACTCTATTTCATTCAGAGCATTCCACCGATAACAAGCACACCGTGGTATATCATGCTAATGGCAGTACACAGCTGATGGGGCCAGACCACTAAATTGGTCTTGGTGAAAGACTGTTTGAGCTTGGCAATTAGGGGCGGTAAAGAAAGTTGCATACATCTTGTGAGAATGAGTTCACCGGTGGCCTCCTTTGCTGCCTCCTTGTGTGTCTCAGATATGAAAGCTCAGAGGAGATCAATCGCAGTTCAGAGGTGTTCAGAGGTGTTCCGAGATATTCTTTAACCTTAATGCGGGAGATCACACGGAGCTTGGCCGCCTCATCCACAATGTCTATTTTGTTAAGCAGGACAACGTCGGCAAATGCAATCTGCTCCACGCTCTGCACCCACGCCACTGTGATCTGGCTGAGGCAATTCTGACTGTAAATTGACAGTCTATGGGATCCAATGCTCCTGTGTATCCCGCTTCCTTGCCATCTCATTCAGACTGTTCATTGCTGCAACCACGGCTCAATTCAACAGGCCTCAATTTTCCCTGGCAACATGGAGCCAAAACTTGCGGGGCTTTCCCACATCCAGAGGCCAGAGATAAAACCATGCATGCAGGCTCATGTGCCGGCATGGTCATCAAAAAGTGAACAAATGCGCAGTTGCCTCACCTCGTTCTCCACGCCTTCGGGCTTCTCCTCATCGAGGTGCTGCTCAATGTGCTTGGCATCCACCACAGTCACGATGCCGTCCAGTGTCAGCTGCTGGGCCAGGTCCTCGTCCATGAAGAAGGTCTGGGCCACTGAAGGTTCACAATACGCACAGTCAGCTTTGTACTCATGTGAAGGCCCGAGTGAAGAAGTGTCAGACTCTACAACTGAGTGTTGATTGCAATTGCATAATGTGCTCATGTATGAGGTAGAATTTAGGGAGTGGATCACGATCCATGTCACAAACGTGTCTGAGCTAGATGATTCAAGGGGGACATATGCTGGGTTCGCCAAGGTGAAGGAAAGTGGGATTCTGGAAATGGGCGGACTGGTCAGTCGCACCTGGTGCTGGATCAGCAAGACCTGCATAGGTCAGCAAAGTCAAGCACTACACAAAGCTCACCAACATCCTGTCACTTATGATCAAGGTCACAAAATCCTGGGCCGCTTAGAAGAGCCATGACAGTTCCCGTGACAGAGCATGGCATCTACTTCGTCCCGCGCGTTTGTCAAGCCGCTTGCAATCCTCGTTTTGCAGCAAGGATTTCTTGCAAATTTGTAGAACTGTTCGAGGAGCGGGAATGGGCTGCACCGGTGGTCTCAATCAGAATATAGTCAAATCTGTCTTTGCGGGCCAGCAGCTGCTTGAGCGTCACCACAAGATCACCTCGAACTGTCACCACATGTGAGCTTCAGAGGAAGGGTAAGTGCTTCTCAATCATTGGCATGTAGGTGCCTCGTAAGAGTCAGTCCTGCCATTGTGATGCCAAAACAGTAGCTTCCTTTTTTTACAATTGCAGGCCGGTTTCTGTGATGTGAGTTGACGAGGGTCACAGATAGTAGATCAGATAAATTTGGCATGAGGGTTTACTCGACTGGAAAACTTCTTATCAGAGCTGCAAGCAGGATATGATATGTTATGCATGGGCCAAATGGGAGGCCATTGGTGGCGTGCCATATTGCATCTCAGCAACCAAAGCACTGCACTGGAACAGATGCGCTGCCACAGTTGTTTTGAATCTGTGTGGTGGTCCAATGATTGACTTTGCACATTTTTGCCTGGTCACCTGTGCAGCAGAGGCAGCCATTCATCATCTCAATGACCTCTTCGTTTGAGCTCAGTACAAGCCCGTCGTCGATGCCCACATCGCCTGCACACAGACTCACAATTGGCAAAGTAGAACGATTCATGCACTGATGTCCTGCTCGTGTTCTTTTTGGACACCTACAGTGATCGCTTGTGATTGCTTTTGAGTGAACCCATCCTACAACGATCACATGCAAATAGCGTGAGTAGAGCTGCAAAGGTGTACCAAATTCGTTCTCGATGATGGCAATCTTCTTGCCATGCTGCTCCCTCAGTATGTGATTGACAAGGGTTGTCTTGCCCGAGCCGAGGAAGCCTGCACAATAACCATGGACCATGGTGAAGCATGTGATACTGCCAAGCCCTTGGCAATTATCTTTCAAGTCCTGGGGTCTCCATGCATGGAGAAATATGTCTGGAAAGCGGCATTTTGGTCGTGCAATGCAAAACGGTGTCCTCAATGGTGAGAATGGTTAAGAAAGCTCTTACCAGTGAGAACAGTCACAGGGACCTTCTGAGATGTCCTGTTCATTTTGGCGGCTGATATTCTCTGGATGGCTGATCGACGGAGTGATGAAGATCGGGAGGCTGGTAGAGGCCGAGTAGACGGCTGGACTGTGCCGTGAGCTTGTTCAATTCTAAAGGGATTCTAAGGGGATAGAATCTCTGAGGCACGGAGGCTTGCTCAGGGTTTAGGGTTTCTCTCAGGGTTGATCCAATCCTTCAAGAATGCTGGACGGATTTCACGATTCGATATCAGTAATCACAAAGATATCAGTGCAATTCAACAGACGCAACAAGCCTGCAAGTGCAGGTATGTAAGTCAGGCAACTTCTCACCTGTGATCCTTTGTCCATCACTTCCCAGGCAGAGCAGCGCGATACACTCTAGAAAGCTCTTCGGCGGCATAACCATCCGGCAGAACCATGAATTATACTGGACCAAGATTGAATTTCTCACAGGCACCAATGGGAGCTGTTGGCGAGGAAGAATGGTGGGATATGTCTGATAGACTCGCTGATCGCATCAGCCGACAGGAGGAGGATGCAGTGAGGCAGGCAGCTTTGATAACGGACAGACCCAGCCACCTAGCGGACCTGCACAATTTTGTTGCAGCGCTGCTTGTCAAGCATGGCCTCACCACTTGGGACCATCTGCAAGCCAGCTTTCCAGGCGTGCAATCATGTTCCCCCCCTCGCTTGTGAGTGCTTGTAAGCGCCCACTGTTTCGTGTGGAAGCATGAGACGAGAACATGTTTGGAAACATGCCAATGGTGGAAGCAGTTTGTTTGGCAATCAATCTGCAAGACCATGTGTTCAAGTCATGACGTCTGAGTGTACCGGTGCTGGAGAGCGCAGCGCACAGCCAGGATTGAACTTATAATCTCCGAAACAGTGATGACACATCCAATGTCAATACATTCAGGCATGTCCCCCTTGAAGAAGAAATCGGCCGCATTTCCTGAGCTTTGATAGTAGCTGTTAGTTTCTTCACTTGCTTTACTGAAGTTCATCAATCTTCAATTTGAATGGAGAATTGATTTTTTGATTTCAATGAAGCACAAGGTGTTGAGCTTTAATTTGAGTTACCTGGTAACAAGGCTCTTCTTTGCAGCTCATGGGACACCTGCCTGAGATGAGACGATCCATAGCCTTAACGAGGGCAAGAAGCAAGCAAAAACAAGCAAATCAGCCAGGAAGCAAGCTCGGGACCCGGAAGATCTTGCGGAGATTGACCAGCAGTCCACAAAACATCAGAAGATAGGCACTGTGCCAGGTAATAGTCAGTCTTCATGCTGGTGAAAGTTCATCTTCACAGTGCTTTTCAGCATATGATGCCGTATCAGAGTAATCAGAAGGCCTACTACTCGAGGAAAGGGCTGTGATTCAATTCAGCCACCCACTCCCAATCGCTCAATATTAAAATTTGGAGACTCCATGGAAATTGAAGGGGCGGGGTCAAGTTCTTATTCATTTAAACAAATTCTGCCAATGATACAAGGTGCAGGAGGTAGTGCACGCTGCATGTCTGGAGCCTACAAGCTTGGCTTGTATGAAGTAAACGAGCCATACTCACAATGCACATCGTCACAAAATGACTTGTTATGAATTGACAGTCTCAGCTAACACCTTGGACATCTGTGCAGGGCGCAACTCCTCCACATCGAGGATCACATTGGCCGACTTCCCCCTGATAGTCAATTGCTGGCACCCCTCAAAAAGCGGCGGCAGAACGCCCGCGGACTACCGCCGCGCCAGCTCAAAGCGAGTGTGGCAGCAGTGCACCGGCTGTCCCCACTGTGGGGAAGTGCACGAGTAGGACACCAGAGCCGAAACATTGACAAAAGCCGTCGCTGCTGGCAGGGACACGCTTTGCCCAGTGTGCAGCAGCATAAGCAAGAAAATGCTCTTCTGCAAGTGCACAGCGCTGTCAAAGAACGAGAGCCTGCTGAAGGAGTGGCACGAGGACAACCCGCCTGCTAACACGATCTCCGTTGGCAGCAAAAGAACATTCAAGTGGAGGTGCGCGGTGGAGACTTGTGCATGCGTTTGGGAGGCAAAGCCCCGAACCTGCAACAATCCCAGACATGACTAGGGGGGCTGCCCAAATTGCAACACAAAGTATGTGATGGTGGGGAAAGATTGACCAAGGCTGCTCGAGGGCCGCCCAGACATCATGGCCGAATGGGAGGAGACCAAGAATGGATGCTCGGCTGAGGAGGTGTCATGTGGCAAGCATCTGAAGGCTTGGTGGTGTTGTCAGGATTGCGGAACTGAATGGCAAACTGCTATATGCAGCCGACTCGAGCACCGACCGGGCTGCTGGAAATGTTGCAACAAGAAATAGATAGGCAGAAGGGCCAAAGGAGAACAAATGTTGCCGCTGTAGGATTTCAGAGGACATATACGTTGATGCTGCTATGTTGGAGGGGCTCCATTTTACACAATGGGGCACAATGGGTATTGAGAGCATGTCTGGTGCAACTATGAATTGCTCGGGTTGAGATCGCCTGAGTAATATCACCTTTTGGACTAGGATGACTTTGGTACGAAAGCAGAATATACTACACACAGTGTAGACAATTTCTTATATTGAATGCTTTTGAGTCTTTCTATAGATGAAAGATGAGATCCATGGCGTCAACCAACAAATTGTCTAAATCCTGCCCTTCAACCAGGTATTGACATGAAGACAATTTTGAAGGATAGTTGATGAGATCCATGGCGTCAACCAGCAAATTTCCTGAATCATGCCCTTACTACTAGGCATTGATGTGAAGACGGCAGAATCAGCTGTGAATGCAAAGCTGCTCACAACTCATTGTCTGAACTGCACGACGTCATGAAGAACTGGAATATTACCAACGTCCAGAGACTGCAATGTGGCAAGAGTGAGGGCTGTTCCACTGGAGGACGCTGAATCCCTTGAAAAACCTAGGTACAACAAGGCTTGAGGGCTTCCTCTTGTGGCTGTTTTCGCTTCTACTTTGCTGCACACTGGTAGCAGAAATAATATTTGCTGTTTTACAGTTTCATCTGCCAGATTTGCATTCCTTCCAGTTTGAATGTGCGCAATTGCGCTCAAGAGCACACAGCACAGCAACCATTGAGCTTGCGATCCCCAAAAGCAAGACTCTTCTTACGTCAAATTGCTTCAAGCACATGTTCCTTTTCCAATTTTCAGCTTTGTACCTCGGCTGCATTCCCTGAGCATACCCCTTCTTTGCAGCTGATAGACAGACGCAAGCACAAGCAAACAAAACAGCCAGGAAGCGAGCTCAGGCCCCAGGAAATCTTGCGGAGGGTGACCACCGGTCCACCAAACGTCAGAAGCTTGGCACTACGTCGGGTGACAACCTCTGGACCAGATCGCTTTTTAATGTATGGAAGCTACATTGAAAAGGCTGTCATCTGGGGAAAGTGTTGTAATCATATATACCCCATCCACTTTTCCAACCACCCAAAACTAAGGAGCTTCGAGGCCCCAGTGGAGTGAGAAGGGGTTGGGGAAAGAGACGAATTCACGTCGAAATAGGGACCTTCAGCAATCATTTCGGTGCAGAAGGATGCGCCCTAGCTTTGCTATCGAGTTGCTCCTGCTTGTATGAGTCAAAGAAGCCATATTCACTGTTGGCGTTGCCACAGAAATGGACTGTTCATATACAAGTTTGGTATTTGTGCAGGACGCTCCGTCCTGAGGACTACCTTGGCTGACTGCCCCTCAGTCGTCAGTCACTGGCACCCCTTGAAGAACGGCAGCAGCACGCCCGCCCCCTTGGCAGTGGCAAGCGTGTGCACTGGCTGCCCCAGATGTGGGGAGATGCACGAGTGGGACACCAGACCCTGTCATTTGTCGAAAAGCAGCACATCTGGAAGGGAAACGCTTTGTCCAGCATGCAGCGGAAGGGGGACCTCCCGCTTCTGCAGTTGCAGGGCGCTGTCAAAGGATGAGATCCTGCTGAGGGAGTGGCACGAGGACAACCCCCCCGCTGATACAGTCTGCATTGGCAGTTGGAAAAACTTCAAATGGAGGTGCTCAGTTGCATCATGTAGACATGTTTGGGAGGCTCGGCCTCACGTCCGCAGTAACCCCGAAATAAAATGCGGCTGCCCTAGGTGCAGCAGGAAGCCTGGGGGGTTGGGTAAGAAGAATCATTCTGGCTGAGCGGCGCCTCGACCTCATGGCTGAGTGGGATGAGGCCAGGAATGGTTGCTCGGCTAACGAGATGTCATGTGGCCATCAATAGGCGGATTGGTGGTGTTGTCAGAGTTGCGGATCATGTTGGCAAACCAGGATAGACCGTCATGTCATACAACAGCTGGGCTGGCTGGAGTGTTGCAAGAAGAAGTACAAATTTACAGTGCCCAGGAGGAGCATTCTGGTCGGGCTTGCTGATAACAGAAGACATGTATATTGACACTGCAATGTTGGGCAGCATCACACCTCAGACACTAAGGCAATTGGACATCAAGGATATGATTGGTGGTGGTGGAATTGCCTGAGCATTACACCTCAAGAACTAGGGACCCCACTGTGGCAAGAGTGAGAGCTCTTGTACTGAGAGACATCGTATCCGTTGAGAATTCCAACTGCACATCAGATCAAAAGGCTCAACTACTGTCTCAGATTGTCTGTCCGTTGGCTATGAAATCATTTTAGAGGGAAAATCGTGCAAGGACTTGAGACATTTCATCGACATAGGAGCAGTTGTGTAAATTCTGAATGCATCATGTTTGCTCTTGTCACCGTACCCCCCAGCCTGACGTCCTTTCTGAATTCCTCCGCTTTCCAAAATGTAACCTAATGGGACGTTCGGACGAGCACCCCTTCGCCCTTTCCAACACTTCCTGAACTTTAAGTTGTGTCTCGTGACATGTGTAACGAAGTGGTGATGTGGTAACCAAGGCATCATCCTGGGCATTTCTCATTCGGGTTAGGAGATCGTGCAGGGGATTTGGGGTATGCACACAACCCCTGCACCGGTCTGGCACTGTTTGACCTCCCAACGATCCCCATGAACCAGGGCAAAGCCATGAGAGAGATTGGTCTTGATATGGATGTGGTGTTGATGGCAGCAATGGTGGGAGTGCAGGTGCTGAGGGGGAGGCTCATAGATGACGCAGAGCTGAGCATAGGCGCAGTAGAGCTGGTCCAGAGGAGACTGTATTCAGGTGTTGTGGTGGAGACACACCCTGGGGGAGGATTGAGTGGAGAGGCAGTGGGGGAGTATGCTGCTGGCCTGGCGTTTGCTGCACACCTCAAGGCAGGGGCAGTGAGGCCAGAAACCCGTGCAGGGCAACAGAGAGATTTGCAAAGATTTGAGGCATGGTTGCTGCAGCACACCCCCCGCACCTTGCTTGACTTTTGACCTGCAGACTTTGAGGCTTACCTGGCAGGATGGCTACAGTCACACGGTCGGGGAAGGAAACCCCCCAGTGGTACCACCGTGAGGAGGCTCATCTCCATTTGAGAGGTGAGGTGAGCATGCTGGGCAGAGAGGGGCCATGGACGGCAGCTGGCACAGGTGAGCAGCCAGCCATCATGCTTCAAAGTATGCAGCCCAGAGCGCAAGAAGCCAAGGATGAATTCAATGAGTCAAAACTTGCTGTTGTGGCTGCGCAGGGAACCCCCTGGCTGGTGCGCACGTCCAGCGCCTGCAACTGGGCTACCTGAAGAGGCTGAAGGCGCAGAGGGTTTCCCCCACTGCAGCACGGCCGTGGGTGGAAGGGGAAGTCATGGCATTGGTGCGTTATCTAGAGGAGGAGATGGGCAGGGCGGAGGGCGTGGAGCTGGTGGCAGTCATCAGGGATGCCTTCCTGGTGACTGTCATGTGGGAGACGCAGTGCAGAGGTGCCGATGCGGGCACTGGGAGACTGGAGAACTTGAAGACAAGAGGTAGAGATTGCCCCTTACATTCCTCAACGTAGGATTGTTTGAAGGGGCGGGTGGGTTGGCAGAGGAAGCAAGGATGTGAGCATGTGCAGTTGTAACAGTGGGCATTGAACTGCAGGCGCCACGGGCACCTTTGCCCAGTACGCTGGGGAGGAACTGGCAGTAGGAAACAAGCTGCTGCTCTTTCCAGACAGCACCAAGACTGGAGCAAGGGGGATGGACCCACGGAGGCCATGACTATTGAAGGGCCCCTCTGCTGTGTGACCTGGCTGCGCTGGCTTCTGAAGGCAAGCAGCATGGCAGGACAGGCCATCGCCGACTGCGTGTGCCGACCTTTGAAAGGTGAGGGCAGCAAACCCACCAGGGCAGATGACAAGCTGTCCATCTTGATATATTGTTTGGTATGGCAAGGATCACATTGCTACAATGGGCCTGCAATGCAACTTCCTCACCATATTTTTATGGGGTGGCTTGGCCTTGGAAGAGACGGCCATTTGGAGACCACCAATTCTGGGGTGAAAGGTTTGGGTGGGCGGGAGACTTCAAGGGGCGGCGGTAAGCTGGTGATGCCCCGCCTCTGATCATGGATTGTGCTTCAGGTGATGCATTTGAGGAGAAACCTTACACCTCTGCTGCCATCTGTGGAATGCTGGCTAGAAAGGCTGCAGAGAGCTGGGCTGAGTGCCAGCCTGAAGGCACACGGCTTGCGGAGGGGGAAGTTGCAGCACAGAGTGTACCAGAAGGGGGAGGATCTGGAGGCTGTCATGCAGACCTCCCAGATTAGGACTGTGGCTGTTGCCAAGCGCTATGTAGACCAAAATACTCATTACAGGCCGTGAGCTGGGAGACGGTGATTCCAACCTTTCAAGCCATGCACCAAGTGAACCTGACCAAGTGTGCGTTCATGTGAGTCTTATCAAACACTTGTCTAACCTTAGGGGAGAGCTGTGCTCCATATGTGAACATCCCCGTCCTACCAGACAGAGAGTTTGTGTCCACTACAGGGAGGCGTCTCAGCATTGGTGTGTAACTCTTGACGCCCTTTGGCAGAAGCAATATAGCATTGACACGCTCCTCTAGCAGCTTCTGTACCATTTCTCCTATCAAGTAGAGGGGAGGGAACACCCAGAGCAAGGTGCTTCCCCCCTCAGGAGCCCGATTGCTCCATGAAAGGTTCAAGGCATTGACACCCAAAGTCCCAGGGCAGGCATACAGTGTGAAGAACCTAGGTGCCTTGTGCTCATGAGGGCCAGGCCCAGCAAACACATCGCACGTGGGATGACCCCAGATTTCACCCAATGCTAGCGCAGGGTGGGCTGCCCTAGTAGCAGGACTCAAGTGCCGGGTGCAAATGGCTGTAAAGACAGAAGGGACTAGCAACACCTGTGTATCATCTACAACTCTACTGTACGCATCGGCCAGCTGGATGGAGGGTGTGGTTCTAAGCTGCCAAATGAACTCAAGGTGGACATCGTACTGGGCAGCCAGACTGTAAATGGTCTTGACTTCTTCATGAATGGCTCCTGAGCCATGCATGCCGTTGAGGCAAAAAATGGAAGCCTGGGAATCCCCATTGTACACTAACAGGGAACCTGACACGACATAAGGTACTTGTTCGAGGAGTGTTTGAATACATATGCGAGCGCATATGGTCTCCCTTAATGTGGAAGAAAATTGCCCAGCAGCCATTGCCTGCTGCTGGGATGGGGTGAACCCCTGATTAATGGGAGACTCTAACAAGTCAGAGTGACCAGCAAATACATTCTCAGAAGCATCCCCATACAATTGGTAGACAAGGGCCCTCTTCACCCATGACTTGTGCTGTGAGGTGGTGAGGCGCTGCTGCCAGTACAACAGGTCTTCCATAGCGATCTGACCCTGAGAGGTGTCTAGGGGGCGGTCCCAATCTGAAGGATCCATTGCTCTAAACAGCAGACGTGTGTACAATGGAGCCATGTGAATTGCGTCTTTCAAGGACAACAAGACGCCAGCTACCCCAGCAAGCGCTCTGGAAGCAACTTTGCCTGCAGTGGTGGAGGCTATAGCCTCTTGAATGAGCTCTAGTGCATAGTCTACCTTGTCTGCCGGCACCTCAAAGCGGAGGTGAGGCACATTTACTGTGAGGCCCAAAAATTTGCCCGATGGGCAAGGCAGAAGTGCACACTTATTGATGGACAGGAAAAACCCCAGGCTGGTGAACAGTTGAAGGACACTTGCAGCCTGATACTTGGCTTTGGGCAGACCCCCAGCAAATGCAAACAGGGCATCATCAATCAGGAAGGTACACTGTTGGCCATGCATCCGTAAAGGACGATAGACTGCTGCCATGAGGGTGGTGTACACATGACAAGCAGAGGACAAGCCAAAGGGCAGCACAGTGTAGCAGTACGTGTGGCCTTGGAAGGAGATTCCAAAATAGCGACGTGTGGCACTATGCATGGTAAGCTGATGATAGCCTGCCTTAAAGTCAGTGAGCATGATCAAATCCGAAGCCTCAAGGTAAGTGGTGACATCCTGGAGGCGCTCATAGGAAAAAGGAACATATTCTACAAAAAGGTTGATGTAACGAGCATCCACTATGAGCCTCAGCTTCCCCTGACGATTGGCAACAACTGCCAGGCCATTGACAACAGTCACATCCTGGGGGTTGCTGCAATGCATGAGGGCTCCCACGTCCAGCAGGGACTGGACTTGGGAGGCAACAAAAGGAGCATGTTGGGCAACAGAAATCCTACCAGGAAATGTGATTCTGCTAGGCAAAGAGCCTTGCAAGGTGCCACATTGGCAGGGCCAATTGTAGACGCCAATAGACCAGTGACTTGAGCCAACCTAGATCTGAAACGAGGATGGACCTGTTGTGATGGAGCATAAACATTGACCCAATGGACAGGGACTCCGCTGTCAAGCCATGACAACACTTGCTTCTCAGCAGTGAGCAGGCCAAATGTTTTAAAATACAATTTAAAGACCTCCCTATGTTGAGCAATAAAGCCTGCAGTGAACTGTGTAGGATCAAGCAGCATGGCAGTGACACTGGCCAGCCAGGCCTCATCATCCATAGAGGACCAGAAATCATCCTGGGCAGTGGCAAATGATCCTGATTGAATGGCATGAATGACTGCTTGCATCTGACTGATGGGCAGGTGGAGTGGCACAGGGTCTGGTGGCTGGGGGTGTGCGGGCAGGCTAACTGATGTGCCGATCCCATCAGCCTTTAATGTAGCCTGTTCGGCGATTCGTGGTCCTAGCAGGTCCCACTCATCGTCTTGCGGCAGGGGTTCACCTTCAATCCCCATGGCAGAGCGCTCATGGGGCGGGGAGGGTGATGTTGAACTTCGCAGCATAGGCAGCAGGGGTGAGGCCATGGCTGGCTGCACGTGCGCAGGCCGCGCCCTTGTTGCACCTACCCGTGCGGCATTCCTGCAGTACCCATCACCGAGGGCATCCAGCTGCGCTGCAGTGGCCTGCACGAGCAATGGTAGCCACATTGGGCAGTGACCATGACCAAGCAGAGGGGGGCGGAGTGGCAGGCAGCCAGGCAGTGGGGCTATGAGAACAGGGTGATGAAAGCAGGCAGTTTGGTGCCCCAGGAGGCACAGGAGGTAGGTGCACAAAGCAACAGAGGGGTCTCGGCGGTGGTGGGCTGATGACGAAGTCAGTGCAGTGGGCCATAGACGCTTGAAATGGGTAAGAAGTCACCCCAAGGTATATAATAAGAAAGAGGGTGAATTTGGTTTTACCCCGGGGACCCCAGAGGCCTGGCCAGTGCAAAAGCGCGGCGCTGGCTGCTGTGGGAAGGCCGTTGCTGGGGGGGCTGTCAGGTAGCCTGCGTAGGGGTCCGCTGGCGGCGCAAAGGAGGGGCCTGGCGGTGCAAAAAACAGGCCTGGCAGATCACGCAGCAGGTGAGTAAGATTGAGGCCGGGAAAGATGTTGCTTTAAAAAGCATGCCCAGCATGGCAGAGGCTGTATAGCAGAGAGGGCGGGGGAAATTGAGCAAGGAGAGGTGTGGAGGTAAACAGAACCGCCGAGCCTATGTACAGGACTGGCAGAAATTACCTGCAGCTGAAGGCCAGGGCGCCTGGGAGGCAGTCATGAGGGGGGTCATGTGGGAGCCCCGCTTTTCAGTGTGCTGCACTTTGAACTGATTGAACTGCTGGAGCAGCTCTTGGACATGGCTGGCCGGGTGGGTGATGCCACAGGCCCAGACAGCGTCGATGTATGCGTTGACATGGTGCTTGAGGATATTGCTGGCTGTTATGTTGACAGGGTAGCCCAGCTGGACGGCCCGTGCATACAGTTTGCCTGCCTGCATGTAGCAGCAGCAAAGGATTGCGGAGGGCGCACAGCAGCTGAACCTCTGAGTATGCGAATCATTGAGTATGT
The DNA here is from genome assembly GCA_004335615.1 of Chloroidium sp. JM. NCBI lineage: Eukaryota > Viridiplantae > Chlorophyta > Trebouxiophyceae > Watanabeales > Watanabeaceae > Chloroidium > Chloroidium sp. JM. The sequence continues at coordinate 3,224,435 of QAXI01000419.1, forward strand.
GAACCTCTGAGTATGTGAGTCAATGGTGATGCCAGGCAGAAGGTGCAGACTTTGCCAAACAACGACCAATGGCGAGGAACGCATAGGGGAGAGCCAGGGAAAGGGTGCACTAAATGCCAGAAGCTGTGCTTAGCGCAGACCAAGCATGTAGGGTAGGCCAGGCGTGGAATTTGACTCACCCGAGTAAAGAGCAAGTCTGCGACAGCTGAACAGGCAAGGAGGCTCCTCTGGGTGCCATAGAGAGCATTGCTCAGGTCTGCATAGTCATCCAAGAGAGAAGTCTGCTGCTCGGCATAGGCCCACTGCTCTTGGTCCTTGGCTGTTGTTGCGATGGCCTTGAAGGCCAGGTCCATAGCGTAGAATGCCTCTGCCGGGGTGGAGATGGCAGCCAGGGTGGGTGAAGCTCCTTGCTGACAGGTAAGACCCGAGTCAGAGGAAGATGAGAAGGAATGCAATGCAAATCCAGAGGTGGACACCGGGCAGCCATTGAGCCCAGGGCCTTGATGTGGCAAGCCCAGCATTCCAGGAGGCACAGAAAGCAAACGAGGTGTGCCAGTGAAAGAAGTGGCAGCCCAGGCTGTGGCTGGGGGGGAGGGGAGTGAACAGAGCATACCATGACAGGAAGGTTGGCCGAAGGTGTTGTGCCCTGCTTCTGGAACGCAGCAAACAGGGCAATGCGCTCATCCTGCAGCATATGCCGTGGGGATGGGCGGGCTGATTGATAGAGGCAGACTACAAGTAGAATTAGAGGCCCGAGTAGCATCACCACAATGCATGAGGGGGATGGCACAGAGTGGAAGGGTATGCTCACCACTGTGGGGTTTTGACAACCAATGGCCTGCAGGTACCGGTGGAAAGCCGAGTCCTGCTCAAGCAGCAGGGTGTTGTTGCTGCCCGGGGGGTCGACCAGATTGACTAGGCCAGCTGCAGGGCTGGTAGCTGTTGGGGTGTTGGCAGGAGCACGCTGCATGAAGGCGGTGAGTGAGCGAACATGCCAAGCATGAATGGTGGTGAAATGACCATGCCTGAGAACCAAATGCAAGCCCCATAAGCGAGGAGCGGAGGAGGGGCGAACATGGAGATGGGGCATGCAATGAGCCCAATACCTAAGAGGATGGGAACACTAAATCACTTCTATGCCCGGCAAGGAGTGGAAAATTGAGCTAGGCAAATGGCGGTGGCCGTGAAAGGAGTGCAGAGCAGCCAGGGATGTGGTCGTGAGTCTGAAAGGGTCAGAGACCAGCCAGGGATGTGGCGGTGGCCATGAAAGGATTTCAGAGCAGCCAGGCATGTGGCGATGGCCCTGAAGGGGTGTAGCTATAGACATAGCAAGGCATGTTGCAATGACCTTGAGAGTAGTGTAGAGCAGCCAGGCAAGTGGCGGTGGCTCTGAGAAAATGTAAGAACATGTACAGCAAGGAATGTGGCAATGGCCGTGAAAGGATTGCAGAGCAGCCAGGTATGTGGCGGTGACCCTGAAGGGAATTAAGGATAGCAAGGCAGTATGCCTGGAAAGCATATGAGGGCAGCCAGGGTATAACCATGGCCGCAAGTGACATGAAAATCAAGTAGTGCTGGGGAACTTGCAAACAAAACAGAGAAAACTTGCAAATCAAGAAGGAGATCAAACAGCAACAATGTGGCGTTCAGGGATGCGCGAGAGCCCTTGATGAGCGGTGTAAGGCTTGAAATGACGCTCGATAAAAATTCCATCTGATCGCATGCGCGTTACCTCGGGGACTCCGAGACGGAGGAGTGTCTTGACCGGGCCCAGAAGCGAAACTTTGAGCAAAACGGGTTACCTTCTGCCGTTTCTCTGGAAGTTGCGACTCCGTCGCCGTAGTTCTGGTCGTCTTTTTCGGAGGAGCCATGGCGACGTTGGCAGCACCTCGCGTCTCCTTCAAGCAAAGAGCCCGTGTCCCAGGTGATGCCTTCTTTGGCCACAGCTTGCTGCGACCTGCAGACACTGCCTAGCAGCAAGATATGCTTTCTAGGTGGTCTATGCACAGCCTGTTGAGCTCAGGTGACTCAGCCCTTGATGAATGCTAGTTCCTTCAATAAGCAGGACATATCAGAGATCTTAACAGAGAAGAACGTCCAACCCCATGTTCGAAATCTGGAAGCAGTGATCAGGAAATTTGCTTTGCGCACTGCTTGACGCGACAACATACTATCGCTGTCCTAGGTATGAGCGGCAAGCAGCAGCTCCGTGCTTGCATTGCTCTCCTGACGAGATTGACATCAGTGAAGTACCATTTTGGAAGGCAGGCTGACAGCAATATTGTCTGCTCACCCACTTTGCAAGTGTTGGCTCTTGTATTGGCTCTTGTGGAAATCTGGAGCATTATTTATTTCTTGCAGGCACTGATGGCAGCTGCTAGCAGTGAAGAATGGGGAGAGATGCTCGATAGACTCTCTGTCTGCATCACTCGGCAGGAGGAGGCTGCGTTGAGGCAGGCGACTGTTGACACGGGCAGCCTCAGCCTTGAAGCGGACCTGCACAATCACGTTGCAGTGCTGCTTGTGAAGCATGGCATCACCACATGGGGCCCACCTGCACGCCAGCTTTCCAGGTGTGTTGTAACATCCCCGCGTTAGGCCAAAAGCGCCTGCTATTCTTCTGCCCAGGCCTGGGGCTGTGTGGAAGCAGAATAACGCAAGAGGAGCCAATGCTTTGGAATAGCATGCTAAGGGCAGTAGCTTGAGTGGGCCAATTGCCCCTCTATGGCCTACAGGGCTACTGTATGTCTTTTGGAGGGCCTGTGCAAACACAAGACTGCCGACAATTTATTTTGCTGGGCTGCAGAGCACCATGAAAGTGGCGAAGATGATGGAGGGGAGGAGTTGTCGCAAGATAAAGCTGGGGCTTTCAGTGAAGATTTGACAGCGTGTGAGGCCGATAGATCTTCATTTGAAATCGAAGATACAGCAGCCTTACTGAGGGCCAGAAGCGAGCAAAGGCAAGCAGATCGGTCAGGAAGCAAGCTCAGGTCCCAGAAGATTTTGTTGAATTTGAGCAGCGGTCCGCAAAACGTCGTAAGCTCTACAGTGCACCAGGTAACAGGATCAATATCCACATCCACATCATATTGTTAAACGTCTACAAGCCACTTTAAAAAATTGCCATGCGGTGAAATGACTGACTTCCATTGTCACTCACATCTCCAACAATTTGGGATCAAGAAGATCCTGAGATCCCAGTGGGATGGAAAGGGGTGGGGGTGAGATGTCGTCCACATAGGCACCTCTTGCCAATCATTCTGGATGCAGAAAGTATTGCGCGCTGCAATTTCTGGTACCTGCAAGCTTCAGCAGCTTTGCAAGCATTTACCTCCTGCTGATGATGGGAACACTAGCCATACATCAAAACAGGCCTACTTTACTTTATGGATTGCATAAGCTCACAAATTGGGTGTTTATGCAGGACGCAACTGCTCCAATCTGAGGACCACCTTGGCCGACTACCCCTTAGTCGTCGACCTGTGGCACCCCTCAAAAAATGGCTGCAGCACGCCCGCAGACTACGCCTATGCGACTGCTCGTAGGCGGGTGTGGCTGCGGTGCACCGGCTGCCCTGACTGTGGGGAAGTTCACAATGGGAGACCACACCCTTCACATTGTCGACGGCCAGCAATGCTGGCAGGGACACGCTTTGTCCAGCTTGTAGTAAGGGGAGCTCCTACTTCTGCAATTGCAGAGCACTGTCACAGAACGAGAGCCTGCTGAGGGAATGGCACGAAGATAACCCCCCCGCTGACACGGTCTGCGATGGCAGCGGTAAAAAAATCAAATGGAGGTGCTCGGTCGAGTCATGTGCAAACATTTGGGAGGCTCAGGTTGCAGAACGCAGTAACTCTAGGCGCGGAACTGGCTGCCCCAAGTGCAACAAGAAGCGCAGGACGCTGGGGAATGGTCTGGCTGAGCGCCGCCCAGACCTTGTGGCTGAGTGGGATGAGGCCAAAAACGGTCGCTCGGCAAACACGGTATCGTGTGGCATTCATCAGAAGGTTTGGTGGTGCTGTCAGGATTGTAGGACACATTGGCAAAGCAGGATGGATGACAGAATAACGCGACGACCGGGCTGCTTGGAATGTCGCAAGAAGAAGTGAAAGTGTGGAAGGTGGCATGAGGAGCAAAACGTGACTGTTGTAGGATGCTATACACAGTAGATCAAACATGTACATTGACTTTGCAATGTTGGATGGACCCATATCTCACATAATGAGCATGACGGATATGGAAGATATGACTGGTGCATGTGTATGATCTGCCAGTGGTCAGAATACGTGAGCGAAGCAATTCTCTATTATGAATTGACTTCAGTGCAAAAGCAGACCATGGTGCGCCCAGTTTCAGTGACATTTCCTTCTGAAATTTCTGAGTAACAGTCTAGGTAGCTGAGTATCCCTGAAGATCCAGAATTCAATGTTCACCCCGTGTCTATTCTGCCATTCATTCAACACTCGCCATGCCCATGGAATCAGCACAAATCGCTTCGGAAAGACAGTCCCGCAGCAGCTAAATCCTTGTAGACACAAAGGGCCTGCATGCCACATGTTCATAGTGCTCCCAACACCAACGACATAGCTGTGGAGGCGTAGCGGCTCATGCTTTCTACCTTCACTACAGGCTAAAGCACTGGAAGAGTATGCGGTGAGAGCGATTTTTTTGATGGACTTGAATTCAGTGGGAAATTTGGTGGAAATTCAAAATCTTTCAGACCCACACCATCTGCAGTCATTCTCATAGATATTTGCCAAGAGAAATCGCGGCTCTTGCTCTCTGCACACTGGCTATCCCTGCATCCTGATGCCAGAGAGTCCCCCCGTGGCTCCTCTTTGCTTTTTGTCCAACACCTTCACCCAGTATCCCCCTTCTGGCAGGACTGTGGAATCAGCCTCGGGTTTGATCCCTGGAGAGCCCTGCAACATCGGCAGGTGTCAATTTTTCCTTTTTTCGCTTCCATAGGGATAATCATGTTGACTGGCATTTCGACTGCAGGGGGCGGTGATCGGTCCATCATCTCACCCTTAGAGAAGTGCAAAAAATACCTCTTTCTCCGCGTATGGATCTGCCACCAGCTGCACCGTGCCCTCCACCAAATTGTCGATGAGGCTCTTCAGGCGCTCTCCTGTTTGCTTCATGTCTGGCTCAGCGTTTGCCTGGGGAAAGCAGAGGTCATTGTGTCTGAGCACGTGCTTGAAATGAACAGTCTATGCAGATCCTAACCAAACATTCCTGCATTTGTGGCTGCAGCTGCACATTTAAGTAAGGAGTCTAGACACACGACTGAGAAGTTGACTGCTGTTTCAGACAAGCTATTCTGAGGTCTCGTTCTACTAAACCTCTCTAGCATGAATTGCAGACATGCACTTATCTAGCAATTATTTATGAGAGAAAGTAGATAATAAGCAGAAGGCAGAAATCTTACTTCTAGAAGCCAGACATTCCAGCTCTCATCCACCAGGAAGTCAAAGCCAAAGAGCTCGAAGCAGTTTGGGAGGGTGAAGAAGGTCAGCTCAGTACTGATGGCTTCCATACAGCTCCCTGTATGCCAAACATGGGCCACTTTCCATCAGTTCTATCACTGGAGGAATCTGCCATGTGCAATGAGATGCTCCCCATCTGCCGTTATTGTGCATGCCATTCACCATGTTTTCTTTGAATGCTTGCATTGCCATCGTCCATGCCAGCTTAAACAGCTCGTCCAAGAAGAATTAGTAACATCATAGGAACATGCATTCAGTAGCAAGTGATGCGAGCGCTGTGCGGTGCACAATTGAGAACATACCCACAATGGCATTAACGTTGGCATGCATGGTCGCCAATCTTGACGCCGCCGTCTCCTCAGACATGCCGAGCTCCATCACATCCTGTTGCAAGAGCTTAGAGCTGACTGTTTCATCAATAAATATGCCGAGATCAGTGATGCAGCTCCACTCGTCTGCGCCACATGCGAATGTGAGCTGCATCCTGAGCGATGTGTCGTACCCGGTGATGTTTTGACTTGGTGAGGTGGGTCTTGAGGCTCTGGGTCAAGTCAAGCTTGAGAAACAAATTACGGAAATGCCAGCATGTTTGAATACAACCCTAAATTCAGTCCCCAGTGGCAATGTATGAGACCGTGATGAAAAGACTGGGAAGCCTGGTCACAAAGCTGCCACTGTCACAGTTCCCAAACACGGAGCAGCTGCCAATAAATTGCCTTCACGAGAGATCTCTGGTCGATGATTGTTGGACATTTATGACGAGATTGAGGATTGAATGGACCTTGGTGAGTTCTGAGGCCAGCCTGACCACATCCTCCTCCCGCCAGGGTCCGCCGTTTCTGGCAAGGTGGCAGGTGTTGGTCAAGTGGGCTGCCAAGTTCTGCAGGTGCGACCCTCCTGCTCCAAATGTGAGTGATGACCACTTCTGCCTCTATCAAAATTCCTGACTTCTGAGTTTACATGCTGCTTTTTATGCTCTCCAGAGTCTACCAGGAGGCAGGGCATACACAGTCAGGTGAATAATAGTCTGAGCAAGCTTTGAAAATCTGCAGCTAGAGGCAACATTGCGCTCTCAATTATATGTGAAGGCATGCAGTTGCCGCATGAACATCAGCTGTCACCCTTCAGACCCCTTTTCCACCTTTTTATATGTGTCCAGCAAATACAGAGTCTGCCAAGTGACCGGCACAATTGTATATAATAATTTCCTTCACATGATACAACGATTTCATGTAGAAATCTGATCCAAACACCAGCCTCTGAAATACTCACCATGCTGATACATATCTCCAGCAAAAAGGGCCAGCATCTCGCTGAAGACGTAGCAGCGGAGGCTTCCGATGCACAACACGTAGGCCCTCAGGTGGAACTTGCGGCCGCCCAGGAGTAAAGGTCGATCGATGTACCTACAATTCTACCCCACTCAATGTTATTCTCAAAAGCATTGACAAAAGCCGAGTGTGAACATTCATGAGCAAAATGCTTGAAAAGGTGCAGTGCGAGTGACAAACAACCAACAATGTTTCTCCCTTCACAGTGAAAATTCACGGACTGCCCATCTTGCTGCATCTCGAACACTTGTAAACAATGCAACGAAATCTGAGTGCCCTGAATCCTCACTCCTGATTTGGGCTGATGAGGTCATGCTGTTTGAGACGTCTGTGGCAGTGGATGTCCAGCGATAGAAGTAAAAGAAAAGGACCTCTGCAGGACCCATTCCCTGAGATCTGGGTTCTCTTCGATTGCAGCCCTCAAGGTGGACACCCTGTCGAAAATGCAGATCCCCAGGGCTTGGTTCGTGATGGAGGGCTTGGCGATCCAGGTCTGGCTTCCCTCCTCCATGTCTCGCACCTGCAGTCCAGAAGCAGAATGTACTTTTTCAGCTGGATGACCGGTGCAGAGTGATTGTCCTGCTCTTTGTCAATCCCTTCTCTCTTTGCCCATGCACAAAGTGCAGCACACCTCCACAGGGCGATTGGCCACAGCGCACAAGTATAAGGCGCCCATGTCCCCTCTATGCTCAACTCTGCTCGATTCTTGATCACTCTTCTTGCAAAATATGTTTCCAAGATAATCTTGCCTGAATTCTTCAAACTATTGTTTGCTCCAGGATGATATTTATTTTCTCCCCCTCCAATATCTGGGAATATCCCCCACCCATTTCCCCTGCTGAATCAAAGACACCACCTCATGGCTGTCGCGAACAGCTTCCTAAAAATAAATATAAATATTACCCGAGTGGTCCACTGTTATTTATGCCCAATTGTTCACAAAGATCGTCTGCCCCAGGACGAAATCTTTTTTTCCTCTCCTCCAAACTCTAAAACCCAGCCCCGAAAACCCGCTCACCTCGTAGACGTCGCTGAGGGCCTCCTCAAAGTAGTCTATGTCGTCCAGGACCATGACCAGGGTCTCAGGCACAGCCCTGACTAGCCTGCCCCCAGGGTTTTTGGCGTTCCACTTCTTCAGATTGTGGGCCAGGTGGGCCTTCCTGATCAGCCCCTTGCGAATGCAGTAGCTGCTGGCAATCTGATTGCCTGCATGGGCAGAGCTAATGGATAAAGGGGGGCTTATGAGATAACAAATGTTGGGGATTAAGGGTCCAGGGGAGACAGTAGCATTGGGGAAGGAGAAGAAGCACCATCGATTCAAAATTCTCTTGAGCAGCCCAGCTCGCTTAACTTGGCCAATCAGTCTTGGCATCGTCATCAGCACTGAAAGCAAAACAGCAATTTGCACATTCAAAATTCCGGAGATGTCACGAATTGCACAAATGCTGCCTGTGGATTCTCTCCAGCTGAAAAAATGGATTGGTCATTTGAACAGGACATGTTCTGATAGACTGTGCATCATGTTGCCTGCGAGCAATCAATGTCACAATCTACTAGGAGTGGAAAAGTCAGCACCTTGATGCACTCTCTCCCAATCAATGCCTTCGTACTCGCCCCAGTGCAGGTGGCTGCTTGCCGTCCCTTCTGCTGCGCCCTCCCCAGTCCGCTCCACCACTCTCACATCCCATTCCGGCCTGCGGTTGAATGCCGCCACCACCATGTCCCTTCAAAAGCAAAGACAGTATGTGATAAGAAGTAGAGACGTACATCCAATTCCTTATACCCTGGCTCGATGCAAAAACGTCCCAGATCAGTCCACCATGATGCAGTCTGAGTGCTTCTGTTAAAAACTAATGTTGACACCATTCGCATCAAGGGCAGCAGGGATTTGAGATTTCAGACCCATTGTATGCGCAGTTTGTATGAAGCTATGACTTCGGAGGCAATCACCTGAGGTACTCATCTTCCAGCTCGACTGTGGCTCGTAATTTGGGTGCTTTCTTGTGGGAAGCAGCCGTCTGTGCAGGGTTGGCAGCAGGTGCTGGGTCGCAGGGATCTTCAGAGCCAGAGACGAAGCGCTCATCCCACCATACTAACTCAGCATGCATGCAGTCACAGCCTATCAGGCTTGCACAATGAATAGCGCACTGAGGGAAGACTGGTGTGTTCTACCAAATGTAAATTAGTTCTTGGCCTATGACCATGATCTCGAGACCTGCAAATTAGACCAGCCCTGACCAGTCTGCTGTTGGGATACTTGATTTGGGCAGAAATGCTTTTAGGTGGATAGGAAGGGATTGCTCCTCTATGTCGTGCAGTGTTGGCTTTTGAATGTACTAAGGGAGATGACTTATCGTCAATTGGCCCCTGTTACCTTTCCCTATCGAAGATGCAGCCATTTTGAGGTCTCAGACGATTAAGGGAGCAGAAGTCCAAGGTTCTTAGTCAGCTTTTGAAACGCATTCTTCCCGTCCAAACTTGAGTCAGCCTGCATTTGCTTGATGTGGTCTTCGCTGTAATGAGCCTTGCAAAACGCACAGCGACATACGCACCTGTTTTTAGGCAGGCATTAGGTCTTAACAACGCATCTCAAGCAACATGCCTGGCGATTTGCTGCAGATATACATCAGCTACATCGCCTGCTGAAGCAAAGCAGGTAGATCTACATGCGTCGTGCTCAAGCTGACTGTCGATCGATGCGTGTGACTTGGCATGCACAAAACAGTGCATGCCAAATTCACTTTTCGGTTTTGCTTGCATTTTCTCAATAAAGCAGCAGAAACTTGCTGATATATATTTGAAAGGTACGGGAGGCTGTATAGATTATGATTCTCCATGCCCTCGCTGTTATCTTTCCAAGCCACACGTCCATACATCGCTGAGATTGCTGTGCAAATTGATGGACAAATTCAGGCAAAGCTTGACACTAAATTCCCTGCGAGTCTCAAGAAGCATGCTGCCATGTGACTTAATCTTGAAAATCAAAATCCCATTCTAAAGGATTAATTATCTGGTTGGGAAATATGCAGGCGGGATCGTCTCGCAGCGGGTGGGGTTGGGTTCTGTTGGCCCCTGCTGGATTCGCAGCGTTTCTGGGAACCTGGCAAGTCAATCGCTATCGCTGGAAGGTGGACCTTCTGGAGCGGAGAGAAACTGGTCTCAAAGTAATGTTTTCCCACCCCCCTTCCCTCCATTAGAGCTTCACATTTGCTCAATATCACTACATTGTGACCAGTGCTCAATCAAACAATGCATTTACTTCCTGGGTAATCTCAGATGTTTAAGCACTGTATTTTGTTGTCTGATTCAAAAGGCTTGCATGCATTTCTCAGTATGAAATTTCTTAAGCGATGAAAGGGTTGACACTTTGCAGGGTCCGCCGACAGATTTGTTCGGCCTACCCGATGCTCCAGGGGAATACAGCCGAGTGGCAGGGGTGGGGGAGTTCCAGCACGATCGCTCCATCTATGTTGGACCCAGGCCACGCACCGTCATGGGGACAGCCAAGCCTGGGTACAGCCATCCCTTGTGGACCAGTGGCTCCGATTTCACATCCCCTCTGTTTCCAATTCTTGCTTGCTCTGCAGGGTTTTGCAACATACATCTTGCTAATTAAATGCTTGTGCAAGCTTTTATGCATCAGAAGATCTCTGGTCCAAGATCACTGCTTGAAACCTGAATATCTGAAAGAACAAATCACATCGTTTGAGGTCGGATAGTGAGGGGTAAAGTTTTTGCCGGAAAAGCCACTGTCGTGAATTCGCAGTGGACAAGGAGCAGAAAACAGGGCACCAGTAATTAGCTCGTCAATTGATGGATACCAAATAATTCAAACATGCCTGCTGCAACTGTCAAAGACCTAGAGAATTTCAGAGATGGCTGCAGGTACACGCTGGTGACCCCACTGGTGAACAAGGAGTGGAGCAGTGGGGTCCTCATTAACCGAGGGTGGGTGCCGGCAGAGTGGAGGAGCAACCCCAAATTGCGCAGTGTCGGCTGTCCAGCAGGGAAGGTTTGCCCCTTTGCCTTTGCAGTCTTTGCAGACTCTGGCTACCCCCATCCCCCCCCCCCTCCCCTCCCAGCTCCGCGCTCTCCCTCCCTCTGCTCCGTACCTTCGATTCTTACCCCTCCCTGGCAGGACATCTGCTTCACAGGATCGAATCTGATCCCCTCCGCCTCCCTGAGAAGCAAGCAACAGGTGGTAGGACACCAGCTGCTGTCAGACGACACCTCCACGGCCTGACGGATTCCTGCACTGCAGGTCGAGGTGGTGGGTGTCGTGAGGGACAGCGAGAAGAGGAGCGGCTTCGTACCCGATAACAACCTCCAAAAGGGGGACTGGTACTGGATAGACGTTCCTGCCATGGCAGCCGCCTGTGGCTTGCCCCCGGACACGACCCTCGTCGAGGTTTGACCTTTTCAATGATGACTTTCATGCTTCAATTCTGCCCAGCGCTTGAAAAGCTGACCAGGCATGTCCTGGTTGGTCATTTGCTGGCAAAAACCTACTCTTGGCACCTCAACTATTGTACTTTCGATTCTGAAAAATGCGTCATTTTTGATTTTGAGGTAGTTGCATATCAGTGTGTTTTACATCCGTGAGGTGGGGCCAAGAGGATATGGGGGACGTCATTTCCAGCGCTGGTGTTGTCATGATCAGGGGGATACATGGCTCAGCCACTGAGCAGTGGTGCCTGCAGTTGTACGATGCAGACCAGGAGTATGAGCAACGTGGCCCCACCCCCACCTCCATGGATGTCCTGTCCTTCAACGCACGCACACCCCCCCAGACTAACCGCTATCCCCTGCCCAAGCCCGCAGGGGAGCTTATGGGGGTTTCCGTCACGCCCACCGACCACCGCAACTACGCCCTGACCTGGTTTTCGCTGTCGGGTGCAACTGCGTTACTGGCGGCGCGGGCTTTGCGCTCGCCCGTCAAGCGGCGGTGACAAATAATCATTGTTGCATTTGTATGTCTAGTTTCCTCATGTTAATGGGTGTTGAAGCTACAGTCAAGGGTGTACTTTGTTCTCCATCATCTGTTGCTGGTGTTCAGCTACGTTCTATGTTGAATTGATTGGCAGGTGCCCACACAATTACAAGTCATTAAAAGCACTCCTGCAGTCTTCTCATACGACTATGGCCTCTTGTTTGTGTGGCACAGTCAATAGTTTGTCCAGGGATGGAGCTGTACCTGCTGTATGTCGCACCAGCTTGCAATTCCAAGAATTCTTGCCATTACGGACCAAGGGACTGTTCTGTGAATTCCTCAAGGCAGTCACATGAGTAGTGGTCAGCACATTCAACACAGCAATGAGGTGCTAGGTCATGCTTGCCATCATTTTGATGCGACTTGTCAGCAGCTGAAAGCCAGAGGTAGAAGGCAGTAGAATCATAGCCTTTTAAGTACCAAACTTGGTCATGGCATCCGCTAAGGAGAGCTCTCTATTGAGACGCCTCTATGAAATTTGTTGTCAGTTGTATCTAATAATAGTCCTTCATCCGCTTCTCAGCCTGAAATTAAGGATGTAGTACAGTGTCACCTGGCACAATTTATAAAAGCATCAGAGCGTTGCTGCACATACAAAAATGCAGATTTGCATCATTCATTTCCTGTCATCAGCTGTGCCGGCACAATTTCACAGCTTGCCAGCCTTGCTGAGTGATACGTATTTCTCAACCATGACACGCATCTTGCCCCTCTCCTTGTCGTTCATCTCAAACGGCCGGCTGGGGAATTGATTGTCCAGCACCTGTGCACACAAGCAAGACTCGCAAACCATGCATGTGCATGCTTGAAAACACTCCTGAATCAATGAAATTCCCCAGATTTCGTTGCCTGGTGACAACAAACCAGGTCTCCAAGAGCAAATTCTCACTCGTATCGAGCATGTGTGCTTGATAGCTGCAGCCCCAGCCTCAACCTTGCAATCATGATCAAAATGTCTCCTGGCATGTGATGAAGGAAAGATAAGCAGAATGTGCACCAATTCCCTGAAGCCAACAATCCAGGTATCCTTGAGCCAAAACAGCAGCAAGAGTCTATACCTTTTTGACAACCTTGCGGGAGATGGCTTTGTACTGGTCCTTGGTGATCTTGTGGCTCTTGAAGGCTGGCGTCAGCAGGGAGTTGACGAAATCAGAGATTACATCCACTGGCTGCAGCACACCGCAATATATCAGCGCATCCCCTGTGCGGATTCTTGCAGGCTCTTCATGGTATAATTCCTAAGTACATGTACGAAATTCCAAATGCTAGAGCATGTTTTGTCCAAAGTTCCTGCTGCTAGAGGGTGCACATGCTGCTCAAATCAGACACCACGCAACAGGAATGCCATGAGTCTGTACAGTATTGCTTCTGAACCATTGGCGCTGCTGCCGACCATTTCGTGAGAAATTTAAAGCTGTTGTGCTGCATGCTCCAAACATTGTCACATTGCCTTCTGCCATCTGTCAATCGTTCTCAAAGAGGCATGCAATCTTCAAGCTCCCTCAACTCAAAAGGCAATAGTCTAGGTGCAGCAACATTGTAAGAATGTCATATGAGCGCCTTCCAAGCTCACAAAACTGGCAATCCAGGAGGTATGAGGGGAATCAGTGCAAAATAGAGGGGTTGTTGGTACCTTCAGAGGCTGCCCGCTAGCTGAATTCTTTCCGTTGGATGCGGATTTGCCATTTGAGGAAGGCTGAGAGGAGGATTGAGCTTTCTCTGATGGCTTGGCAGTCAACTTCTCAGCAGCTGCCAGAGCTTCCAGAGCCCTGCAGGACCAGCACAAAATTGACATCACAATTGCAAATAGGATTTTAATACCAGCAAAATCTGCATCGTGATTCATGGTCACTTATAGCTTTCATGAGTGTGACAGGATTTCGTATTGAGCTGATAGTTCGTCAACGAAATGTACCATTCACTGTCATGGCAGCCCAATGCTATGCAAGCTTGGCATGAATAATGTCAAGGTAATTAAGCCAAAGAATTGGGGTTAGTCAGTAGGCAGCGACGGCACAGGATAACAAGGATGATGGCAGGTGACTGATTAAGAGGGCGCCCAAGAAATGTTGTGTAACATAAAGGTAGGAATTTGCAGGGAACCCACCGCTCCCTGCGCCTGGCCAGTTTCTCCTCCCGCGCCTTCCCGGTGGGCTTGGCCTTCTTGCGCCCGCTGTGCTTGCTGAAGCTGTCAAAGTCGTCGATGGAAGGCAGCTGCGCGTCGGTTTCCTGCTGCAACTCCGACTCCAGGGCAGCCGCCTGATCCTGAAATTCCTTCGCCAGCCTTTCTGCCTGCATGGAAAGGCGTGGTTGCGTCGTGAGTGAGGGTTGCTGGACCTGCAGTAATCTTATCCAAGAAGGCCTGACACTTGTAGTGAGCTGTGTAGATTGAGACTGGTAAGAAAAGTACTCATAGCAAGGAGAAGGCGTTTTGCACTTCCAGGAGAAAAGGAACTTCCTTAGATGTCTTGTGTGTATTTTTGTTGTTGATGTTATCTTTATTCAGGTTGAGATCTCTCCTCACTCTCCGCCTTGTCCTTTCCTCACTCTCTGTATGAGATGCCTGAGGGAAAATATCACCTCTGCTTTGTCCTGCCTGAGCTGTTCCATCTCGTTCTCGTATTCCGAATCGTACTCTGCCGGCGGTGGCTGGGCTGCCGCATAAGTGGGCTTGGCAGCGGCTGTCTGCTTGGCTAAAGTCTTGGTCTGCTCCAATCCCCATTTGTCGGCCAGCCGTTCTATAGACATCGCAAGAGACTCTCACACCAGCCTCACACCAGATTTCCATGTCATGGCATGTCATCTATGCAGGCATCATACTTGCTGCCTCAAATTGTACTGAAACACGCAAGCGCAATGGCAGGCAGCAATTGCGTTGCCATTTGATCACATGCCCTCTCTCAGCCAGGGCCTCACAACAATCTACAAGGAGATAGAGTAAAAGTAGAATATTTATATAATATTTGTAGGTTTGTTGTCATCTCTTGGATTCAGAATTTGCAGGAAAAGCATGAGAAGGTCCTGCTCAAAACAAAGAGGCAGATCAAGCTTTCCCAGAGGGGTGAGGGCTTACCCGACTGTAGACGAATGTGTTTGGCGGGGTGGGTCAGCAGGTGGTCCTGGAAAGACTTTTCGATGCTGGAAGCCTTCAGCAATTCAAGATCTGTGGGAATGATGGCGAGCACCTGGCAGAACAGCAGCAACCTATTGACCGTGCTTTAGAATGCTCTGCTTCTGTGTTTGTGTTTTGGTGGCAAGGATTGGATGATAAAGAGAAATAGGTGGGCAGAAGGATATGGCCTTTCAAAAGGGCTCATTTTTGAGAAACACACCATAAAGCAAGCTGCATAATCCCCTAGCGACAAGCAGTGTGGCCAAATGAATATCCCCCCCCCCCTCCTCCCCACCCCACCCCTAATTTCTTACCTTCAGGAGAGGATCTAAGGCATTGGTGGCCAGCCTGTCGGCTGCCAACTCCTCCAGCCACAGATGGAAAGTGTGCATGCACGTCTGGTCCTTCCCAATGGCTGCCAGCCCCACACGCTCTGCTCGCTGCAGATTGACCAGCAGCCTGGCCTTGGCTTCCGTATCCGTAGCTTCATCCATCAGGCTCAGAAACTGGAAATTCTGGCCTGCACACAGCACAATGTTCAGGGATGCAAATTCCTTCACGCCACAGATACGTCTCAATCCTGCGCTCTACGCATTTGCTGTCCACCCGCCCATTTAGCCCAGAACCAGGATCCAGAAGTTCCGATGATGATGCCATGACCTCATTCCGGCCGTACATCATTTGCGGCCACTGGAAAGGTTTCAACGCATAGTTTCCCCTGTCCCAATAAGGGGATCTAAAGCATGTTCAGGCCTGGCGTGTGACCCTCTGCTGTGCCTTGCCATATAACCTCGGCTATGCATTTCAACACCCCAGGTTGGGAAGAGAAAGAGTTCAGAGGCAAATAAATTGTTAGGAAAGGAAGAGAGGGGTGGACACGCAATGTACCAAACAACACAGGAGGACAGAGCTGTCGATTCTGCCCATACATCCTTTAAAAGCTACCAGGAAGGATTCCATGTTTCTTCCCTGCGAGGAAAAGGCGGGGGGGGGGGGGGGGGGGGCCCCCCCCCCCTCCTCTCCCTCAGTGTGTCCGGGTGCTCCCGCGAAAACAGCTACAACTTCGAGAGTCTCCTTGAAATGAATTCATCTGGTTGCATTTATCGTGAGAATAATATGCAATCAGCATGGCACACCACACAGTGTCAGGGTGCTCCTGTACCACCAGACAGGACATTCTGGGTATGCTTGCACTGAGTTCATCTCACGGACCTCGTTGGATCTGTCTTGAGGTCTTTTGCCGGCATGACGCCTGCCACTACTTTTGAATATTAAAGCCAAAAGCTAGAGCGGGCAAAGTCTGAAGTGTTAGTGTCAGCTACAGAATCTGGGCAGGAGTGCTGATCCTGAGGCGTCTGTTGATGCTGGTTTTGCGAGGCGCACCTTGCAGGTGTGTTCACCAGCAAACAGTACCCTGCGGTGCACTGGTTTTGCCAAGGAATCGTAGGTTTCTGCCGTCGCGCCCACTGCGACATACGAGTAAGACCCTGCGTTGCATACATCTATCAGCAAGGCTGAATTTTCTGTGTCAACCTTTGGGAAGTGTGTCGATCACCACCACAACTGATCTCTTGACAATGATGAATTGGCAAATGGAGGGTAGGAGGCTTATCCACAGGACATGTTTAGTTGACAATAATGACATCTGTGGCCACTTTTTTCCACTGGAAATGCATATTGCAGCTCGCAGACTAAGCAGAATGGATTGGGATACAGAACCCAGCACCAACCTTTGCTGTACTCGTCAGCCATCCAGCGCGTCACCGAAACCCCGCTAGGGTCCGGCACGTTGGGGAACAGGGTCTTCAGGACCCCAACCGCCATGTCTCGCAGCCGCTCATCTCCCTCTCCCTCCCCTCGATACGCGGAGTCCCCAGAGACCAGTGCAGTCAGCTGCTTCGCGCCCGTCAGGGGGTGCAGGTTCCAGAAGATGCAGGCGGCACCCCTCCCGGCGGAACCCCCCGGCAGCGCGGCGCCGAAGTAGGACAGGGAATCGTCCCAGAAGTCCTCTGGAAACTCCAACACAATCTGCAAGGCACCATTTTTAAGACTTCTGCAATATATAATATGTGAGCTGAGCATGATTTGTGGAACAGGCTGTTGTGACGACATGTGTCTGTAGACAAAGACAAGCATTTTGAGATTTGGACTTGTTTTCAGTTGCAAAGATTGGATGAAGCGGAAGCTGTTGCCTGCTGGTAATTGAAGCAGGTGAAGAGAGAGACGAGCAGAGCAGAGCAGAAGGGACCAAAAAATCAGAAAAGGAACCTTGTTCAGCGTGCCGAAGCCTAGCTTCTTGACAGCTTCTTGTTTCCATGGCGGGAGGGGTGGCTGGAAGGTGATATGGCCGGCCTTCAGACAGCCCAGGGGCACCGTAACCACCACCGCCTCACCCTCAAAACGCTCCCCTGAATACAAGCGCCCAAATGTCAGTAATCCAAGTCTGCGAGGATGAAAATCAGACGGTGCTGTCTCTTGGTGTCGCTAGAAGGGAGTTTGTACGCCGAAGGAAATCTGTGTAAGTGACTTCCACTGTATGAGGAATTCCACAGCAGAGTGCAACAATGAGCTTGGAGATTGGGCTGAAAAGAAACCCACACAGCAAGTGTGAGATCCCAGACCGCATGCCTTCGTGATACTTTTTGGTAGTCAAGACAATGAGTGTGCATGGTAGGACATGTCAATGCTGGCAGCACATGAGAAGGGGTCCAGCAGCTGCTACCCAAAAATCACGAGGTGAGGGGGGGGGAGGGCGTTTACCAGAGGCGCTCGTGACCACAACAGAGCTTTCCGAGGCTTTGATGCTAGTCACGGGACAGCCCAGCCTGACATCCAGGCCGGATGCCAGGCCCTGGGTGACCTGGCCGTAGCCCCCCCTCAGCATGCAGTGGGGACCCCCAAAGCCACCGTACTCCTCGTCCTGTGTCACACAAGGCAGGCTTCAGAGCCTTATTTTCCTTAGGAGATCGGCAATCATGTGCTGGGTGATGTGCTGGGACGAAGTCCCTCACAACCTGTCATCTGCAGCAGGAGTCTTTTTTGGGATTTGATGGCTTGGTGGCTTGGTGGCTTATTTATGCAAAGCTTGTCTCTTGATCACGGGGGACATGTATTGCGACCGAATCCCCACGTTTCATGAGCAGATCTACCCCACTTGTGGGGGTCAATGAGTTGCAGCACTACCCCAAGTTGTCAGGATCCATGGCCTGCTCATGGCTTGGGTATACACAGCCATCTTCTTGATCACAGACCCCAGTACCACTCACGCATTGAAGGAGGAGTGCTGACCTGGTTCCAGTGCGCCAGGGAGACGTCCGACAGCCTGGCACTGCAACCGTACTCCAGGTTCGCCCAGTGCCAGTCCAGGAGGCGGCAGTCCGAAGGGCTCATCCCCCTCACCAAGGCAGACAGGCCGGCACGGTCCAGAGCATCATCCGTACCTCCTGCACTGAGTTCCCTTAAAGTTTAACATTCCTGGGCGACAGAGAAAGAGCAACATTCTCTCTGGAACAG